>CM030358.1:184844621-185444621 GCA_017893485.1 Hemerocallis citrina | reverse complement strand
AGGAATTTTTGATTTAGGGAACTAGGGTTACGGGAGTGAAGAGAAAGATCGAAATAATCGTAAGACAAAGGGGGAAGGAGAAGGGTTTCTGAATATAGGTAACTGTGCAAAAGGAAAATAACTGATGCCGTTATTTTGAATAACAGATCAGTATAAATGTTGTCGATCTCTCAGAGAACGGCATACGTTAATTTACTTTAACACTTCTCTCTCAGCTCAAAATTGAGACTGTTTCCTCTTAGGACTAAAAGCAACAGATGCCGTTATTTCAAATAACGGTATGAAACTTTTTTTTCAAACAGATGCTGTTATTGGAAAGAACGGCATCGAAATAACCTATGCCGTTTTCCCAATAACGTTTCTTGCTGACGTGTTCTAAACAAGGGTATATCGCTAATTGTTTCCGGAAGTGGGGCAGTTTAAAGGGACCCTCTACTGTTTTGAAGCCTGGTCAGGTCTCAGGATAAATTTCCACAAGAGCGCATTGACTCCAATTTCACTATCTGAGGAGGAGGCAAGGGAACATGCTACAGTATTAAACTGTATGACATACGAGTTCCCAATCAAATACTTAGGGCTTCCACTCAGAGCAGGGAAGCTTACTAAGGCAGACTGGCTACCTATCATAGACAGGGTGGAAGACAGATTGTCTGGTTGGAAAGAAAAATTGCTTTCCCATGGAGGAAGAGTGGTATTTATCAATTCAGTGTTATCTAATCTACCCATTTATTACATGTCGTTTTTTGAACTACCTAAATGGGTAATCCAAAGGATTGACCAAATCCGCAAGCGATTCCTCTGGAAAAGGGCTGATTCAAATAGAGGGGGTTACCACCTGGTCAAGTGGGGTGTCGCATGCATGAAGAAGAGGCATGGAGGGCTAGGCATCATCGACTTAAGAGATATGAACCTCGTCCTACTGGGGAAGTGGTGGTGGAAGGTTTTCCACTACAGTGGAGAATGATGGAAGGACTTCATTCAACCCTACCTCCGGGGAAAAGGTACAAGAAGCTTAGGCTTCCGGGTAGGATCTAGAGTATCTCGCTTCTGGAAAGGAATTACCAACGCAAGCGGGCCATTCAACTCAGCAGTTGCTTCGACTATTGGTAATGGACGATCCACCAGATTCTGGTGGGACAAATGGTGTGGCGCCCACACCCTTAAGGAGACCTTCCCAGACCTATATGAGAAAGCAAATCAGACGAATATTTCTGTGGCTGACACATGGAAGAGGGGCAATTGGAGACCATCTTTTCGAGGACCTCTAAACCCAGGTCTTCTTCAGCAACTGCACGAACTGCAAACACATATTACACGGAACGGGGCAATGTGTGCGCAAGGCCCAGATCAGTTGTGCTGGAGATTAGAGACCAAAGGAGCTTTCACTGTTAGATCTCTATACCACCGGATTCACTATCAAGGATGCAGACCCAGCTGGGTACAGGTGTTATGGAGGGCCAAAACACCTCTTAAAGTAAGGGTCTTCCTCTGGCTAGTGCTCAATAATGCAATCCTCACCAGAGAGAACCTTGCCAAAAGATAATCCCAGATAGCGACCAACTGCGGATTCTGTAACACATACACAGAGAATCTGAATCACCTTTTCATTCACTGCCAGAGGAGCAACGCAACCATGGTAGAGGTACTATGGGCCTTAGGGACAAGTGACTACCCTGGCGAATACGAGGAGTTGTGGACCGGCCCCAAATTCGCCTCGATACGCCACGAATGATGGATGCTTGGTATATGGCAATTGCGGCTACAACTTGGGTCTTATGGCTAGACAGAAATAATTTCTATTTTCGTGCTTCATGTAATAGTATTTCTGGTAACCTTACTCATATCATGCATCTTATCTCTTTTTGGGTTACAGCTGCTGCCACAAGAGCGAGAGGGAGGATTGCCAGAGTCTTTCAGGTGGAGGAATTTGACGATGAGGAGGTAGAGTTTGGGCCGACACTGGACTGAGGGGTAGGCGCCCTCCATACTCTTTGGTTTTTACTTTAGCCGCAGTCTTCGCTACTTTGTATTTGGTCTCGACCTACTGTACTTTTGGTTGTATGTTGTACGGATGATTAGACCCACCTCCCAGGATTTTGTTAGGGGATTATATTTTATTTCCTGCACTGTACTTTTGTATTTCTTCCGGTATACCGGAATTGTTTTATTAATTTCTTATTAATGAAACATGGTGGCGTTATTCCACCTTTAACCTCAAAAACAACAACAAAAAAAAAAAAAAAAAAAAAAAAAAAAAAAAAAGTGGGACAAGGCGCTAAATATTTTTTTAAAATGGTGCAGTACGGCAAAATTTTCAAACAAATATCACAAAACTGGTAATAAGCACTCAAATAATTCACTCCTTTCTTGACGGCTGCCAAACGTACATTATATTTTAAATCCTACACACATATATATCTATATATATTCCAGTAGGCAATTACTCCGTTATACAACTAGGAACAACGGCTCATCATATAACACACTTATACTCCTTTCCCAAGTAAAGAGCAACCATGGTTCGTCCCCCTGCAGTTACAACGAATAAAAGATATCACCTAGCTAAAATTAGAACGACCTAGGGTTTCATTTTGATTTAACATTTCTATAAACCTAAATAATCTGATCTTTTGATTGTAACTTTATATTTTGACTTCAATCTTTTCCTTCTTGACATATTGTTTCTTTTGACATCATCCAATGTCTGCAAGTAATAATGGAGTAAGCCTAATGTTTTGTTGAAGAGAGTGAATAACTATATATACTAGTATTTAACACGTGTGATGTACGTTTTAATTAATATATAGTTTTAAAAATAATATAATATAGCACATGTTAATAAATACATATTTTTAAAAGTAATATAAAGAGTATAATGAGAGAGTTCGAGTTATACGTGTAATGCACATAAATTGGTAAATTTAAATAAAGTATATAATGAGAGAGTTGGAGTTGCATATGCAATGCACGTAAAGTGGTAGATTTACAAATGACACTAAGGCATTCTCCCATTATAATATTAGAGATTAGAGATGTAGCTAGCATTCAACCATCTTTCTAGACTCTCATCCGGTCATACCTCCAGTCTATTGGTAAGAGGTTATAACATTACTAGTATAATGTACATGCGATGCACGTCTAAAAAAAATAAAGTCATCAAACTAGATGAATATAAATTGAATAAGAAAAAAAAAATAGTTTATATTTGAATGTTTTGATTTGGGCTACACGTGCGGTGCACATTTATATTTGTTGGATATAATTTGGATGTGTATTATACATGTTTATATAGTTACAAAGTTAGGATTTATTTGTTACAAAACTCAACTCTCTATTAAAATATTAGTAAAATAGTAGAGATAAAAAAATATAGTATTTGTATCCATCTTAAGTCTGATTATAAATTTATTCTGGATTCAAAAGTTTCTTTTTCTAAAAATCGAACGACAAACAAATATAACGAGATTATTAGTATGCAAATGAAGAACATGAATTATACGCACTTATTGTACTAGTATAATGCACGTGCGATGCACGTGCGATGTATTTTTTAAAAATATGTATTATACACGTGCGTTGCACGTGGGAAAAATGAGGATGGGAAATGAAAAGAACAAAAAAAAATCTACGTATTATACACGTACGTTGCACGTGGAGAAAATAGGGTGGGGGAATGAAAAAGACAAAAAAAAATCTACCAATACGTGCGCTGCACGTGTTGACACACACTAAAAAATAATAAAAAATTATTTATTTATTTACAATCCCAACTCTCCCATTAATATAGTAGAGATTTGTGCCTAGTCAAAATAGATTTCTCATTAATTTTCGTGACACTCATCTGATATGATCTGAACTTAATTGTGATTGGTAATGATGTCGGTATCCTGAAAATCTTATTGGTGGGGTAACCGACCTAGTCTTATTCCAACTTTGGCTTTTATTGTTTGTCCCATTCCAGCAAGTTAAACTAATAAAGACAGTTATTATTGTTGACAACTAGCATCTCTTTTCTTTATTAACAAAAAGAAAGGGAAAAGGTTGCCTCCGTCAAATTTAAAATCTTGGGAAATTTTAGTTTAGAATTTTAGATACTTCATTCGAACATGGTTTTCCATTACTTTGTTTGACCACCTTTTTCTTTTGTGATCAGGATCATTATTTTGTTCAGGACATCCTTTTTTTTATTTTAATATAACGATGACCGATCACTGCTTTATTAATAAAACATAGTAGTTAAGATTATTGTTTATGTTATGAAAAAGAATTGATGGGAGCTTTGTTTTGTGAAAGAAACAATTGGAAAGTAAAATCCACTTGGAAGTAAGGATAGCACAGCATGAGTTCAATTAATTAGAACTTGCAAGTCTCACAACCAACAGTTTGAACTTGCAAGGGAACAAATCGATTATAGCTTGTTGTTACGTAAGTGATGTTTCTCTTGCTGCGAGGGACTCCATATCGTTCAAATTCATTTTCATTACCTGCCTATTAATGAAAAATTGCTGGAGGAGCCACTTACATTCAAGAAAAGATGTAAGAAACGAAATCAAAGCACTAGAAAATCAACCATCACTATATATTTGTAAAGTGAACGAGACTTCGTTTATACACATTTAAATTTGAACCACAAAAGTACTTGCAATTTCAGCTGAACTCTTGGTATTACGGAGAGTGATTCACACATCCTCGGTCCTCCCCTAATTCCACCCATTTCCGATGCATGCATATTATTAGCAAGACAGATTATGAGAAAGCCACCGATAATGCACAAACTCATAAATACTCAAACTCAAGTGCTAGAGAAGTTTGTCAAGAATTAACATTTCTCCTGCATGCGAAACCATTTCAATATCTAGTCATTATTAAGTTGTCGAATATACATATTGTTGGATTTGTATATCTTGCATACACAGGTCCGATGAAGAAGACGATGAAGCGGTAAGATATATCGAAGCGAGGCATCGAAGAAGAAGAAAAATAGTCAGCATAAGCAAACAAGTGGAGTCGCGGTCCACCACACTTGGGGTCAGTCGACCGCTCCGATTGTACAAGGTTTCCGAGAGGGGAACGGTCGACCGATTGCGGCGCTGATGGGTTATTTGGGTTAGATCTTGGAGATTTGTGATAAGCCCAACTTCGTCTTCAAGTAAGATCGTACGACTCTCAATGCAGGGTTATCTCTTTAGTAGTAATCGGATGGTTAATGTATCAAGTGTATCAAACTAAGGTTTCTCTAGATCTATAAATACAATGTAAACGGCTCCTAGAATGATATGATTCTACTGAGTGCCGAATAGAAGAAGAGAGTTCTTCATATGAGAGGGTGAGAGAGTTTCTCTATTGTAAGCAGCAACCAAGTTTCAATTAGGCTTGAGAGATGGTCGTGGTGAGAATTGTAATATTCTTGTATCTTCTCTAGTTGAAATAATATCTCAGTTCTTCCTCCTCTGGATTAAGGCAAAAGCCCCAACAGGGACAATTTTTGTGTGTTTTGTGTGATTGGTGCGATCTAGTTTTGCTTGGTGGTTTGTATTGATTGTGCCGAAGACTCAACAAGATCCTCAATTTTCCTAACAAGTTGTATCAGAGCAATCAGGTTCGTGGGTTTGTTCGAGTTCCTTGGAGGAGATGGTAGATCAAAAGACGAAGATCAAGCGGTTTGATGGTAAGATTAACTTCAACCTATGGAGGTTGACATGTATGATGTTTTGGTTCAGAAGGACTTGCACCTTGCCCTAGAAGAGAAGAAACCAACCAACATGAATTAGGAGAAGTGGGATGATATTTGTTTGAAGGCATTGGGTTTAATTTGGTTGCAATTGGCAGACGAAGTTAAGTGTAATATTCTTGAGCAGATAAGTGCGGTGAGTCTGTAGGCGAGACTCAAATCTGACTACTTGGGATCATCGTTGCTAGATCGGATGTATTGGAAGAGAAAGTTGTTTAGGTTCTCAATGAATGAAGGTACTCCTTCAAGATCATATTGTGGAGTTCAATAAGATAATATTTAAGCTAAAGGCGATTAACGTTGATGATCTTAGCGAAGAGGATAAAGCTTTCAACTTGATATATTCACTGCCTATAATCACTTGATAACTACCATGCTACATGAGAAATCAGCCAAGGAGACACTTATAGTAGCTGAGGTGATTAAAAGTCTGAAGGAAGATAAACTAAGAAAGAGACTAATAAAGGAGGGTCTATTTCTACAGGATGTTTTGCAGTGGATGGCGATACTTCAATTGGAAGGGATGCGACACACAAGGGTAAGATTCGTTGGCACTATTGAGATGAACATTACAAGAGAGATTGTCGCAAGTGGTTGAGTCAAAAGAGTGCTACTAAAGAAGGGGAACAAGCCCATATAGTCAGCGCAACTGAGTTAGGTAATAATGATAACTATTGTCTTCTTGTTTCAAGTTCTTCAGATGTGGATTCAAGTTGGTATCTTAATTCGGAAAATTCTTCTCATATTTGCTCTGAAAGGGAGTTGTTTTCTACTTACAAGTCGTCAACATGCCGTAATGTGAGAACGGAGAGTGGTGAGATTTGTGAAGTAGCGAGTGAGGGAACAGTCGAATTGGAGACACCAGATGGTAAATAGTTCACACTAGAAGATGTCATTCATATTCCTTCGATACATTAGAATCTGATATCCTTGGGGACTTTTGATGTTTGTGACTGTAGGTACACAACTCGAGGTGGAATTTTGACAGTTTAAAATAGTCATCATAAGGTAATGAAGGGTAAGAGGAGAATTGGGCAGGGTCAGCACAACCTCTACCAGCTTTGTGGGAGCAGAAAAACTCGGTTGAGCATATGGAAGCCCATTATTCCCAAAGCATTATCTAGTAAGCAATCACTAGAATTACCGAATCGAGACTGCAATGTTCGAATACCATTGGAAGGTGAAGAGAGCCTTGAAGTATGTGGAGTTCGTATGGAGGGTGGCACCTCTATGATTACATCTACAGGGATGTGCCCTTGAGGGGGGGCATACAGCTAGAGGAAAACAAATGGAGGTTTGTTCAACTAGCAGGAGAAGCCATAGAAATGTGTTGTTTACAGAGCGGAGAAAAAAAGTCTAGAAGAGTTTTAAATCACACAAGTATGAATTCATGAGTATGCAATCCAAGGTGGAGATTCATGTGAATGTGTATGCAAGACCTACACATGTTTGATGAAGAAGAAGATGAAGCGTTGAGATGGATCGAAGCGATGCATCGAAGAAGAAGGAAAATAGTCAGTATAAGCAAACAGGTGGAGTTGTGATTGACCGCACTTGGGGCCAGTCAACCGCTTCGACTGTATAGGGTTCCGGAGAAGGGAATGGTCGACCGGCTATTGTGTACGGTCGACCAACTGCGGTGCTGATGAGTTATTTGGGTTGGGTCTTGGAGATTCGTGAGAAGCCCAACTTCGTCTTCAAGTCAGATCGTACGGCTCCCAATGCAGGGTTATCTCTTCAGTAGTAATCGGATGGTTAATGTATCAAGTGTATTAAACTAGGGTTTCCCTAGATCTATAAATACAATGTAAACGGCTCCTAAAATGATATGATTCTATTGAGGGCCGAATAGAAGAAGAGAGTACTTGATATGAGAGGGTGAGAGAGTTTTTCCATTTTAAGCAGCAACCAAGTTTCAGTTAGACTTGAAAGTGGGTCGTGGTAAAAATTGTAATATTCTTGTATCTTCTCTAGTTGAAATAATATCTTGGTTCTTCCTCCCCCGGATTAAGGCGAAAGCCCCAACCGGGACAATTCTTGTGTGCTTTGTGTGATTGGTGCGATCTAGTTTTGCTTGGTGGTTTGTGTTGATTGTGTCGAAGACTCAACAAGATCCTTAGTTTTCCAAACAAGTATAATATCTTTACTTCTAGTTTCTTTTGTTTGTTCAGGGTTGAGGTAAATGAGACATTAGTAGATTTCTAGTCATCTCAGATCCAAGTGACTTCCCAATTCATACTTGGTAAATCTACCCTTTTGAGATCACAGTCAACGAAACTTGTTATAAGTGTGCTTAAAGAGCAAGAATGATTTACAAGCTACTATTTACAGAACAATTTCATACAATCTTTTTCCTAAACAAAACAATTTCATACAATCTTTAGAATTTTCTCGTGCTAAGCTGAACCATAGTCCTCATGATTAACATCACTTAGAATATTTGGGGATTAGGTAGCTGCATAAAAAAAAGTGGTTTTCGATCTCATTTCTTTCCATGGATGTGACATTATTTTGATTCAAGAATCCAAGCTGGATTCGATGTCTCTTGCCAGGTGTTAGGAGGTAAATGTCTTACCCAATGGATCAGTTTGGATGCCATTAACTCGTGTGGCGGGATTCTATTCGGCTTTAAAGCTTCCTTATTCAATCTTGTATCTATTCTTAGAATGAAATTCTTCCTCATGGTGGTCCTGGACTGGTTCGAGTTTTCATCCAATCTTACAGTGGTCTCGGTCTATGGTCCTTCGACCACAGACAATAGAAACGAACTATGGGACGATTTTGAGTCTTTTGTGGATCTCATTAACGGTTACTGGATTTTTTGCGGTGACTTTGATTTTACCCGTTTCTGTCATGAAAGGATTGATTTTTTTTCTTCTTCCAGATTTAATAACTCCCTTCGTTTTAATGATTGCATCCGTGCTCTCAACCTTAATGACCTACCTGTTAACGGTAGATCATTCACATGGTCTAATCATCGTATTGTCCCTTCGATGGCTAAACTAGATCGTTTCCTAGTCTCCCAGAACTGGATCTATACATTCCATAATTCCCTCGTTCATGCCCTCCCTAATCCGATTTCTGACCATTCTCCCCTTAGCATGTATTCTGACTTCAATTTTTCGAAATCCATAAGTTTCACTTTGAAAAGTCCTTGCTGGAAGATAATATTTTTGTTAATATGATTACCTCTCCTATGTCGTAGATTCTCATGGGTTGGCATGTCTCTTACCCAAATTTCATTCGGTGAAGAATAGATGCAATGTATGGCGCAAAGAAAGAATCGAAAACTCGAATGCACTGAAGAAATTGTTCCTCTCTACTATTAATCTGATAGAGAGGAACAAGTGCGAAGAAGTGGGTCTTATTTCACACGAAGATACAAAAAAAAAAGGATTGGATTGTAAAAATGAGTATATGTCCCTTCTCCACCTTGACCATATGAAATGGTCTCATAGAGTCAAACTCAAATGGTTAAAAGAGGGTGATTGTAATACTTCTTTTTTCCACAACTTTGCTTCTCATAGGAAAAGGATTAATAGAATCACCTCTATTGTTGAGGATAACATTGTTCTTAACTCCACCCCTCAATTACACATGACTTTTCTTAGCTTCTACAAGAGTCTGATGGGATAATCAAACCCTTGTTCGTTCCATTTAGATTGGGAATCTCTCTATGGAGAGGAGAACCTAGATTTATCCTCCTTAGAGAATCCCTTTACTATGGAAGATATCAAATTAGCATCTTTATCGATGGGTGGTGATTTGGCTCTGGTTCCTGATGGATTCCCATGTTTCTTTTTTTTCTAAAATTTTGGGATTTTCTTAAAGATGATTTTTTTGCCATGTTCTCTAACCTTTTTAATGGTCACTTCTCTTTCAATAGAATTAACTATGCACATATCATTCTTATCCCTAAGATTATGGGAGCCACATTAGTGGCGGCTTTTAGACTCTTTAGTCTCCTTAATGTGCTTTTTAAAATTATCATGAAAGTGTTGGCCAATCGTCTTAGCAGTGTTATTTCACCATTGATTGATCAGTCTCAATCTTCCTTCGTGAAGGATGTTTCATTTTTTATAATGTGACATCTGCCCAAGAAATTATCTCAGGTTGCCATAAATCAAAGTCTAATAGTATTTTATTGAAATTCGACTTTGAAAAAATGTATGATAAAGTGGAATGGCAATTTCTTTGTGATATCCTCATTAATAGAGGTTTTGGATTGAAATTGATCCTCATTAATAGAGGTTTCGGATTGAAATTGATCTTTTGGATTAAATCGAGTCTCCCTTTGGGGACCTCATTTGTTATCATTAACGGAGTCAAATGTCATAAATTCAAATGTAAAAGAGGTTTAAGGCAAGGTGATCCTATTTCGTCGCTTCATTTTGTTCTTGTCGTCGATGTTTTCAGTAAAATGCTACTGAAAGCTTGGAACTCCGATATCATCGACGGCTTGGTTGGCTTCAATGGTTTTAGGGGGTATTTAAACCTTCATTATGTTGATGACACAATTTTGTTCGTTAAGCCTAATAGTCCAACCCTTTGCAGTCTCAAACTTCTCATCTATCTTTTTCATAAGGCTTCCGGGTTATCCATTAAGTTTGCCAAAACCTCTATTCTTTGGCTAGGAGGTTCTATAAGTCGTTAATTCGAAATTTCCAATTTTTTAAATTGTTCTACTGCCTCTTTCGCCATTAACTACCTGGGCATGCCTCTCAGGTGGGGGAAATTGCATAAACAAGATTGGATCTCGATGATTGACAAAGTTGAATCTCATCTTAGCACTTGGGCGGGTCACCTGGCGGTAGACTCATTCTTATTAACTCCATTCTATCTCCTATTCCGCTATATATAATGTCTTTTTTCTTTATATTCCCTGTTGAGTCATTAAACGGATTGAACAGATCAGAAGGAATTTTTTCTGGTATGGTTCGTCTGTCCTTTCTATTGGTAAACATCTCTATAATTGGAATAGACTATGTAAATCCAAGAGGGAAGGTAGTCTCGATATTATTAATCTTAGACACCCGAATCTTGCACTTCTTGGTAAATGGCTATGAAAAGTTCTTAAGAGAGATGATCTCTCTTCGATTAGGCTAGTCAAGGATAAATACCATAGAAGGAAAAAAAAATGGGACCTTCACACCAAATTATCGATCCAAGCCTCGCACTTCGAAAGAGGGGTTTGGAAGGCCATACAACCTTTTAAGTGTGGCCTTCAGAAAATCTGTGGAAATGATTGTACGATTAAATTCTAGACTGACTACTGGATTGGAAACAACAAAATCGTAGTCTTATTTCCTAACCGGTTCTCTCTCGCCTCTAACCCAAACTCTATTGTTTCTTCGTACCTTACTTTTCAAAACAACCAAAGAGACTGGAATATTTATTTCCGAAGGATCTTGTCTCTTGAACAACTTTCCGAGTATATCAGACTTTTGGTTCTTCTTAGTTATGTCAAATCATTCTACACCTTCCTAAACTACGGATGTGTCATTTTCCCGTTCCAAAAGCACCTTTGGCAGAACATTGCTCTGCTTAAAGCTAGTATATTAGCCGAGTTGGTTGTTCACAATAAACTTCTTACTATTGAGATTCTAAATATAAGAAATCTCGCGCATGGGCAAAATTGTGTGTTGTGCAACTCTTATGAAGAAACCACCAAATACCTTTTATTAATTGCCCTTTCATCCAACCCTTTTGGTTCATTTGTAAGAGCACATGGAATATCTGAGGAAAGTCGGGCTGGATGTCCACTTGGTAGAATGGTTGGGAAAAAAAAGAGAGAATTTAGAGTAAGTTGAGATTATCCTGGGATATTGCCATGATTACTATCATCTGGGTTATTTGGAAAGAGAGGAATAGTAGGATTTTCACTCATTGCTATCATACCATGGATAAGCTCATTGAAGATTTTATATTCCTAGTGCATTTTGGTCCAATATTCTTCCTCTTAAGCAGAAATAACTACTTTTAATTCATAAGCTCGATGCAATGGTGCTGGCTTTTGCTCATTTTGCTAACTCCCTAGTTTTCATTCAGCTGATTTTGTGATTTTTCGGTACTGAGTCATGCTATTATGAGATGGTGAGATGGGAGTGTTTTTTTGTGAGATGAGCAATTTGAATCATCCAAATCTTGATCACACCGTTCACATCATTTTACATGTCATCTAGATAGTGCGTACAATATTTCAAACGATTTTGAGACCTCCAGCCTATGCATCAAAGCGTTCAACACATCGTGAAGATGATGCGAAATGCATATATATGTATGAACGCATAAGGAAGATGGTGCGAAATACATATGTATGAATTTGATGCTTTGATGCATAGGCTAGAGGTCTCCAAATCGCTTAAAATTTTGTATACATTATCGACATGACATGTAGAGCAATGTGAACGGTGTGATCGAGATTTGGATAACTCAAATTGCTCATCGCTCAAAAAATATTTTCATCTCACCTATCTCACCATCTCACATTAGCATATATATATATAAATATATATATATAGATTGCCGATTACGTGCGAACTAGTTCGCACGGATCACATGCGAACTCGCCGCACAACCGTCCGATCTTGCATGATCATGATCATGATCGGACGGCCGCGCGCGCGAGTTTGCAGGCGATCCGTGCGAACTAGTTCGCACTTGATCGGCATTATATATATATATGATGATCAAGATCGGACGGCCGCGCGCAAGTTTGCACGCGATCCGTGCGAACTAGTTCGCATTTGATCGGCATTATATATATATATATATATATATATATACACACACAGACTGTTTTTTAAAAAAATACTGATGTTAAATTATTTTTTTTTGAAGATTTTTTCTTATCAATTGTGACTGCTGGTTTTTTTTTTAGTTATAACCTTTTCTAGCTGGCGATTACTGGTTATTGTATCTTTTGGGTGGTTGTAGGTTGTTTCTGATATCTTTTCCTATGTTTCTCTTTTGCTGTCTGCCAGGTTGTGTTTTTTTAGTTTGTTCTTTGGCAGTAGTTGCTTTGGTGTTGGCTCCTTGTGTCTTGTGTCAGGTTGCTGCCTGTTGTACCCTAGAGGTAGGGCTGCAATCGAGCCGAGCCGAGCCGAATATCCCCCCGTGAACTTAGCGGAGCGCTACTATAACGCTATTGTAGTTTTAAAATTATTTTTTTCTCCTCATTTTTTCAACTATCCAATAAAACAATTCCACATAATCTTCTATATTAAATTTCTTTCTCTCTCCTTTCTATCCTATACTACAATAAAATTACATGTAAACAAACCACTTTTTTAGAACTTATTTGTACAGATTTTTTTTTCTCTACAGTAATCTTTATAGTTTGAAAATATTTTACAACCAACCAAACACCTCCTTAATTTCAAATGTGGAACAACATTCATGGATTGCAGTTCCTAAATGGAGAATGGAGAAAGTGAGAAGGATTAGCTTGTGGTTTATAACAAATCAATATTAAAGTCAAACAAAATGTAATAAAGAGTACACAATAACGACGTCCCACTTATATTGCATGGGCTCAAGGGGGAGCAAGGTTGAAAGAATTTGATTGTTATGGACCTGTAATAAAAGCTTGCAAGCATATGGAAGTTTCGCTTTGGACATAGTCGCTATTTTTGCATACAGAACAGAAGGCAGTCTTCAACTTGTAGTTGTAGTAACCCAACAGACCGCATTTCCTACAAACCTGATAAATAACAGGATGGAGGGGGGAGGGATGATTACTGATATGGGGAATATTGTAAGTGATCTCCACTGTTGATTCTAGCACGAATCGCGAAGCAATTGACAGGGCCTAGGCCAAGTTGATCTGGGGGTTTTTCGCAAGCCCATTCGCACGCTCCTGTGAGCCACTAACCGTTCGCGCAGAGCGCACCATCAGTTATGTCGTAACCACACCCCCCTAAAATTACGAGGCTAATCAATCACAGATCCGGGATCAAAGGGATTTCTCCTTGAACCCAGTTCCGAGTCGCAGCGTCCAGTGGTTTCGAAGCCAAGGAGGTAGTCGTTCCCCAAGGATCGTCAACACCCTAATGACAATGACGGAAACAGAAACGGTCACATCACCCGTGCAAAGTTCCAAGAGTTCTAGGCTGAAGTCCTGCGAGCGCTCTGCGGAGGAGTCCGAGATGGACGACACCCAGACAAAGAACAAGCCGAAGACTCCGGGGAAGAAGAATCCCACGGTTCGACCAGATCCAAAAATTTGCAGGACGACATCCGGAGATGACTCCAAGAGATGGAGGACCATCTTGCTCGGATAGGCGAGAATGGGGCACTTCTCTGTTGGGGTCACCAACCGTCCCGACCCCCATTTTTCCGTTCGAATCCTTGAAGCTACCATCCCGAGAAACTTCAAACCTCCGCAGTTCGAGACATACAACGGAGAGACAGATCCAGCTGATTGTTGGATCCTGTAGGCAAGACAAATAATAATAGGGGGGAGGAGGGTTGAATAATGTTGTATAAAAATTAATTAAAAACTTGAACTTTTTGTACTGCTAAGTCGATGCAAATAGAAATACAGTCGACTGTTGCGTCAGATAAGAAGAGTATTTTACTGAAGAGTTACAAGTCGGATCTGCCAACTTATAGCGGAAAACCAGTCAATTTACCAGACAAGTTTTTGAAATAAAACTCAGAGAAATTAAAATTGCAAGTTGAGAGAATACAACCACAGAGAGTCAATCACAGCAAAACACAACGATATATCCTGATTCGGTCCTCCCGACCTACATCTAGTCCCCAAGCAATCCACTTGATATTTTCCACTATTCTTGAAAAAGTACAAGAATACTCTATGGCCTTTGACAACAACAATGCCAAATCCGTAGATCTCTCTCACCACTAGAGATAGCAAACCCACTCTACACCCTAGAATGAAACCGACTCTAAAACCAAGAGTCCTACTCTCCAACTGAGAGGACCACTCTCACAACCCGAGAGTGAAAACAACAACAAAAATTGAGTTTACAAAAGCCTATAGTCTTGTATGTGATAGTACTTTGTATAATGGCTATTAGGTCAACTTCTGAATTCAGTCTAAAACGAAATCAATATTATATTAGACTGAAATTCAGATAACCAAGTCTTAGAGAGTTTGTATGCTTTTGCAACCCTTGAAAACAAAAGACTTGAGAGTTAAAGAATACTTGGAGTTCTTGGAACCTTTGTCAAATGAATTCTATACTCTTTTTATAGAGTTAGAAACGTTTGGACGTTGAGAGATAGAATCCCAGTTGCCATACAACGGCAGTAAAAAAGATTTGAATTTTAAAAAACAAGTTTTAAATTCAGAAAACTGTCGAAACGGCTTGAACAGTCGACTGGGTTGCCATAATGAGTCGACTGGCCAGAGCTTGTATGAGTTCAGGCAGTTTCGTACTATGACAATCGACTGGTTCCAAGGAGTGGTCGACTGGTACTCATACAACTGAACTTATTCAAGCTTGTTTTGATATTTTGATTTTGTAAAACACTCAGATTATTTAAAGTATGTGTCAGTGTGTGTGTGACAAGGCTATTACAAGTTTCTAAGACTCATAGAATTAAAATTACAATATTACAAGACTCTTTGTTTAAACATTTGAAGCACTTTGAATCTTGTCTTGAATTTGAGTCTGTCTTGAGCTTGAGCTTTTGTCTAGATGTCTTGAAGTTTGATCAATTACTCTTGAAAGCTTCATCAGATTGTGTTGCCTTTGTGTATTTGACCATGGTATTGACTTTGATACACTCTATAAGAGATATGTGGTAGACAAACTTTGTATTGTGTTGTAGTCATCAAAACCAAGAATCAACATTCTCTCCCTTTTTGATGATGACAACACAATAACTTATAATAACAATATACATAGCATGATGTCACACATAATTTAATGATATACAAATGTGAAATAAGCTCCCCCTAAATAATGTACAATATGCACAAAATTGTGAAATAATAACAATATATAGAAAACATGCACAAAAACAAAAAATATAAACACAAAAAACCATATAAACCACAAAACCATATTTTTCTCCCCCTTTGTCATAAAAAAAAACATAAGGAGGAAGGATACATCATAAAGAACAAAATCAACATTGCATAACCATAACACACTTAAACATAAGAAAGCAAGTTCATTGTTGCAGATTACAAATAGAAGATAGAAAAGTAACAAACATAAAACATAGTTGAAAAAATAAAAAAATACAGCAAGTTTATTCTTCATCTTCGTCGTCATCACCTTAGGAGGCAGGGGGAGGTTGTGGAAATTGTTGACAGTACATGTGAGTAAGGTTAGCAAGGCTAGCCTCAAGATTATCCTGTCTAATTAGGATAAGATCCGTACGATCCATGAGATAACTAACCGAAGTATAAAGATTCTCAGGATCAGAAAAGACAGCTCTAAGATGAGAAGAACTAGAAGCAGAAGACCGACGACCAGAAGTGGCTAAAGGAATAGGAGGTACATTCCTTTGAGGATACCGAGGAAGAGAGTTAAGGATCTTTATACAAGCTAGACTCGCACGATTAAAAGACTCATAATGAGTAACAACACTCGACTCGGAATCAAGATCAACTTCATAAAAATTGAAAACATGAGTAAGAAGTGCACCAAAAGGAAGGAAAGAGGTGTGAGCCTTATGAAGATGATTGAAAATGACTCGACTCTAATTTATTTGAATGTTGCCGAAAATGGCATACACCGCTTGTTGCAATTCAAATGAAAATTGGTTGTAGCTACCCATTTTAGGAATAATGTTATACGACAATATGCGGGCAACAAGCATGGCTAGAGGAGTAATCGATTTATTGGTCATTGGAGGACCTCGATTAGGCAAAAAGGTTTTTGAAAAAATAGATTGATCATCCATTTCAATTTCCTCTAAATCCAATCCTTCATTAGAGATACCCAAAATAATTGCCAATTTTTCATGAGTTAATCTCATTCGAATATTTTTCCCAATAGTAGTAAAAAATATTTCGTTACCATCCTCGGAGGTGGAAACCTTCATATTTGTATAAAACAAATAGATAAGTTGTGGATAGTAATAGGGTTAATTGACAAGGGAAAGTAATTCAAATAACCCACATTGTTCAAACAATGGGGCGATGGGGAACCTAAATCAGGAAAATTCACAAATCTACCCGGAAATATTGCAATTTGACATATGAGAAAAAATTTCTCAAAAAGATTGGGATTCCTTAAGTATTGAAGGTAGTTCTGAGAAGATTGACCTTCTTCTACATTAGAACCTCTAGATCTTTTGGGTTTAGGCATATTTGAAAGTCTAGGAAACTTTTGAAAAGAGAGAGAGATCAAAAGACCGTTACCCACAACTAGAGAAAGGAGCACAAGGACTCAAGAGACTTGAAATGAAATCAACGCCAGAAGCAGCAAACGCCGAAATCTTCAAGAGCTTCAAGAGCAGCAACGAAGTGGTCTTCAGAGCAGCCGACTTGAAATTTTGGGAAAAAGTAAAAGTGGAGGGGAATGAGAAGAATGGTTTTTACTTGAGGGGTGCAGCTGAGATTAAAAGTAGGTTTGAATGAAGGGTCGAGATCGAAAAGAAGATAAAAGAAAGAGAGAGATGCCTCAGTTAAGTGACGATTCGGAATCAAAAAAACCAAACTAATGTCGTGACAGTCGACTGGTTTTGATATCAGTCGACATAGTCGAGAGAAAATTAAACCAAACGAAACATCAAGTAAAACTTCTGTCAGTCGAATGGTTACTGATACAGTCGACTGTCCAAAACACAAAATTCAGCCAAAATATGGACAACGAAAATACTTTATAAGTCGACTGAAAAAGACGTTTAAGTCGACTTAAACAAAATAAATTTTCAAGAAATGTCATGAAAACAGCAAATTCCTAGTTCTCTTCTAAAGTTGATAAAAGTGTCTTCCTTAAGTGGTTTGGTAAATATATCTGCTACTTGTTTATCAGTATAAATAAAATTCAAAATTATATCTTCCTTTAAAACATGATCACGCTGAAAATGATGTCGAATATCAATATATTTTGTACGTGAATGTTGAACCAGATTTTTAGATAAATTATAACACTTGTATTATCACACATTATAGCAGGTTTTGAAAATGAAATACCATAATCTAATAAAGTTTGTTTCATCCACAAAATTTGGGCACAAGCCAAACTTGCAGCAATATATTCAGCTTCTGTAATAGATAGGGATACAAAATTTTACTTTTTACTGCACCAAGATACTAATGAATGTCCCAAAAAGTGACAAGTTCCACTAGTACATTTACGATCAGTTTTATTACTAGCAAAATCAGCGTCACTATATGACAAAAGTTAAAAATTATCGGTGCGTGGATAAAATAAACCATATTCAGACGTGCCTTTAATATATCTTAAAATACGTTTCACAGCTTTTAAGTGAGATTCTTTGGGATTCGACTGATATCTAGCACACAAACATACACTAAACATAATATCTGGTCTACTAGCAGTTATATATAAGAGTGAGCCAATCACACCTCGATAGAGTTTGTGATCGACACTCTAACCTAAATCATCTTTGTCCAGTGTAGTAGTAGTAGCCATAGGTGTGGTCTTACTACTAGTGCTATCCATGCCAAACCGTTTGAGTAATTCCTTAGCATATTTTTCTTGATTAATAAATATGCCATTTTGTGACTACTTTATTTGTAGTCCAAGAAAATAATTGAGTTCACCAATGCGACTCATCTCAAACTCATTTTTCATGGTATTAGCAAACTCTTGACAGAGATTACTATTAGTAGATCCAAAAATTATGTCATCTACATATATTTGTATGATTAATATCTGTCTCTATTTTTCTAATAAACAAGGTAGTATTTACTTTACCTATCTTAAAACTAGTTTCTAAGAGAAAAGTTTTTAACCGATCATACCAAGCACGAGGTGCTTGTTTAAGACCATATAAAGCCTTTTTCAATTTAAAAATGTGGTTTGGGAATTGTTCATGTTCGAAACCGGGTGGTTGCTTAACATAAACATCTTTCTTAATAAATCCATTCAAGAAAGTACTTTTAACATCCATTTGGAAAAGTGTAAAATTCATAAAACACGCAAAAGATAATAAGATCCTAATTGATTCTAGTCTAGCAACAGGAGCATATGTTTCATCAAAATTGATTCCTTCTTCTTGATTATATCCTTGAGCAACTAATCTAGCCTTGTTCCTAACGACTTGTCCTGATTCTTCTAACTTATTCTTAAATACCCATTTGGTACCAATTATAGTATGATCAGGAGGTAGTGGAACTAGATCCCATACATCATTTCTTATAAATTGGTTAAGTTCATCTTGCATGGCATTCATCCAAAATTCATTCTCACAAGCTTCTTGTATATTCTTTGGTTCAAACTCTGTCCAGAAAGCCATATGAGAAATCATGTTAACATGATATCTTGTTTGAATACCACGTAAAATGTCACCAATTATTCAGTCATGAGGATGATCTCTAACTTCAACAAACGCTTTGGGTAAAGTTTGAGTCATCACAACAGGATCAGTTGACTTAACAAGTCCATCAGCCGACTGATTCACATCAGTCGACTTGAGGTCCTTATCAGTCGACTTGTATAGGGTAGTTTGCTCTAGTGATTTAATAACTTTATTTAAAGGTGATGATTCAATTTCACCATCTTTAGTAACAGTAGATGGAGGCAAGGATTCATCAAATGAAATATGCATAGATTCTTCAAGAGTCAAAGTTGACTTATTGAAAATTCTATATGCCTTACTCCTATATGAGTATCCAATGAAGATACCTTCATTAGATTTAGCATCAAATTTATCTAAATTATCTTTAGTGTTTAATATGAAACACTTACATCCAAATACTTTAAAATATGATACTTTAGAAATTTTTTCATAGAATAGTTCATAACAAGTTTTCTTAAGCTTATGCCTAATCAATATTCTATTTAAAATATAGCATGCTATAGAAAGAGCTTCAGCCCAGAAGTACTTAGGCAAATTGCTTTCAACAAGTATAGTACATGCATACTCTTGCAATGTCCTATTCTTTCTTTCGACCACTCTATTTTGTGGTGAAGCTCTAGGAAATGCAAATAAATGTGTTATACCATTTTTATTGCAATATTCTGAAAACGTTTCATTCTCAAATTCTCCACCATGATCACTTCTAATAGTGACTATGGTGAGAGATTTTTGATTTTGAATTCGTTTGCAGAAATTTGCAAATTCTTCAAAGGCATCATATTTATGTTTTAAAAAGAAAACTCATGTAAATCTTGAAAAATCATCTACTAAAACAAAAACATATCTACTTTTATTTAAAGAAGCGATTCTAGTAGGACCAAATAAATCCATATGGATTAATTCGAGAGGCCTACTAGTAGAAATCATTTCTTTTGTCTTAAAAGTAGATTTGACTTGTTTTCCTAGTTGACATGCATCACATAATTTATCTTTCTTAAAAGATAGTCTTGAAGTCCTTTAACTAGGTTGTATTTAGACAATTTAGCAATATTTTTCATATTTACATGGTCAAATCTCTTATGCCAAAGCCAAGAATCATTGTTAGAAGCTACTAAGCAAAAATCATTAGAAAATTCATTTGTTTTTAAGCATAACTCATAAATGTTATTTTTCCTAAAACCTTGAAAAATAACATTTTTTATATCCCTTATCACAAAGTTGGCTAATACTTAACAGATTATGCTTTAAACCACTAACTAGAAATTCTTTTTTTATAGTAGGGGTAGTGTTCTTACCGACCATGTCTATTCCAATAACCTTTCCTTTGTTATTGTCACCGAATGTGAATGTTCCTCCATCTATCTCTTGTATGGAAGAAAAAAGATTAGCATGACCAGTCATATGCTTGGAGCATCCGCTGTCAAGTATCCAACGTTCTCTTTGAGGTACCTCTAAAATAAGCATTGTGAATATGGTACCCTTTTCATTGGGTCCGAAAGGAATTAGTTTTTGGAAAATCAAATCCAAAGTGAGTTTGATTTACCACCAAAAGCAGGAATATAATTTACAGAATTACATACATTAAGAACATAAGAATTTATATAAGTAATTCTATCGTTTAGATCAGTTTGACTGGAACCCAAATATTTTTAGTCTGTCTAGTCGACTTTATTGTACCTTTCAGTCGACTGTTATGAGAAGTCAGGTGATTGGGAGGTGAAATAGGTCAACTTATCTGAGGTTTTTGTCTCTTTGAATATGGCTCCAAGCCTCTAGACAGACGAATAACATTAAGATTCAATCGACTGGTCTGAACTACAGAATTACTATTTTCATGAAAAATAATAGTTTTTTATTTCTCAAAAAACTCATATAATTTGTTTTTCACACTGGAAATAAAATCAGTCTTATTACTACTAGTATTCTTAGAAGAATGATATTTTTCAAGAGTCTTTTGAAAACCAAGTCCAAATCTTTTATTAGATTGAACTTGATTTTGGAGAACTTCATTTAAATTCTCCTTTCCTTTATTAAATTTAGATACATTCTTGGATATCTATTCATAATTTTTCTTAAGAGATACAAGATCTACATCCAAATTTGAAAGTCGAGAATTTAAAGATTTGACTTCAACATTCAAGTCAAGATTTTCTTGAGAAAGTGTTTGATTGACTTTCTCTAAATTTTTAACTCTAATTTTCTCCTTCTTAAGTTCTTGAAAAACTTCATTGAAAGAATCTAATAAGTCATTTGAATCAAAGTTTTCACTTACATCATTTTGTGTAGCCATGAAATATACGTTCGCTACTTCGTTTGACCCTCATTCTCTTCTTTCGATGAAGAGTCACTATCATCCCAAGTTGCTTGATATGCCTTCTTGTTACTTGTCCTTCTTGAAGTTGGGAGCCTTCCCTTTTGATTTCGCATTTTCTAATGGGCAATCCTTCTTCATATGACCTGTCTTATTACACTTGAAATAAGTGGGAAGTTCATTAGTATCTTTAAACTAGGAATTAAATTTACCTTTTCGTAAAAATTTCTTGAACTTTCTAGTGAACATGGTTATTTCTTCTTCATCTTCGGAATCCGACATGGCTTTGAAAGCGAGTGTCTTCTTCTTTGCTTGTTGAGGTTCTAGATCCTCTTGCATTCTTCAAGTTGTACTTCGTATACCATAAGATTTTCCACAAGATTCTCAAGAGAGAGTTGTGTTAAATCGTTGGCTTCTTCTATGGCGGTGGTCTTCTTCTTCCATTCGGGGGTTAGGGCACGAAGAACTTTCCTCACCATTTCTGCTTGGGAGTACGTCTTTCCAAGAGCCACAAGAGAGTTTGTAATGTCTGTGAACCGTGTTATCATGTCCAACACATTCTCGTTCTCCTTCATACGGAACATCTCGAACCTGTGAACAAAGAACAGATATCTTAGATTCTTCAACCTTATTAGTACCTTCATGAGTTACCTCGAGTGTGTGCCAAATTTGATGAACCGTTATTGCATTTGACACACGATTGAACTCCTCTTTGGTAAGTGCACAGAATAAAGCATTCATCACCTTTGCATTGTTCATTGTGTTGCTCTTCATGTCATCATTCCATTGTGCATAGGAAATTGTAGGATCGATGAATTCTGTCTTAGTAATGTTCCAAATCTCATAGTTGATAGACTGAAGGTAGATCTTCATTCTACACTTCCAATAGTTATAGTTTGTTCCATCGAATAGAGGTGGCCTTTGTGTGGATTGGCTTTCATGGTATTGGCTTGCATTTGAAGTAGATGCCATTGCACTCAAGCAGGCTTTGATACCAAGTGTTGGGTCCTGTAGGCAAGGCAAATAACACTAGAGAGGGGTGAATAGTATTGTGTAAAAATTAATTAAAAACTTGAACTTTTCGTACTGTTAAGTCGACTGCAAATAGAAATACAGTCGACTGTTGCGTCAAATAAAAAGAGTATTTTACTGAAGAGTTACAAGTCTAATCAGTCGACTTACCAGACAAATTCTTGAAATAAAACTCAGAGAAATTGAAATTACAAGTTAAGAGAATACAACCACAGAGTCAATCATAGCCAAACACAACGATATATCCTGGTTCAGTCCTCCCGACCTACATTCAGTCCCAAAGCAACCCACTTGAGATTTTCCACTATTCTTGAAAAAGTACAAGAATACTCTACGGCCTTTGACAACAACAATGTTAAATCCGTAGACCTCTCTTACCACTAGAGAGAGCAAATCCACTCTACACCCTAGAGTGAAACCGACTCTAAAACCAAGAGTCCTACTCTCCAACCAAGAGGACCACTCTCACAACCCGAGAGTGAAAACAACAAAAAAAATTGAGTTTACAACAACCTATAGCCATGTATGTGATAATGCTTTGTATAGTGGCTATTAGGTCAACTTCTGAATTCAGTCTAAAATGAAATCAATGTTATATTAGACTGAAATTCAGAGAACCAAATCTTAGAGAGTTTGTATGCTTTTGAAACACTTGAAATACAAAAGACTTGAGAGTTAAAGAATGCTTGGGGTTCTTGGAACCATTGCCAAATGAATTCTATACTCTTTTTGTAGTGTTAGAAACATTTGGACGTGAGAGATAGAATCCCAACTGCCATAGAACGGCAGTAAAAAAATTTGAATTTTAAAAAACAAGTTTTAAATTCAGAAAACTGTTGAAACAGCTTGAACAGTCGACTAGATTACCATAATGAGTCGACTAGCCGGAGCATATATGAGTTCAGGCAGTTTCGTACTATGACAGTCGACTGGTTCCAAGGAGTGGTCGACTGGTACTCATACAGATGAACTTATTCAAGCTTGTTTTGACATTTTGATTTTGTAAAATACTCAGATTATTTAAAATATGTGTGAGCGTGTGTGTGACAATGCTATTATAAGTTTCTAAGACTCAAAGTATTAAAATTACAATATTAGAAGATACCTTGTTTAAACATTTGAAGCACTTTGAATCTTGTCTTGAACTTGAGTCTTTGTCTTGATCTTGAGCATTTGTCTAGATGTCTAGAAGCTTGATCAATTACTCTTGAAAGCTTCATCAGATTGTGTTGCATTTGTGTATTTCACCATGGTATTGACTTTGATACACTCTGTAAGAGATATGTGGTAGACAAACTTTGTATTGTGTTGTAATCATCAAAACCAAGAATCAACACTGATCACATTTAGGAATTCAAGACCCTCATGATGATTCACAGTGCCTCGGATCCTCTCCTATGTCATGCTTTTCCTGCCACCCCGCATGGCCCAGCTCAGAAATGATATTCAAAGCTCACCCCCATTTCAATTTTCTCTTTCAATCAGCTCAAAGAGAATTTCCTCGCACACTTCGTGACCAGTCGTAAGATGGAGAAAACGAGTGCTTCTCTCCTGGACCTATGGCAGAAGGATGGGGAACCTCTTCGGATCTTCATCCGCAGATCCACAGCCGAATCCAGGTCAATCTCCTCCCTCGATGCCAGAGTCGCCTCTGCAACATTTTGACATAATGTCCGCCACGAACAGCTGAAGGCCTCCCTCGCCAAGAAACCTCCCCTCGACTTTCCTGACCTCCTCCGTAGGGTCGAGAAATATATCCAAGCAAAGGAAGCCATGCATCCCCGCGAGTGGAAGGAGACCCCAGCAAAGGGAAAAAGAAAACTGATAAATTTGAGGCCCCAAAAAAATTGCAAATGGACCCCAAAGGTCAAAAGCGTCCACCTCCAGTCCCTCGGTTCAAGTGATTTACGCCACTCACGGCGAATGTTTCGGCCATTCTTATGGAGATCGAAGACAAGGGGGTGGTCAAATATCTCCCGTCATCTAACAATGTCAACAGGAGAAGGGAGCGGATGTTCTACTGCCAATTTCATCGAGACCATGGTTACAAGACCGACAATTGTCGGACTCTCAAAGAGGAGATTGAAGCACTCATACAAGAGTCTATATGGCAGAATTTACCCAAAATGCTAGATGAGCCTTCCCTCCTCGAAGAGCAGACAAGCATCCGATGACAGGTCTTGGCCCAGAGGTAACCGACGGTCTGGCTATTCTCCTTTGCGTTCATGGCGGACAATTGGGTTGAGACTCCAACACCTCCCGTAAAGCTTTCATCCGAGGAGTCAACGCGGTCCACTACCAACCACCCCCCAAGGGTCGGGGATTATCAGTCACGTTCTCCGACGAAGATCTTGAGGGTGTCCGGCTCTCCCATGTGACACTCTTGTCATCAGCCTCGGTTTAGCCAATCACGAGGTCCGACGTATACTTTTCGATAACGGGAGTTCAGTGAACGTTCTGTTCCTAGCGACCTCCAACGCTTTGAAACTCCTCAAGGAAAGGTTGAAATCGACAGGGTACAAGCTCCAGGGGTTCTCAGGAGTCCCTGATCAAATGGAAGGGGTCTCGGCCTTCGTCGTGATAGCCGGGCAGGCCCCAACTTCCCATATGGAAACAATGGACTTCATGGTGGTGAACGTCCAAGCTGCCTACAATGCCATACTCGGCCGACCTGGACTCACGTCCCTCCAAGCAATACTCTCAGCGTACCATATGAAGTTGAAGTTCCCTACTGAGTGTGGAGTAGGTTTCATCCGAGGCAACCAGGATGCAGCTCGAATTTGCCACATGGCTGCTATGGGAGTCACAGTCCTTCCCCTCGACATGATCGACCTCCTATTCGAAAGAAGTACAATCGGTTCCGAGCATGTCGACGAACTGGAAGAGGTGCCAATTTTTTAGGATGATCCATGCAAATGCTTCCAAGTGAGTCGGTCCCTCCCCCAGACCTAAGACGCGAGATAGTCGACTATGTCTGCCGAAGTCAGAATTTATTTGCTTGGGTCCCCTCAGATATGCCTGGAATCTCTAAAGATCTTATCATGCACGGACTGAGCGTCCGTCCTTACTCAAAACCAGTGCAGCAAAGGCACCGCAAGTTCGCTCCCAATCAGCAACAGGCAGTTAGAGAAGAAGTACAGAAACTCCCCTCTGCCAACTTCATTCAGGAGGTGAGCTACCCCGAGTGCTGGCCAATGTCGTGATGGTCAAAAAAGCTAATGGGAAGTGGAGGATCTATATAGATTTCACAGACCACAACAAGGCATGCCCGAAGGATCCATTCCCCCTCCCAAATATCGATGCCCTCATCGATGCGACGTCCGGGCATGAACTTCTCAGTTTCATGGATGCCTTCTCAGGATACAACCATATCAGGATGTACCCACCGGACATCCCCAAGACAGCTTCCACAACCGACCAAGGCTTTATATTGTTACTGCGTCATGCCCTTCGGCCTGAAGAATGCCAGAGCAACATATCAAAGAATCGTTAACCGGGTCTTCAAAAATTAAATAGGTTGGAACATGGAGCCTCGAGGGTGGGAATCATGTGACAGATCTGGAAGAAGCATTCGGGGTCCTTCGGTCCCATAACATGCGTCTAAATCCTTCAAAGTCCGCTTTCAGAGTAAAGTCCGAGAAATTCCTCAAATTTATGGTCAGTCAACAGGGAATCGAGGCAAACCCAGAGAAAATTCAAGCCATATTAGACATGGCCCCTCCGAGGAATATCAAAGAGGTCCAGTGCCTCACGGGTCGGTTAGCAGCTATCGACCGTTTCTTATCCAGATCTGGAGAGAAGTCAATGCCATTCTTCAAGGCTCTCAGGGAAATTAAGAGCTTCGAGTGGGGGGAGACCCAACAACAAGTCTTCGATCAGTTGAAGACATACTTAACCAACCCCCCACTCCTCATCAAATCTGAGCCGAATGAGGTCCTCTCCTTCTACCTAGTTGCTTCCAAACACGCCCTCAGTGATGTTCTGGTCCGGGAAGAGGGCAGATCGCAGATGTTGATTCTTGATTTTGATTATTACAACACAATGCAAAGTTGTTGTGCTACTTCTTAGATATTACAGGATGTACACAAAGGCAAAATGTTCAAACAAGCTCTCAAAGCAAGTTGATCAAGCAAAGCTACAAACAATGCTCTCAAAGCTAACTGATCATGAAAGCTACAAGGTTGCTAGCTTCAAAGATAAAAACAAAGGCTAAAGCTCCATCTCAAGACTCAAGACCCGAGACATGACCTATTCTTAAATGTGTTGTATTAAGTGTCTTGTAATAGTTGTAACTCTTTTATTTCTTCGAGTCTTAGAATGTTGTAATAGCCTTGTCACACACACTGACACATATCTTTAAATAAATTAGTGTTTTACAAAACTTAAAAAGATCGAAACAAGCTTGAATAAGCTCAGCTATTAAGTACCAGTCGATCGCTATTTGGCACCAGTCGACTGTCTAGTACGAAACTATTTGAACTCATTCAAACTCTGACCAGTCGACTCATTATGGTAACCCATTCGACTGTTCAAGCCGTTTCGACAGTTTTCTATTTTTAAACTTGTTTTTCAAAATCAAATCTTTACAGTCGTTGTATGGCAGTTAGGACTCAACCTTCCAACGGTCAAACGTCTCTAACTCTATAAAAAGAGTACATAGATCATTTGACAAAGATTAACAACTTTTTCCAAGCATTTTGTTTCTCAAGCTCTCAAGCTTTTGGTTTTGACAAGAAAAAGCTTTCTAAAAGCATTCACTTTCTAAGTCTTGGTTCTCTGAAATCAGTCTAGTATAACAGCAATTTCGTTTTAAACTAATTTCGAAAGTTGACCTAATAGCCATGCACAAAATTACATTCACAACAAGGCTATAGGTTGATTGTAAACATTTTGTTGTTGTTCTTCACTCTCGGGTTGTGAGAGTGGTTCCTCTCGATTGGAGAGTAGGGCTCTAGGGTGTAGAGTCAGGTTTTCACTCTTGGTGGAAGAGTGGGGGTGCTCTCTCTAGTGATGAGAGAGGACTACGGGTTGGACAATGTTGTTGTCTAACGCCGTAGGGTATTCTTGTAATTTTTCAAGAATAGTGGAAAATCTCAAGTGGGTTGCTTGGGGATTGGATGTAGGTCGGAAGGACCGAACCAGGATACATCGTGTGTACTCTGTGGTTGTATTTCTCTGAACTTGCACTTCATTTACTTGCTTTTTAAGTTCTCTGTGAAACTTGTCTGGACAGTCGATTGTGTCCCTTTTTATGTCGACTGGTCAGACTTGTACTACATTCTCTCTGAAAACTTGTCTGATAAGTCGACTGGTTCTTCTATAAGTCAACTGATCAGACTCATCTTAAAATACTCTTCTTAACTGTCGCCCCAGTCGACTGGTTTCTCTTTTCAAGTCACTGGACCGAAGAAAAAGTTCAATTCTGCAATTATTTTTATAAAACACTATTCACCCCCCCTTCTAGTGTTTCTTGCCTTGCCTACAGGATCCAACACTTGGTATCAGAGCAAGGTTGAGTACAATGGCAACTACTTCTAATGCAAATCAATACCATGAAGGCTAATCTACACAAAGGCCACCCCTCTTCGATGGAACTAATTACAACTATTGGAAGTGTAGAATGAAGATCTACCTTCAGTCCATCAACTATGAAATATGGAACATTATAGAGACCGAGTACACCGCTCCTACTATTCCATATGCACAGTGGAACGATGAAATGAAGAACCAAACAATGAACAATGCAAAGACGATGAATGTGTTGTTTTGTGCTCTTACAAAGGAGGAGTTCAACCGTGTGTCCAATGCAACAACTGCACATCAAATTTGGCACACATTCGAGGTAACTCATGAAGGAACAAATAAAGTAAAAAAATCTAAAATATCTGTTCTTGTTCACAGGTTTGAAATATTCCGCATGAAGGAGAATGAAAATGTGTCTGAGATGATTACAAGGTTCCCGGACATTACCAATTCACTTGTGGCACTTAGAAATACGTATACTCAAGCCGAGATGGTGAGGAAGGTGCTTCGTCACTAACCCCCAAATGGGAGAAGAAGACCACGGCCATAGAAGAGGCCAATGATTTAACACAACTTTCTCTTGAGAATCTTGTGGGAAATTTTATGGCTAATTAGGTACAACTTGAAGAGTGCAAGAAGGATGCCGAACCACAACAATCAAAGAAGAAGACATTAGCATTCAAAGCCATGTCGGACTCCGAGGATGAAGAAGAAAATGAGGAAGAGATTGTCATGTTCACGAGAAAATTTAAAAAGTTCCTAAGAAAAGGTAAGTTTAATTCAAAATCTAAGGAATCTAATGAACTTCCAACTTGTTTCAGGTGTAACAAGACAGGCCATATGAAGAAGGATTACCCACTAGAGAACGTAAAATCTAAGGAAAAGACGTCCAACTTCAAGAAGGACAAGTACACAAAGAACAAGTTCGCAAAGAACAAAAAGGCATACCAAGCAACTTGGGATGATAGCGATTCTTCGTTGGAAGAAGAAATTGATGAGACAAATGAGGTTGCAAACATGTGTTCTATGGCATCTCAAAATCAAGTAAGTAATGACTATGATTCTAATGATTTACTTGATACTTTCAACGAGATTTTTCATGCACATAAAAAAGAAAAGATTAGAGTTAAGAACTTAGAGAAAGTTAATCAAACACTTTCTCAGGAGAATCTTAACCTTGATAAAGAAGTAAAATCCTTAAATTCTCGTCTTCTTAGTTTAGATATGAATCTTGAGTCTCTAAAGAAAAATTATGAAAAGATATCTAAACCTTATCTAAATTTAATAAAGAAAAAGAGAATTTAAATAATGTTCTTCAAAATCAAGTACATTCTAATCAAAAGTTAGGACCTGGTTTTAAAAAGTCCCTTGAAAAATCTCATTTTTCTAAGAACACTAGTGTAAACAAATCTGTATCTATTTCTAGTGTTAAAAATAAACTTTATGAGTTTTTTGAAAAACCTAAAACTGTAACTTTTCATGAAAAAAGCAAATCTACAGTTCAGACCAGTCGACTAAATCCACATATCAGTCGCCTGTCTAGAGGTACTGAGTCTCATTCAACGAGATAAATACCTCAGATAAGTCGACCTATACTACCTCCCAGTCGACTGAATAACAGTAAAAGTCGACTAAAAGGTGTTGTAAAGTCGACTGGACAGAGCAAATATGTATGGGTTCCAGTCAACCTGAGTTTGCAAGATAGAAATACTTATGTTAATTCATATATGCCTACTGTATGTAATTCTGCTAATTATATTTCTGCCTATGGTGAAAAATCAAACTCTTCATGGGTTTGGTTTCCCACAAACTAATCTATTTTTGGACCCAATGAAAAGGATACCATACTCACATTGAATATTTTATAGATACCTAAGAGAGATCATTGGATACTTGACAGCGGATGCTCGAAGCACATGACTGGTCATGCCAACCTCCTATCTTCCATACAGGACAATGATAGAGAAACAGTCACATTTGGTGACAACAACATATATAGGAAAGATTATAGGAATTGGTATGGTAGGTAAGCACACTAATCCCTCTATAGAAGATGTCTTATTAGTTAGTGGACTTGAGCATAACCTGTTAAGTATTAGCCAACTATGTGATAAGGGTTATAAAATCATGTTTGAAAAAGATGCATATTTAATTTATGATTCTACCATGCAAAATATAATTTTTTAAGGTTTTAGGAAAAATAACATTTATAAATTGTGTTTAAAAGCATATGAGTTTTCGAATGATTTTTGTTAGTTTCTAATAATGATTCTTGACTATGGCATAGACGTTTTGGTCATGTGAATATGAAAAATCTCTCTAAATTGTCTAAGTACAACCTAGTTAAAGGGCTGCCAAGACTATCCTTTAAAAAGGATAAATTATGTGATGCATGTCAACTAGGTAAACAAATTAAATCTACTTTTAAAACAAAAGAAGTAATTTCTACTAGTAGGCCGCTCGAATTAATCCACATGGATTTATTTGGCCCTACTAGAGTTGCTTCTTTAAATAAAAGTAGGTAGATATGTATTTGTTTTAGTAAACGATTTTTCACGATTCACTTGGACTTTTTTTTTTAAAACATAAGAATGATGCTTTTGAAGAATTTGCTAATTTTTGTAAATGAATTCAAAATCAAAAGTCTCTAACCATAGTCACTATAAAAAGTGATCATAGTGGAGAATTTGAAAATGAAACGTTTGCAGAATATTGCAACAAGAATTGTATAACTCATTCGTTTGCATTTCCTAGAGATTCACCACAAAATGGAGTGGTTGAAAGGAAGAATAGGACTTTACAAGAATGTGCACATACCATGCTTGTTGAAAGCAATTTACCTAAGTATTTTTTGGCTGAAGTCGTTGCTACAGCTTGTTATGTTTTAAATAGAATTTTGATTAGGCCTAAGCTAAAGAAAACATGTTATAAGCTATTTTATGATAGAATTCCTAAGGCCTCTTACTTTAAAATATTTAGATGTAAGTGTTTTATTCTGAAACCTAAGGATAATTTAGATAAGTTTGATCCTAGATCTAATGAGGGTATCTTTGTAGGATACTCAAATAGGAGTAAGGCATATAGAATCTTCAACAAGTCAACAATGACTATTGAAGAATCCATGCATGTTGCATTTGATGAATCTCTGTCTTCATCGACTTTAATAGAAGATGATGAAACTGATTCATCATCGTTAAATAAAGTAATTACATCTTTAGAGCAAAATAGCCATGCAGGTAAGTCGACCGATAAGGAGTCAAGTCGACTACTGTAAAACAGTCGACTGATGGACTGGTCAAGTCAACTGATCCTGTTGTGATGTCTCCAACTTTACCAAAGTCTTTTGTTGAAGTTAGAGATCATCCTCATGACTTAATAATTGGTGACATTTCATATGGTATTCAGACAAGAACACATGTTAACATGATATCTCACACAACTTTCTTGTCGGATTTTGAGCCGAAGAATATACAAGAAGCATGTGAGAATGAATTTTGGATGAATGCCATACAAGATGAGTTAAACCAATTCATAAGGAATGATGTATGGGATTTAGTTCCACAACCTCCTGATCATACTATAATTGGTACCAAATGGGTATTCAAAAATAAGTTAGATGAATCAGGACAAGTTGTTAGGAACAAAGCTAGACTAGTTGCTCAAGGGTATAATCAAGAAGAAGACATAGATTTTGGTGAAACATATGCTCCTGTTGCTAGATTAGAATCAATCCGTATCTTATTATCTTTTGCATGTTTTATGAATTTTACACTCTTTCAAATGGATGTTAAAAGTGCTTTTCTTAATGGGTTTATAAAGGAAGATGTTTATGTTAAGCAACCACCTGGTTTCGAACATGAACAATTCCCAAATCATGTTTTTAAATTGAAAAAGACTTTATACTGTCTTAAACAAGCACCACGTGCTTGGTATGATCGATTGAAAACTTTTCTTTTAGAAATGGGTTTTGCAATAGGTAAAGTAGACACTACCCTGTTTTCTCTTGATCATACAAATATATGTAGATGACATAATTTTTGGTTCTACTAATAGTAATCTATGTCAAGAGTTTGCTAACACCATGAAAAACGAGTTTGAGATGAGTCACATGGGTGAACTCAATTATTTCCTTGGACTACAAATTAAGCAGTCACATAATGGCATATTTATTAATCAAGGAAAATATGCTAAGGAATTACTCAAACAGTTTAACATGGATAGCATGAGTAGTAAGACCACACCTATGGCTACTACCACCACCCTTGACAAAGATGAATTAGGTAAGAGTGTCGATCAGAAACTCTATCGAGGTATGATTGGCTCACTCTTATATATAACTGCTAGTAGACCGGACATTATGTTTAGTGTATGTTTGTGTGCTAGATATCAGTCAAGTCCTAAAGAGTCCCACTTAAAAGCTGTGAAATGTATTTTAAGATACCTTAAAGGCACATCTGAATATGGTCTATTTTATCCACGCACCGATAACTTTCAACTTTTGTCATATAGTGATGCGAATTTTGCCGGTAATAAAACTGACCGCAAGAGCACTAGTGGGACATGTCACTTTTTGGGATATTCACTAGTTTCTTGGTGCAGTAAGAATCAAAATTCGGTATCCCTATCTACTACAAAAGTTGAATATATCGCTGCAAGTTTGGCTTGTGCCCAAATCTTGTGGATGAAACAAACCCTATTAGACTATGGTATTTCATTTGAAAACCTTCAATAATGTGTGATAATACCAGTGCCATTAACTTATCTAAAAATCCGGTTCAACACTCACGTACGAAACATATTGATATTCGACATCATTTTTTACGTGATCATGTTTTAAAGAGAGATATTTCTTTAGACTTTATTTCTACTGATAAACAGGTAGCTGACATTTTTACCAAACCTCTTAAGGAAGACACATTTAACACCTTAAGAAGAGAACTAGGGATTTGTAGTTTTCATGATGTTTTTTAAATTTTTCTCTGGTAAGTCGACTTACAAGTACTTTTCAGTCGACTGCCAAGTATCTTTACTTTTCTAAGTTTTTGTCTGAGTTTTATGTTCTGGACAGTCGACTGTGCAAAATACCCAGTCGACTGACCAGTTGTATTAGTGCTATGTTCGTTTGTTTATTTAGCTCTCGACTAAGTCGACTACCCCTTAATACCAGTCGACTGTTGCGAATTAGTTTTCTTCAAAATCGAATTTTGGCACATCGTTTGAGGCGATTCTTTTCACTTTACTGCTACCCTTTGACCGATCTGAACCTTTGAAACTCCCTAACATTCATCTCAGTCGTCCATTCAAAGTAAAAACCCTAACTCTTTACCCTCATTCTTTCACTTTTACCCTAACTCTCTCTCTCTACCGAGCTCTTAAGTCGGCTGCTGCTGCTGCTGCTGCTTGGCGATTTCAAGGATTTTGAAACCCCTGATTGAAGATCTCTTTCAATTTTCAGTGATTCTCAGAAGATCTCTTGAAGGTCTTTACTTCTCTTTGCTACTTCCTTGTCGGTATATATTCTTAGAACTTTTTCCCTCTCTTGTTTTTAGGATTTTTTTTATGGCCCCCAAAAGATCCCGTTCATCTAATGTAGAAGAAGGACAAGGATCCAGAAACTATCTTCAATATTTGAGAAAACCAAATCTCACTGATAAATGGTACATTATTTGTTCCATTATCATTTTTCCGGGTAGATTTGTGAATTTTCCGGATTTAGATAGGTTCCTTCTAGTCCCATTGTATGAGCAATGTGGGTTATTTGATCTATTGTCTCTTTTCAATCAAACCTCTTATTATCCTCACTTAATATATTTGTTTCATACAAATATGAAGATTACTACTTCAAAGGATGGTAATGAGATTCTTATTTTATCATCTGTCAAAGATAAACATATGAGAATCTCCCCTGCAAGACTAAGTCTAATTTTGAGTCTGTCTGATGAAAGGTGTGACTTAGGAGATGTTGATATGAATGATGACTCCGTCTTTTCTAAAATTTATTTGCCAAATCATGGTCCTCCTATGACCAATCAATCTATCACTCCTATTGCTAAGCTAGTTGCACGAATACTGTCATATAACATTATTCCCAAAACTGGGAGTTATGATCAGTATTCATTTGAGTTGCAACAAGCTGTTTATGCAATATTCGGCAATATTAAAATAAATTGGGGTCTAGTCATCTTTAAGCATCTTGCTAAGGCTCATACTTCATTTCTTCCCTTTGGTGCGTTACTCACGTCTTCTATGCTCATGATGTTGATCTCGAATCTGAGACGGATGTTGTAAAACACTTTAATTCATTTGATCGTGCTAGTTTAGCACGTATGAAGTTACTAAATTCTCCACCTAGGTGTCCTTCTAGGAATGTCCCTCTTATCCCCTTAGCCACTTCAGCTCGTTGGTCTTCTGCTTCTAGTTCCTCTCGTCCTCGTGCTGATTTTGATGATCCAAGAAGTCTTTACACTTCTGTTAATTATATTATGGATCGTCAAGACATTCTCATAGATCGTCAAGATGCCCTTGAAGCAAGTATTTCTCATCTTACCCACCTATTCACCACTCAGTTTCCTCCTCACTCTCATGGTGGCCAAGATGAAGATGATGAAGATTGATGAGCTACTATTTTTATATTTTTTTTATATATTTTCTACTTATTGTTGCATTTTCTATCTATTATGTAACTGTTTGAACTAAGACTATTCTCTTTTTATATAAATGTCATTTTGCTATGTATTATTTTTGTGGTTTATTTTTTTCCTCCATTTTTTTGTTGATGACAAAGGGGGAGAAAATATAAGCTATAATCTTTATGTTGCTTTGTGTTATGTTTATATTGCTTTGTGTTATGTTGCATATCTTTGTGTATATCTTTGTGCATGTTTTTGTGCATGTTTTCACACCTATGCATGTTGTACATTTGATAGGGAGCATGTACGCATTTGTAATATTTATTTCCATTATTATAAGCTATTGTGTTGTCATCATCAAAAAGGGAGAGAATGTTAATTCTTGATTTTGATGATTACAACACAATGCAAAGTTGTTGTACTACTTTTTAGATATTACAGGATGTACACAAAGGTAAAATGTTCAAACAAGCTCTCAAAGCAAGTTGATCAAGCAAAACTACAAACAAAGCTCTCAAAGCTAACTGATCAAGAAAGCTACAAGGTTGTCAGCTCCAAAGATAAAAACAAAGGCTAAAGCTCCATCTCAAGACTCAAGACTCGAGACAAGACCTATGCTTAAATGTGTTGTATTAAGTGTCTTGTAATAGTTGTAACTCTTTTATTTCTTGGAGTCTTAGAATGCAGTAATAGCCTTATCACACACACTCACACATATCTTTAAATAATTGAGTGTTTTACAAAACTTAAAAAGATCGAAACAAGCTTGAATAGGCTCAGCTGTTAAGTACCAGTCGATAGCTATTTGGCACTAGTCGACTGTCTAGTACGAAACTGTCTGAACTCATTCAAACTCTGACCAGTCGACTCATTATGGCAACCCAGTCGACTATTCAAGCCGTTTCGACAGTTTTCTGTTTTTAAACTTGTTTTTCAAAATCAAATCTTTACTGCCGTTGTATGGCAGTTGGGACTCAGCCTTCCAACGGTCAAACGTCTCTAACTCTATAAAAAGAGTACAGAGATCATTTGACAAAGGTTAACAACTTTTTCCAAGCATTTTGTTTCTCAAGTTCTCAAGCTTTTGGTTTTGACAAGAAAAAAGCTTTCGAAAAGCATTCACTTTCTAAGTCTTAGTTCTCTGAAATCATTCTAGTATAACAGTGATTTCGTTTTAGACTAATTTCGGAAGTTGACCTAATAGCCATGCACAAAATCACATTCACAACAAGGCTATAGGTTAATTGTAAACATTTTGTTGTTGTTCTTCACTCTCGGGTTGTGAGAGTGGTTCCTCTTGGTTGGAGAGTAGGGCTCTAGGGTGTAGAGTCAGGTTTTCACTTTTGGTGGAAGAGTGGGGTGCTCTCTCTAGTGGTGAGAGAGGACTACGGGTTGGACAAAGTTGTAGTCTAACGCCGTAGGGTATTCTTGTAATTTTTCTAGAATAGTGAAAAATCTCAAGTGGGTTGCTTGGGAACTGGATGTAGGTCGGAAGGACCGAACCAGGATACATCGTGTGTACTCTGTGGTTGTATTTCTCTGAACTTGTATTTCGTTTACTTACATTTTAAGTTCTCTGTGAAACTTGTCTGGACAGTCGACTGTGTCCCTTTTTAAGTCAACTGGTCAGACTTATACTACATTCTCTCTGAAAACTTGTCTGGTAAGTCGACTGGTTCTTTTATATGTCAACTGATCAGACTCGTCTTAAAATACTCTTCTTAACTATCGCCCCAGTCGACTGGTTTCTCTTTTCAAGTCGACTGTACCGAAGAAAAAGTTCAATTTCGCAATTATTTTTATAAAACACTATCCTCTTCCCCCCCCCCCCTCTAGTGTTTCTTGCCTTGCCTACAGGATCCAACAGCAGAAGCCAATTTATTATGTCAGCAAAGTCCTCCGCGATGCCGAGCTCTGATACTCTAAAATAGAGAAGATCGAATATGTGCTCCGTGATGGTTGCAAGAAAGCTCCGCCGATACTTCCAGGCTCACTCCATTCAAGTCCATACTAACCAACCCCTCAAACAAGTGCTCCACAAACCTGATATGTCAGGTCGCCTGAGCAGGTGGTCCAATGAGCTGAGTCAGCATGACATCTGCTACAAGCCCCGAACCGCTATCAAGAGCCAAGCACTCGCTGAATTCATCATTGAGTGCACCATCCCCAACGTACCCGAAACTCGAGAAGATGATCCCGAGTAGGATCTCTACGTCAATGAATCATCATGTGAAAGCGGGAGCAGAGCTCGGGTCATACTCAAAGGACCGGACGCCTTTGTTCTCCAATATTTTCTCCGCCTCAACTTCCCGGCCACCAACAACGAGACAGAATACAAGACAATGATTGCAGGTTCCTCCTGGCCCGTAAAACTAGATCTTGACACATAAGGATTTTCAGCGATTCACAACTGGTCATTAACCAGATCTCAGGGGAGTACGAGGGACGCAGCCCCCGGATGGTTTAGTACCTGGCACAGGTTCGGATTATCTTCTCAAATTTCTCAGAAACGATAATAACTCAGATTCCTTGATAACAGAATGCTCAAGCTGACACCCTATCCAATCTGGCCTCCTCCTCCTTCGAAGGATCGGACCACACTGTCTTAGTGGAGGTTCTCCTCAAACCCAGTGTCGAAGCCACCGAGTCTCCCGAGGTCACCTGCATCAACCCACTCACGCAAGAAACTACTTGGATGGATCTGCTCCTAAACTTCCTAAAGGCAGGTGAGCTACCCCAGTATCCATCCAAAGCCAGAAAGGTCTGAGCTCGTTCCGAGAGATTCACACTCATTGACGGCACGCTCTTCCAATGCTCATACACCAAAGCAGACGGGAGACCCTATCTCCGTTTCATAAATCCCTAAGAAGTCAAATGCGCATTGGAAGAAATACATAAGAGGATCAGTAGCTGTCACATGGGCAGTCAGGCACTTGCAAGAAATTTACTCAACCACGGGTATTACTGGCAGACCCTCCTCCAAGACGCTCAAGACCTCGTGAAGAAATGTGGCCTCTGTCAAAGGCATTCCACCATTCGACACAATCCACAAGCCGAGCTGAAATCACTTGCCAGTTCGGTCCCCTTCGCTATGTGGGGAATGGACTTGGTCGGCCCCTTTCCTATGGCGACCGGCCAGAAATGCTTCCTCACTGTCTCCATAGACAACTTCACTAAATGGGTCAAAGTCGAACCACTGTCCATCATTCTCGAGCATCGGTCCTAGTAAATCTTTTGGAAGAACATCATCTGCCGATTTGGTATTCCTTGGATACTTATGACCGACAATGGTACTCAATTCACCAAAAAATCTTCTGCAAGTTCTGTACCAACTTAGGGATCCAACAAAGGTTCAGTCTCACACCCCCAGTCCAATGGCAAAGCTGAGAATGCCAATAAGCAGATCCTGAACGGACTGAAGAAGCGCCTGGGTAACTCACCAAAAGGACTGTGGGTAGAGAAACTGCCAAGCGTCCTCTGGGCCTACCGAACCACAATGAGGATCCTAATAGGCGAATCCCCATTCAATCTGACTTTTGGGACTGAAGAAGTCATTCCATTGGAGGTTGGCCTCCCATCTCCCCACATCATAAGTTTCAATGAAGGCTCCAACTCCACTGGTCTAAGGGACAACCTCGATATCCTTGATGAGGTCCGTGAGAGGTCGGCCATTAGAAGAAATATCTACCAATAGAGAGTTGAACGCTTCTACAATCAGAAAGTACGGCTGACCAACATCAAAGAGGGCAATCTTGTGCTCCGAAGGCTTGCCATTTTCGAGCCCCTCAAAAGGGGAAAACTCGCTCCAAACTGGGAAGGTCCTTATAAGGTCTCCAAAGTGGTCCATTCAGGGACTTACCGACTTGAAAACCTGAGGGGGCAGTGCGGTTAAGAGATCTTGGAATGCTAAGCACCTAATTAAATTCTATGAAATCTCTTAAACCGAACCGAATCGTAACAAGGAAAATGTAATAAGCGCCAACTTTTGACGACCATCAAATAAAATCAACTTCAGTTTCGCCAATCAATCGCCTACTTAGTTCTCACTGCTAAAACTAAACCTCGAAAAAAGTGCCTCAAAGGAGCACATCGACTCTGAGTCTTACGCAGTTCTCTCTGCTAAATCTAAATCTCGGAAAGAGTGCCTTTAAAGAGCACATCAACTCTGAGTCTTACGTATTTTTCACTACCAAGTCTAAACCTCAGAAACGGTGCCTCAAAAGAGCACTTCGACTCTAAGTCTTACGCAGTTCTTACTACTAAATCTAAACCACGGAAAGAGTGCCTCGAAAGAGTACCTCGACTCTAAGTCTTACGCAATTCTCACTACTAAAACTAAACCTCGAAAAGAGTGCCTCGAAAGAGCACCTCGATTCTGAGTCTTATATAGTTCTCACTGCTAAATCTAAACCTCAGAAAGAGTACCTTGAAAGTCTTACGCAAGTCTCACTGCTAAATCTTAACCTCAAAAAGAGTGCATCGAAAGTTTTACGCAGTTCTCACTGCTAAATCTAAACATCGGAAAGAGTGCCTCGAAAGAGCACCTCAACTCTGAGTTTTATGCAGTTCTCACTGCTAAAACTAAACCTCGAAAAGAGTGCCTCAAAAGAGCACCTTGACTCTGAGTCTTACGCAGTTCTCACTGCTATGTCTAAACATCGGGAATAGTGCCCCAAAAGAGCGCTTCGACTCTAAGTCTTACGCAGTTCTCACTGCTAAATCTAAACCTTGGAAAGAGTGCCTAGAAAGAGCACCTCGACTCTGAGTCTTACGCAGTTCTCACTGCTGAATATAAACCTCGGAAAGAGTGCCACGAAAGAACACTTCCACTCTGATTCTTACGCAGTTCTTACAGCTAAACCTAAATCTCGGAAATAGTGCCTCGAAAAAGCACATTGACTCTAATTCTTACGCAATTCTCACTGCTAAAACTAAACCTCAGAAAGAGTGTCTCAAAAGCGCACCTCACTCTAAATCTTATGCAGTTCTTACTGCTAAGTCTAAACCTTGGAAAGTGTGCCTCAAAAGAGCGCTTCGGCACTCTCATACAGTGGAGCACCTCAGTTCTGAGTACTAAGGTGTTCTTTCCCGACTACATCCGGAATACGAGAATCGCCCTGAGCTCGGACTCAAAGCGAATCTCTCCATTGCCAAGAACTCAACATCTCAAATCTCAACAAAAATAGGTCAATTTGCAGAAAAGAAATTCACTTTATTGATCAAAAGATGATTACAAAGGTGGGGCTCAGACTGCAAATGACATACAAAATGCTGAAAGCTAAAACCTATGTCTATACATGATTCACTTCGTACCACGAAACACCAGCTACTCTCCACACGTTGAGGAGAAGAAACAGGTCCCTATCAGCTCGTCAGTCTCCCTCGCCGCCACGGCTCGGGAATCCCGTAGGGAAGGTGGAAGTTGAAGCTAAAAACTGCCCGAACCTCCGCTCTTCCAGTCAACCCAGCTAAGAAAATCACAAGGGAAGGATGAAGAGTCCTCTAATATAGGTAACTCTGCATCGCCAGGTCAGCTAAGTAAATCTCAAAAGAAGGATGACGAGCCCTCTGATATAGGTCATGGTCGTCGACTGGAAACATCAGATCTTGTACCCCGAGTCACAAGTGACGAACTTCGACACAAGTCACGCTTTTCCACTCCAAGCCCCTTCGGCGTTCCGAAGACAAGGTAGGAACTTCCAACCGGAAAATCGCAACCAAACCTCTAATCCAAGCAAAGGCATGGAAGAAAGAATCCCTCAAGGGTCGATCGCAACGATTACAGTTCTTGAAACCCGAGTTGAGCAAGCCAAGACAAGGCCTCAACACTACGGGCCCTCCGAGGTCAAAGACTCGAGGACTCAAACCACTTTCGGAAGACTTCATCAACGAAACATTCACTTGTTGGAACGATTGACTGGAAGTCTATTGAATTTTATTGGTAACTCTGCCAACTACCTCATTAATTATGCATCAAAAAGTCAAACACTCCAACTTCAAAGGCATGTAACCTCGATTATCACGGAGTAAGTGACATGGGCAAACACAACCGTTCAAACAATCAGCGCTTCAACTTCCAAAGCATACAGTAACCTTGGTTATCACGATAGAGGTGACACAAGCAAATACGTGGCAATTCACCATACACAACAGCCGAGGTGTGACTGCTGATGTGAGACCTGAACAACCTAGTCAAGACCCGACAATGCCCAAATAGCAAAATGAGACAAAGGGAGAAATAGGACAAAAGCGAATTTTATTCATCAAATTAAAAGAGTACAAATGTCACGCCCCGCTTCCCAAAAGAGAATACGGAATAGGGATACGTGACTAAGCCCAACGAATGATTTTCATCATCCATAAGCTGTTCAGAATCTTTACAATATTTCACAAGAATAATCAGAGTCGGAAGAAAGAAAAGTCAACCAAGTATGCACAATCGAATCAAATATACCCACAGAAATTTACTTGAAATCCAAAATATAATGTAATTCCAAATAAATTAGATCTGAATAAGTCAAATATCCTGGATCACATTGCCCAAATACAAATAATCAAAGTACATGATACATTATTGTTCAAAATAAGCAACAAAAAAAGAAATAGATATAGCAAAAATCAGGAACTAGTATCTTATCTCGCCTATTCCATCTGGAAACTGATCTCCAAAATTTGCAATTTAACAAATTGCAGGAAAAAGAAAAAGAGAAAAACAAACTCCCGTCAATGCAAGTTACGGGCCGCTTGTAGTGCAGGATACAAGTACATGGAAAAACTAACTAATAACATGGAATATGCATGCATGATACAAAATAGAATATTAGCATGGCAAGATGAACAAGTGCAAATGGCATGTATCAAGTGTCAAGTGAACAAGTACCATGTAAACTAGTAACAAGTATCACGAATCAAGTATCACGAAATCATGTAACAAGTAACAAGTATCAAGTAGCATGTACTGGTAATCATGTAACAGGTATCATGTAACAAGTAATCAGGTATACAGGTAAACAGGTGAACATGTATCAGGCAAGTAGGTAACAGGTATTCATGTATGTCAAGTTATGTCATGTCAAGTCTTGTAATTATTATTATCTAGGTAGCACTTCATGCGCCTCAACTTTTATCACATGGTTGCTACATTCAAACAGTTTCGTTTAGATTTCGTAGTGGAGTCCATAGGGTCGTATAATCAGGGATCAGGAAAATAGAAACAGAAAGCAGGTTCATGAATCAAACAGGTACACGAATCATCCGATTCATGCATCAACAGGTTCATGAATCAACAGGTATACGACCAACAGGTAATAGGTACATGAACCAACAGGTCCATGCATCAACAGGTAACAGTTACATTAACCAACAGGTTCATGTATCAACATGAATCAAAACGGGAAATATGGACCCCTTTTAAGTACACATTTCTATATTTTTCACTACTAGATCTTTCCCTTAATTCTGGCTTGGTTATTTATTATTATTAGCAAACAGGAATGATTGTGTCACAACAGAGCAAGAATAGCATGATATAAATAAGTAACAGGTTCAGGATGAAGAATAGACATATTCAGGTGAAAGATAACTCATAGCAGGATAATACAACGAAAACTCCAGTTCACGACAGCAAGACAGTACTGTACTAAAACTGAGATTCTCGTTGCTACAAAAATGTAAATCTGGATCCATCGAAAAATCTGAAAAATAGACTCCCGGCCGAATCCAGCAAACATATATAAGTCATATGGTATTTCACAAACTCAAGTCTCAAAACAAGTTTGAACCCAGAAAATAGGTTCAGCCAGAAATCAGAAGATTGTATTCAAAGTCAGAAAAACAGCATGAAAACTCATTAATTAAATCCATGAAAATCTGGGGTATTCACCTATATGTATAGTAACAGAAAAACAAGTTTCATAATTTTCCAAAAAAAAATAGAGAAGTAAAGTAAAATCAGAAAACATCAAGATGTAGTAGTTTTGTAAATCCGAAATTGTAAACACTGCAGTACGGAAACAGCAATATCTCACAAACCATAAATCAAAATCTAAATCCGCCAAAAGGGTAATAAAATAGATACAGTAGGCTAACTTTCATATTCAGAAATATTTTAGAAAAAACAAGTAAAAATAGGTCAAAAATCAAGTTCTTTACTGAACAGTAGTAAAATTCTGCATGTTAACTCTTTATTTGCGAGCATGAAAAGATTTGTAAAATATCTCAAATAAATCCACCAAAATTCTTGGTAAACCCCAATCAAGTCGAGAAGTACTGAGAAAAATTTCAGATCAAAATAAAAATTTTAACACCAAAATAAAAATAGATTACTCTCCAGAATTCATAGAAAACAAAATCTGGGAATCTTTCGACACCACTGTAGTAAAATCGACATAACTCACAAACCGTAAATCGAAACTGAGATCCGTCAAAAGGATTAGAAAATAGACATAATTATCTACAAATCATTTTCCCAAAATATTTTCAAATACTGACCTTAATAGGGTCTAAAATACTGATCAAAACGAGAAAACCGGCAAAACTGAAATTATCCTTCATGTACAGAATTAACTAGTTCACATAAAACTCATCCAAATCATAATCAAACACGAAATATGATATACAAGATGTCCAAGCAACATAGTATATGGTATTTTACAATTCCACAACAAGTCTACCACGAATAATACGAACGAGCACAAGAACTCATATGAACGACGCGTATATATACAACAAGAAGTGGTCAATCCTAGGTTATTTCATGTCATGTGTCGTGAGGCAACTATGGTCAAGTCATCACAATAGAGACAATATCAACAAGGGGATTCGCACACAAATTGTCTCTAGAACCCAACTATACTACAAGCGGTATTTAGTACTTTTATATGCAAAGGAATTTAATACAAGTTACTTGCCTTAACCAACGATGAAAACGACTCCAAGCAAGAATAATGGGAATGGATTCCCGGGCACGAACACAAACACGACGAACGGATCACGAACCAATTACGAACACACGATCACAAACAAGATATAGACAATCGAGATCATGAACACAATCGGACGGCTGAGATCGAAGATCAAGATCAAGATAATCGGATCAGATCGGATAGTCAGATTTTCCTGATGATGAAGATCAAGATCGATCAATCGAACGGCTGCGATCAAATGAAGTTGATGATCATCATGATCGTGACGATTAAAGAGTGATCGGACGGCTAGGATCCAATCGGATGATCAAGAGGAGATCGACAGCCCACATCCAATCAAGCATGATGATTAAGATCCAACAGACAGCCAAGATCACCCCGATGGTGATGACAAGATCAAATCAACGGATGACTAGAAATCAATCAATCAAGATCAAGATGATCAAGTCGATCGGACGGCTCACATACAAAGCCACGATCAAGACAACGGTAAGGGCAACGGTGCATAGGTTGGAGGGCGGCGCTCAGACGAGGCTAACGGTGAATGGCACGGCGACAGGACAGGGCTACCGGCACGGTGGGGCGGCACAGCCAAGGGGGACAGTCGATGGGTACAACGATGACACACAAAGCTTCTACTGCCGCTGTCGACTGTTATTGAAGGGGAAGCCGGGTGTTGCAGTCGCTACTGTTATGCGTCGGAGGCCGGACAGGGCAGCGCCGCAGGTGGCTGTAGGCGAGGAGGTGCACCGGAGCTAGGGCGGCATCGACTGCGGGTGGCTGTCGACGAGAGGCAGGGGGGCTAGCCTGAGTTGCTGTCAAAAAGAGGCGCTGCTAGCTTCGGGAGAGGAGCAAGAGGAGGAGGAGCTCCGGGCTGCGTGCGGGCGCGTGCTGAGGTGGTCGCGGCGCGATGCAGGGGGAGGGGGAGAGAGCAGGAGGAGGCTAGGGGAGAAGATGAGACGGTGGGGTTGGGATGAAGGGTTTTATATAGGGTAGATATAGGTCAGGGTTTAGGCTGAGTAGGGTTTCGGGTTGGGCATATACGGGTTTGGGGTTATAAAGGGGTAACTGGTCTGGGTAGATATAGGGTAATGGGTTTGGGTAGTTTAGGTGCGGGTTTGGGGCTGATGGGTTTTTAAAAAATGGGTTTAAGGGAAATAAAGAGTTAGGGGTAATGGTTAACTGGGTATGGGTATAAATGGGTTTGGTTATAACTAAACAGGGTATGGGTTAACAGGATATTAAATGGGTTATAGGGTTTACAAGCCATTAGGTTCAATAAGAAAAATACAATAACTAATAAATTATAATTTTATAAAATAATGTAATTTAATTTACAATAGACTTTATTTAAAATAACTACAAATATAATTTATAAATAAAACTAGGTTTTTAATAACCAATCAAAGTAATAACCATAATAAAAATGATAATAACAATAATAGTTATAATAAAAATACTGAATAATAATAATATCAACAACAATAATGATCATAAACATAAACATAATAATAATACTTAATAATAACCGAAAACAAATAAAATTGTTGATAGATTTTAATAGAAGATTCAATAGTACAATTTGACTAAAGATTTTGAAAACCGAAAAAATAATTTGCGAAAATTTTAAATACAGAAAATACACAATAATACATTTTGGGAAAACAGGGGTTACAACAAAGGCGGTGGCAAGTCCGCAAAATGGTAGGGGTACAAATGGCTCATCATCGGCGCTTCGACGTCGGCTCTTTCTCGCTAAGAGGGGCTGACTTCTTCTTACGAGCAGCGACATCCAGTTCGGCCCTTCGATGCAAGTCCTTTTCGTCCGCCTCGAAGGCCAAGCCCTCGAGCAAGCGGTGCAGGTACCGGATCTTCATATGCATGAGGACCATGTCATACCTCGCATCCTGGGCGTCGAGCACCTACAACACTATCTCCTCTAGCTCATGTTTATCCTTAGACGCTTGTCCAACCGCCTCGTCTAGCATCCCCAACAATTTCCTCTCCTCGGCCTACCACGACAGTCTCTCCTCGGCCTATCTCTCCTTCTCGGCCAACAACTCCTCTCGACCTCTCCTCTCCTCCTTCTATGCCCTTTCAATATCTTTGGTACCTCGCCAGAGCTCCTGGTTCCAACTCACCAAACTCCTACCACTCTCCTCGAACCCCACAAAATTTGACAGGAAGGAAGGCCAGGAGGAAAGCAAGTCTCGACAGAAGACGTTCTGACATCCTAACTCAGATCGGCCCTGAGCTTCTCACCAAGCACAATACCCACCAAGTTCACAGCTCGGAATCATACCAAACACCATTTCAACTTTTCCCCCGAAGCAACGCATCCACCGCGACCCAGCAATCTAACGCCACCGTCACACCGACACTTTTTCCCACGGGTTATCTACTGCTCGAAAACGACCAACGATGCATTCCCAAGAGTAGGGGGCATATGATATGGGAAAATTGTAAGTGATCTCCATCGTTGATTCTAGCACAAATCGCGAAGCAATTAACTGGTCCCAGGACAAGTTGATCCAGGGGTTTTCCGCAAGCCCATTCGCACACCCCAGTGAGCCACCGGCCCTTCACGCATGGAGCGCCATTAGTTACATCGTAACCGCACCCCCCTAAAATTACGGGGCTAATCAATCACAGATCCGGGATCAAAGGGATTTCTCCCCAGACCTATAACTATAGCGGCTATTGAATAGCTGCATGTAACAACTTATCTCCACAGAATCCCTACCACAAGATATCTGCTTTCTAACTTAAGCATCGAAGGGTCTATTACCGGTAATACTCCCGATGTTTCGGGCTTTATTTTGCAGGTTTGTAGAGCGACCATCGATCGTCCCTCTCATCCGATATCCACCCGGGTCCAGAGCGAAGGATAAGATTATTGCGGTTTCCTCAGAACTAAGAACTCACATTATTTGTTGTTCTCACACGCCCTATGAAAAAGACCACAACAATTACCAAATGAGCTGAAAATATCAGTTGAAAGGATTTTGGCAACCGGCAGGATAAAGGTATGTGGAAACAGGTAGTCAGGCTGTAATACCCCAGATTTCTAGATAGGTTGTGTGCGTACATAACCTGCACATAAAGTGTTTGATGAAATGTCCAAATGAGTGTGTATGCATATGAAGTGCTATATCAACTAAGTTATATCATTTTTGGTGAGGCTATGTCCTGTGGTGGGGACGTGATTAGGTGATATACGCACGTGGTTAGATTCTTAGGACTGTATAGGAAAGTAATTAACAAAACCTAACCACGTGCAGAGCATAGCACGCTAATTAAAGGCCTCCAAATCATGCTCACGAACGGCAGACCCGGGGCGCTACACATGTAATCCCACTTTATTTGCCTCACGGTTCATAAATTTTCTTATCAGCATAGGTTTTTTTTTCTTTTTCAAAAGGAATACCTGATATAGGTTGTTGAGGTAAACCTAGCTAATCCAAGTACAGTGAAATTCTTTTCCCTTCCCCACCGAACTATTAGGTTACCCTGTAAAATCAAAGAAATATCCACCAACATCTCTACAAGCTGACATAAGACACGCTACATTTATTGTCATCTCTCGGAGCCATTGCAAATAAAAATGATGTAAAGATATGGAGCATATTTTGAGGCCAAGATGTTTATGCAAATGTCTTATTATCTAAACAAAAAGTTTAGTAAAAATGATTATTATTTTACTAGCAAACTTCCTCATTCAATTATTTTTTTGTCAAGTTTGTTACCGTTAAATTGTTTTCAAACAAACCAACTCAAGTATATCTTACAAGTTGTAGTTAGAGAATTCAATATCATAAAATTAAATGCAAGTGCCACTAAGGTGTAAGCCTGTCAGCTAGCAAACAAAAGATCCAATTTGTCGAGTTTATGTAAATTTCTGACATCATCTCAATCATCCTTCTTCCTTATTTTTCATTTTATATATGTATTTTTTTAGTTTTATGCAGGTAAGTAGGTAACTGATTGCCTCATTATCCCAGTTCATTGGAGGGTGGGAAAACGTCACCATGGAGAAGTCACAGTAATCAATATGTTGTCTAAGGATAAGATTTGAGCACTTACGATCAGGTGAGGAAATTGAGAAGCGAAATTTTGTCTTTCCACAATTTCCATGACTGCCATAATGGGGATAGGTCTCCAAATGAAAGCATAAGGGTGCAGCCTAGAAGGCAAGTTCATGGGGGGTGTCTTGCATCTTCTTGAAAATACAAGATATCATTGGCCTATTAGTTTACTGCTACGGTATAGCTCAACTACCTATTTACAAAATGAAATAAACACGTCCCTGAAGGTCACATAAATAAAAACGATCATAAATACTTTCTTGTTCAATTTACAACTAAGGGGAGCCAGAGTAGCTCGCATCTCAAGTTGTTGAGACATGAAAATTCTTGTTTTCTTCATTAACTTTGTTCAATAAATTTTGTTGATCATAATGAATTGATAATGCAACCTTCTACATTCTCTTCACACTAAGTAGCAGAATTTCATCATCTTGAATCGGCATATCTCTGCATTCCTATTTACCAGGTCTTCCAAGTTTCTCCCTACTTGTGGAAGGCAACATGGGTGCTAAAACTTTTTTTTCAACAAGAAAAGAGCTCTCTTGAATATTTTTTGGAACTTAATTTCATCCATTAATAAGAATGTGGAACTCCTACTCTATTGGATTACAATTAGATGATAATCGCGTCATTCCAACATCCTCACAAACTTGATTTTCAGTTGGAAGTTGCCAGAATAACTCTCCTACATTGTTTGTTCCCTGATACATTGACTCATTTATTCAGTACCAAATTTTGTCTGGACCTAATGTTCAAAACTAAGAAGACACCAAATCTCCAATAAATTTCAAAGTGCTGCTTCCAGAAATTATTGTAATGCCCCTAGATGGGATTAGGATTAATAATCAACTAGTGGGCTAATAAATGGAATCATTGATGGGCATTCTAGTTGAATAAATTTACATATATGCACTTAGTTAGCATGCTTTAGAAAAGTTCAAATATAAATGTCGGTTGAATGGCTTGAATAGGAGAGTAGGAACTTTAATCCCACATTTGATAGGAGATGAGAATAAGTGTGCTTTAAATAGAAAGCCAATGAACCCAACTTACTGGCATTGCCAGGGATAGTATACTAGCAGTTAGGCCAAGACATACGCTGGTGGCAACAGGGTAGTGGCAACCATGTGGACCTACATCGGTTAGAATGGGAAGTTCCCATAGGAAGAGACTATACCCGAACTTAGCAATGTCGTTGTCCCTATGGGGGGTAATTGTAATACCCGTGGTTAAAGCCCAAGGCCCACCAAGCCCAAGCTTAAGTGGAAGTAATCCCACATCGAAAATGCGAAGGGATGGAGTGGTGTACATATATAATAAAGTCTAGAATCCTAAAGTTGCCTTCCTAACTAGCTAGATTTCAGGTGGGACTTTAGCCCAACAGTGGGGCCATGGAGAACCGAATCATGACTACGAAAGTGATTTGAAGTCCGAATACGCACCCTCATGTACATGTAAAGGATTTGAGTAGGAAGTGTATGCAGCATTTCATTAAGTTATATAAAGATCCAACGCCAACTCCATAAGAGATTACTTCCAACTTAAGTGGAAGTAATCCCACATCGAAAATGCGAAGGGATGGAGTGGTGTACATATATAATAAAGTCTAGAATCCTAAAGTTGCCTTCCTAACTAGCTAGATTTCAGGTGGGACTTTAGCCCAACAGTGGGGCCATGGAGAACCGAATCATGACTACGAAAGTGATTTGAAGTCCGAATACGCACCCTCATGTACATGTAAAGGATTTGAGTAGGAAGTGTATGCAGCATTTCATTAAGTTATATAAAGATCCAACGCCAACTCCATAAGAGGTTTAGATCCTTCTACAACCTGGTCTCTCGGATTGTCATTCGAGGTACCCCAAAATGGCAGAAAGTACCAACTCCAGATGAGGCTCGGATCCTCCTACAACCTCATCCCTCGGATTGTTATTCAACGCATCCCAAAATGGCGCAAAATGCCAACTTCAGAAAGGGTTCGGACCCTCCTACAACATCGTCCCACAGATAGTCATTCGAAGCACCCCACAATGGTGCAAAACCCCTATTGATTCGGATCCTCTAGTGCTTCGAATTGCCGAACCCCCATCTTGGCACTCAAATTGTCGATCCTCCTATTGCCTCAAATTACTGAACCTCCATCTTGGCCTTTGGATTGTCATCCGCGCCCCTCTAAAACAGTAAGGAGGGGGAAAGAATGGAGAAATTGACCCATGTGCAACTTTCTGACCGCTAGACGGTCTAAAAACAAGGAATTTCTCGACCTCAGATGTTCCTAACAAACCTTCTACTCCTCGAAGGCTGTTGAACCTAACCTCCAAGAGTGGGTGGGAGGGCTTATGATGGAGGGTCGAAATCACACTTATTAATGACTATCTGGTTAAAACATCATTAGGATTATGACGATGCTAGTGGGACGCATCTAGGCCCACTGTCTCAATCCAGCCCACCAAAGATGGGCTGACTATCAGTCTAATAAAGGGGGATTGGTTGCCAATTATGGCAGTCAATCCACTCCTCCCAAAAAGATGATCTTGTCAACTAATTGAGGGCTTCTAATTAAGTGGATCTCCCAAATTTAGTATAGTGATAAGGTCAACTCTTGGTGATTGACCTATAAATAGCCATCCACCCTCACTAGTAAAAGATAATCAATGTTTTGACCCTTATACCTAATTTTTATTTCGGGTTACTAACTAGATAGTCGTCAGAATCAATCCCGGTGTTTCGGGCTGTCCTTGCAGGTTATCGGCGCCCACCAATCAGTGCAAGCACCACAACATTCAAAAATTTCTTCAAATACTAGCCTCACATCACATCAGGATCTGATCGACGGCCAAGATATGAGCTTTTCACCCCTATCGAGAACTCATCATCTAGTTGCTCCCACACCAGCATTAGTGATATAAGACCACAACTTTTTATATACAATTAAAAGGGGCATAAAAATCTAAATCTAGAAAACACAAGTATGGAACAATTTTGAAACTTATGTCTGCAAGAGTAATTTCCAAAATAGCTAGGGGAATCCAAAGAGATATTATAAATTTTTTTTTTTTTTTTTAGGGAAGAGGTGGAATAAGGCCATCCTGTTTCATTAATAAGAAATTAACAAAACAACCCCAGCATACTGGGGCAAGTTACAACCTACAGACAAGATATATTATTGATGAAAGAAACAATGTTATTTTGTGTATATATGTACGGATAGACAGATATGCATAAATAAGCAAATGCTTTCATATATAAACAAATACAAATAACATCCAAGAAATGTGTACTAGATCAATGAGCACGTGCAATGAACATTTCATATAGGACAACACCAAACGAATACTAGAGGGGGAACACATGTATTGCACTTGCAACTTGGATTCAAACACTTTAATAAGGACAACTTCAAACTAATTTGGATTTGGGTGTGTATATATTTATATAGGAGTGACCCCCCAAGAACTGGTCTTACAACTTAGTTTGAGACCCTCTTCCAACAGAGATATGAAAGTCGTCCAAATGAATTAGCACACATTAGGAAGTAGGAAAAAAACCTAAAAAACTCAAAAAACCTCAGTCCAAGCCCAAACCAAATATCTACTTAAGTTTTATGATGGGCACAAATGGTGGAGTGATCGAGTGCACATTCTGGGGTGGTCGGACGGCTGCAGGGTTCTAACCCTACCTTCACTTAAGTTATATGATGGGCACAAATCGTGGAGCGATCAGAGTGCATATTCTGGAATGATTAGACGGCTGCAAAGCTCTGAACCACCTTCACTTAAGTTTCATGATGGGCGTGAATGCATACTGATCAGAGAGCACAACTTAGGGAGATCGAACAGTTGCAGAAAAAGCGGTCTAGTTTTCATGCCATTGAACTGAGCCTTGGGTTATTTCTGGGGGGTTTTCTGCTTTGAGATTAAGTGAAGGATTCTGAACCTTTGGATCTGATCAATCTCAGATCTGACGTCTCATAATGGCTAACATGTATTAGATCCTAAATTAAGTTATAAGATCAGTTTTTAGGGGATCACTTATATATATATATATATATATATATATATATATATATATATATATATATATATATATATATATATATATATACATATATATATATAGAAATCTTCGGTTGCACACTACTTTGGTGAGCACTCCGTGAGCACTCACGAACTAGAGACCCTATGAAAAATCCGAACCGCTCATATTGTGCTATATGCCTTAGATTGCCTAACAATAAAAAATCAAGTAATTTGAAGTTCATTTGCCCATGATTTACATCATCACAAAATTGTATGGCTGAAAATTTTAACAACATGATGGATGGGCAAATGAACTTCAAATTATTTGATTTTTTATTGTTAGGCTATCTAAGGCATATAGAACAATATGAGCGGTTCGGATTTTTTATAGGGTCTCTAGTTCGTGAGTGCTCACCAAAAGTAGAGTGCAACCGAAGGGGACTATATATATATATATATATATATATATATATATATATATAATAATAATAATAATAATAATAATAATAATAATAATAATAATAATAATAATAATAATAATAATAAAACATAAAGAAAGCTATCATGTGGCTCTCCTTCAATCCCCCAATAATATATATATATAATAATAATAATAATAATAATAATAATAATAATAATAATAATAATAATAATAAAACATAAAGAAAGCTATCATGTGGCTCTCCTTCAATCCCCCAAAAATCAAAAGCTCAGATCTAATCTTACAAAACACATTTTTCCCCCAAAAGTTTTCCCTCAAAACTCAAATTCAAACCCCCCCCAACCAAACAACTCATTTATTTATTTAATTATTTCTCCCTCCCTCTCCCTCTCCCTCCCTCCCTATATATATATATATATATATATATATATATATATATATATATATATATATATATATATATATATATATATATATATTGTTGCTGCTAATTTTGGTGTGGGAGCAAACAGATAAATTTTGTGAATTATTGGAGAAAACAATAAAACAAACCTGTTGACCTTCACCAAGTTATTGACTTGGTCTCTTGCCGCTGCCGTGAACCTGCAAAAAGTGTGAGACACCGGGGTTGATCCCGGCAACGCACCCTCCGATGCTCAAGTCAGTAATCAGAAAAGATTATGAATAGCTTGATTGGGAAAAGATTGATTACCACTTAATGGTGGTGGATGGGGGATATTTATAGCCGCCTTTGGGATCAGATTAGGAATGTAATCCCTAATTTCCCGGTGAAAGGATAGATGTGAATCAGGGTCATTGATTGAACGCAATCAGAAACCCTAATTCTATTCCGATGGACTGGGTTCATTGCGGGTTGGAACCCGCGCCCAGCTGAGATGGATCCGTTTGCGGGTTGATGGGTCTTAGAGGAGAAGACCCAGTACCTGCTTCAGACCCATTTGTAGGTGAAATTATTATTTTACCCCTGAGCTTTAAGATTCATGCCCGATTTGAACGGTTCTGATTTAACCCTATTTTTAGCCATATCACGAGCCCCCCAATCCTGGAGACTGAGTTTTACAGTCTTTGAGGAGTAGTTTTGTTGTTCTAATGGCGTACAGGATTTTATCGGTGTTCTTAAGGGATTTGAATCTAGCTCGGGGTGTAACGGTAGTTTTCTGAGCTTATAAGATGCCAAAAATTATTCTCAGATTTTTCTGAATTTTTTGTGATTTTTCCAGATTTTTCTGAATTTTTTCGAATTTTTTATTTAATTTCCGAATTAAATAATTAATTATTGAAAAATTTAATTAATTATTTTAATTTAATAATTACTATTTTCAGAATTAATAATTATTTTTAGAATTTTTAATTAATTTTTTCCAATTTTTAAATATTTTTTTGAAATTTTTTTAAATAATTAATTCGGTTATTTAAATAAATAAATAAATAAATAAATAAATACCTGGTAACCTGGCGCGATCGTGTGCGTTGATCACGATCAAGCGGGCGCGCATCGGGAGGTCATTTTTTTGCTCATAATATCATCGGTGGCAAGAGCTCTTGGCAAAAGTGGCCGAAGTCCACATGGACACCACGTGGCAATCAACCGTTGACCCTTTTTTTTTCTTTTCTTTTCTGCTGCTGCTCTTTCTTCTTTTCCTTCTCTCCCGCTCTCTGCTTCTCCATCCTACCTCTGCCTCTCTCGTCTCCCTCCCTCGTCTCCTCCGACTCCTTCGACCTTCGTCAGCTCGCGAGAGAGGTCGACGGGGAAGATCGAAGCTCAGGATGGGGAGCTCAGCCATGGCAGAGTTCGAGCTTCGACTGTGGTGGCTCGATGCAGTGAAGGAGAGCTCGACGAAGTGGAGCTCAGCCATGGCAGAACTCATCGAGGTGGGCTCGACGATGGAGGAGAGCTCGACGATGGGCTTTGGAGCTCACGATAGAGCTCGGCCATGGCGGAGTTGGCGGAGTTCGAGCTTCGACTGTGGTGGCTCGACGCAGTGAAGGAGAGCTCGATGAAGTGGAGCTCAGCCATGGCGGAACTCATCGAGGTGGGCTCGATGATGAAGGAGAGGTCGGAACCTTGGAGCTCGGCGAGGAATGGAGGTGAGCTCGGTGTTGAAGGAGATGGGGACGAGCTCGGCAGCGTAAGGTTCATGACAGAGCTTTGGCGAAGGTGATGGAGGTCGGCGCAGTGGTGAGCTCATGAAGGGGGGAGCTCGACGCAGTGGCGAACATTCGAGCTCGTCGATGTGTTGGGTTTTGGAGAAGAAGGAATGAGCTGGTCCTTTTTTGTTCCCTTGGTTTTGGCGGGAAGTCATTGAAGGAGAGATATGGGGTTCGGGTTTGGGACCCTAACGGGTCCGAACCCGATCCTTCTCTCCATTTTTTGTTGTTGTTGTTTGTATCTGAGCCGTCGATCGCATTTGAGCACGAATTCCGAGGTAAAGAATTTCTCTCATTTGAGCTCCGGTGGCAAGTTGCTTCGGCGACGTTGCCGACCCCCTCCAAATATGTGTTAAGAAGGAGGCTGAAGTCCGGGGGGGTTCGGGGTCTCCTGCCGAGGTTCGGCGACACATGTAAAGAAGGGGTTCGGCGAGTCTTTGCCAAAGTCTGGAGTGAGTTTTTTCCATGCTTGAGGGTCGGTGCCAAGAGCGCTCGGCAAAGGGTGCCGAGGTCCATTTTTCCATGTTTGAGGGTCGGTGCCAAGAGCGCTCGGCGAACGGTGCCGAGGTCCATTTTTTCCATGTAACATGGTCGGTGGCAAGAGTGCTCGGCAAAGTGTGCCGAGGTCCAATTTTTTCATGAAACATAGTCGGTGCCAAGAGCGCTCGGCGAAGGGTGCCGAGGTCCATTTTTCCATGTTTGAGGGTCGGTGGCAAAAGCGCTCGGCGAGGTGTGCCGAAGTCTAGGGTGAGTTCTTCTCGATGTTTCCGGTGCTACGGAGGTCGGATCGGGGGGTAGGACCCTTTGTTTCGAAGCTTTTTCGAAGATCTACAAGTTCTCTTCAGAGATGAATTGGAGAATCCTCCTTCCTCAAGGTCAAGATAGTTCTGCAACATCTTCGTCATTGCGAAGTTGAGAAAAGCTTTGCATGGCTCTAGGGGAAGTCCGTTCTTGGAGGACAAGTTTGAGGAGCAACTCTAGGAGAGAGTTGTGCTCCGAACTCGTTGTGAAGAGGTCCGCTTTGGAGGTGAGCGGAGCGAAGAGCTTGGCTCTAGGAGAGAGCCATTTGGGAGACAAGTTTGAGGAGCAACTTTAAGAGAGAGTTGTGAGCTCCGAACTCGTTGAAAAGAGGTCCGCTTTGGAGGCGAGCGGAGCGAAGAGCTTGGCTCTAGGAGAGAACCATTTGGGAGACAGGTTTGAGGAGCAACTCTAGGAGAGAGTTGTGAGCTCCGAACTCGTTGAGAAGAGGTCCGCTTTGGAGGCGAGCGGAGCGAAGAGCTTGGCTCTAGGAGAGAGCCATTTGGGAGACAAGTTTGAGGAGCAACTCTAGGAGAGAATTGTGAGCTCCAAACTCGTTGAGAAGAGGTCCTCTTCGGAGGTGAGCGGAGAGAAGAGCTCGGCTCTAAGAGAGAGCCATTTGGGAGACAAGTTTGAGGAACAACTCTAGGAGAGAGTTGTGAGCTCCGAACTCGTTGAGAAGAGGTCCGCTTCGGAGGTGAGCGGAGCGAAGAGCTTGGCTCTAGAAGAGAGCCATTTGGGAGACAAGTTTGAGGAGCAACTCTAAGAGAGAGTTGTGAGCTCCGAACTCGTTTTGAAGAGGTCCGCTTTGGAGGTGGCGGAGCGAAGAGCTTGGCTCTAGGAGAGAGCCATTTAGGAGACAAGTTTGAGGAGCAACTCTAGGAGAGAATTGTGAGCTCCGAAATTGTTGAGAAGAGGTCTGCTTCGGAGGTGAGTGGAGCGAAGAGCTTGGCTCTAGAAGAGAGACATTTGGGAGACAAGTTTGAGGAGCAACTCTAGGAGAGAGTTGTGAGCTCCGAACTCGTTGAGAAGAGGTCCGCTTTGGAGGTGGCGGAGCGAAGAGCTTGGCTCTAGGAGAGAGCCATTTGGGAGACAAGTTTGAGGAGCAACTCTAGGAGAGAATTGTGAGCTCCGAACTTGTTGAGAAGAGGTCCGCTTTGGAGGCGAGCGAAGCGAAGAGCTTGGCTCTAGGAGGTAGCCATTTGGGAGACAAGTTTGTGGAGCAACTCTAGGAGAGAGTTGTGAGCTCCGAACTCGTTGAGAAGAGGTCCGCTTTGGAGGTGGCGGAGCGAAGAGCTTGGCTCTAGTAGAGAGCCATTTGGGAGACAAGTTTGAGGAGCAACTTTATGAGAGAGTTGTGAGCTTCGAACTCGTTGTTTAAGTGAGAGAATCAATGGTCGTGGGAGCAGTTCCGAATGGCGAACCACCTCTTACCGCTTATGAGCAAGTAATTTGAAGTAGAATTGAGCCAAATGTTGGACTCCAAACTCGTCGTTTGAGTGAGTTTCAACGGTTGTGGGAGCAATTCTGAATGGCGAACCACTTCTAGCTTGCTTAAGAGCGAGCTTGTGAAGCGGCATTGAGCCAAGTGTTGGACTCCGAACTCGTTGTTTAAGAGAGATTCAACGGTTGTGGGAGCAGTTCCGAATGGCGAACTACCTCTTACCCGCTTATGAGCGAATAATTTGAAGTGGAATCGAGCCAAGTGTTGGACTCTGAACTCATTGTTAGAGGGGGTTAACGAGTTGTAGGAGAAATTCCGAATGGCGAACCACTTCTTACCCGCTTATGAGCGAGTAATTTGAAGAGCCAAGTGTTGGACTCCAAACTCATTTTTTCTTTAGCTTAGTAAGTTGCGGGAGCAGCCATGTAGGAGAACCTGGCTCTGAACTCACCATTTAGCGAGTTGTGACTCGGAGAGATAGAGATGAAGCAAGAGCAATAATTTTCAATGAAAAAATGTAAAGTTTTATTGAGATAAACTAAGTGGCCGCTTCAATAGGGCGAGCCATTATTACATGCTATTGGCCGGGTTACAAGCATCGGCCTTATTGAAAATCAAGATCCTACTTCTACGATAAGGTAAAAACCTCTTGGGAGGAGCTCCTTGAATGAGGTGGAAGATGGCCATAGCATCTGAGTCTTGAAGCTCGGCGGGCCTCTGTGTTTGTTTGTACGCTCCTCAGGGGCGAAGCTCGGCCCCATCTTTTTGGACGAACTTGGTCAGGTGTCCCCACTGTATGAGTTCTTCGATCTCCTCCTTGAGAGCCCGACAATCATCCGTGTCGTGGCCATGGTCCCTATGAAAGCGGCACTACTTATCCTTATTCCTCTTCTTGCCGGGGGTATTCATTCTAGGGGGAGCGCAGAGTAGCCCTTCCTTGTCCACCTCCATTAGAACTTCTGATATATTAACAATGAGGGGGGTGAACTTCTCAAAATGAGGAGTCGGGAGGTGCTGGCCATTGCCATCCTTCTGGGATTTTTGGGACCCCTCTTCACTTGTGTTCTTCCGTTTGTTCCCGAAAGATGTCTCCTCAAGAGTAGGGGGATTGAGAGCCTCTTCCGCTCGTATGTACTTCTCCACCCTAAGTAAAAGTTCTGAGAAGTCCCGAGGAGGCTTCTTGGTAAGGGATGCCCTGAGGTTGGCATTAGTGACGTTGCGCTCGAATGCGGCAGAGACTACTGATTGGTTGAGGGGGGGAATGGACCGGGCTTCAGTGGTGAAGCGTCGAACGTAATCCCCTAGGCTTCACCCTTTTCTTGGTTGAGGGTCACCAGAGATACACTTGTTTTCTCGGCCCGGTGGCTACTCACAAAATGAGTAAGGAAGAGCCCTTCAAACTGGTCGAATGAGAAGATGGAGGCCGGGGCGAGTTGAGAGTACCATTCTCTCGTTGACCCCTTCAGCGTGGCAGGGAAAATCTTGCATAGGAGGGCGTCTGAAGCCTGGTGGATCATCATGAGAGTTTTGAAAATCTCTATGTTATCTGCGGGATCTAACTCCCCGGTATACGACTCGAAGTGAGGCGGCTTGAAGTTCTCTGGGATGGGGGCCTCCATGATGGTGCGAGAGAATGGAGGTCTGCCCGGGCAGAGGTTTATCGCCCGTTGCTCTTCTTCCCTGTCAATTCAGCCGAGGCGCCTCTCCATCTCATGGAGACGGCGGTAGACTGAGTCTTCTCTTTGATCATATCTTGCCGAGCCCCGGGACTCATCTTCGTACGAGGGTGGACTGGAGCTGCGGCGATGGTAGCTTGGAGATGGATGAGGACTATGAGTGTGAAGGCGGTGGCTCCTTGCTGGCTCCTGAGTAGGTGGCCTCTGGTCGTTCTTCGGGGTGATATTGAGGGCCCGTAAGACTATCGCTTGGAAGTCTTGAAGATCTACCCTTGTGAATGGTGCCTCTCCAGCTTGGCGGTCCCTATGTGTAGCTCGGCTTATTGGAGAATGAGTTCTCCGCCGATGATGCTGAGGGGACTCTCTTTGCCTCCTCGGGGGAAGGGATCTTCTAGTCCTCGGTCGGCGGGGGGTCTGGACTCTTGAGGCCCCTGGGTGCTCAGGTTGATGGTCTCCCCGAAGGGCTCGCCATCCATTTAGGCGAGTTCGAAGATCGACCCCCTTTTGGCGATTGGCAATCACTTGATGAAGATCCCGCTCGGGAGGGCTTTGAGAAGCCATAGATTCAGCTGAAGGATTGGGACCTGCGACATGGTCATGAGGAGGGTGTTGCTTCGGACGACTCCGATGGGAGCCCCCTGGGCAGCCCCCCGAGACCCTGGAGGGACCTGTTGAGGAGGAGCACCTTGAGTTGGAAGAGGGGGAGGAGGAAGAGAAGTGGTTCTTCGGTTGGAGACCGCTGCCTTCTCCTTCTGTTTTGGATGCATGGCTTGAAACTAGTATCGCTGATGAAGTTAGGTCAGGTTGCTTTTTCGTTCCCAAAGACGGCGCCAATCTGTTGCTGCTAATTTTGGTGTGGGAGCAAACAGATAAATTTTGTGGATTCTTGGAGAAAACAATAAAGCAAACTTGTTGACCTGTTGACCTTTACCAGGTTGTTGACTTGGTCTCTTGCCGCTGCCGTGAACCTGCAAAAAAAAGCGAAACACTGGTATTGATCCCGGCGATGCACCCTCCGATGCTCAAGTCAGTAATCAGAAAAGATTATGAATGAGCTTTGATTGGGAAAATATTGATTACCTCTTAATGGTGGTGGATGGAGGGTATTTATAGCCGCCTTTTGGATCAGATTCGGAATGTAATCCCTAATTTCCCGGTGAAAGGATAGATGTGAATCAGGACCGTTGATTGAACGCAATCAGAAACCCTAATTCTATCCTGATGGACTGGGTTCATTGCGGGTTGGAACCCGCACCCAGCTGAGATGGATCTATTTGCGGGTTGATGGGTCTCTGAGGAGAAGACCCAGTACCCGCTTCAGACCCATTTGTAGGTGAAATTACCGTTTTACCCCTGAGCTTTAAGATTCGTGCCCGATTTGAACGGTTTCGATTTAACCCTATTTTTAGCCATATCATATATATATATGGAAACATGGACTTATATACCTCAATTTATAATTATTTTTCACCATTTACTAATGGAAACATGGACTTTTATTTACAATTAATTATTGTCATACTATTCAAACTTCAGCTACATAATTGTTGATTTACTGTTTACAAGGCTTTTCATGCTGTATCGTTCTGAAGACGTGCCGTAGGCACGTGGCCACGAGAAAATCTAGTATATATATATAGGGCCCTTTCGTTGTGCAGTATCCTCAGTGTGCACTCCGTGTGAACTTTTTACACAGAGTGCACATGGATGATCCAAACCGTTAAAATCGATCTACATGTCTAAATTAGTCTAAATATGTAAAATCAAGTCATTTGGAATTCATTTCCCATCCATTGAAGTGTTACAAAATTGTGTGGCTAAATATCATTTGTTTTTATACTGACTTGGTGGATGGGCAAATAAATTCCAAATAACTTGATTTTACATATTTAGACTAATTTAGACATGTAGATCAATGTGAACGGTTCGAATCATCCATGTGCACTCCATGTAAAAAGTTCACATGGTGCACACGGAGGGTAGTACACAACAGAAGGGCCATATATATATATATATATATATATATATATATATATATATATATATATATATAGGGAAGTCTTCTGTTGTGCACCACTTATGGAGCACATGGTGTGTGCACTCGGCCTTCCCGCCTTCGTATCGACGATCCGAACCGTTCACATTGATCTACACATTTAAATTAGTCTAAATATGTAAAATCAAATCATTTGAAATTCATTTGCACATCCATTTAAGTATTACCAAATTGGATGACTGAAAATTATTGTTTTTTATAGTCACATTATGGATGGGTAAATGAATTTCAAAAGATTTGATTTTACATATTTAGACTAATTTAGATGTGTAGATCAATATGAACGGTTCGGATCGTCAATACGAATGCGGGAAGGCCGAGTGCACACAGTGCACACGGAGGGGTGGTGCACAATGGAAGATTTTCATATATATATATATATATATATATATATATATATATATATATATATATATATAAGGAATGCTCCATTGCAAATGGGCGCCGTGCAAACCACCTAAGCCGTTGTTAAAAACAACCAACGGCTTGGGTGGTTAGCACGCCCGTTTGCACGCTACAATAGTGTTTGCAATGGAGCATTCTTTTATATATATATATATATATATATATACTAGGTATGCCCGTGGCACGTGCCTACGGTACGTATTTGGGACTGCATGTAAAATTAGTTAGAGTTATTTGATTGGGTGAACTGCATATAAATTGTTAAAAAAACTAAAACATTTTAACGAATAATTGTTAAAGAGGTACAAAAAAGGTGGGTGTAAACAAATACACCCACATTTCTAATACAATCGACTACTCTATACAGGCCTCCTCTGAAATTATATTGCTTCCTAATAGTTTTCTGATTCGACGTCTTTAAAATGTTTCCTACGGCACGTTATCGCGAAGAATGATTAATTAATTAAGTTGTTTAGTAAATAATTCGACAGTATTATTTAAAATTTTACAGGCATGATTGTAGTAAAAATTTCGATAGAATCTCTCATGAAATATTATTCCTTTGAGAGCAATTCCTTACGGAATTCTGCTAAAAATTAATAAATTAACATCATAGACAATCAAATTGAATCCTCCCCAGCCCAATCCAAGCCACATTGCACAGACATCTTATATATATTAGGCTCTGGGGAAAAAAAAAACTTCATATGACTAAAGATATAAAATAAAAGACCAAGACATAGTTTGGAATCATAAAAGATTTTAGGACATTTTCTGAAAATTTCGACAGAACCTCCCTTAAAATATTAGCCATTTTACAGTAATTCCTTACAGAATTCTGCTAACAATTAAAAATTTATCATCACAGTCAAGAAATATAAATCCTCCCCAGGCCAATCCAAGCAACATCACACAAACATTATATATATAGGGCTCTGGGAAGAAAAAATCTTCATATGACTAAGATACAAAATAAAAACCAAGATATCGTTTGAAAACATAATAAATTTTAAAAAATTTAGTAAAAATTTTGACAGAACCTCTCCTGAAATATTAGCCCTTTTACAGAAATTCCTTACGGAATTCTGCTAACAATTAAAAATATGACATCACAGGCAATAAATATCAATCCTCCCCAGGCGAAACCAAGCAACATCACACAGGCATCATATATATAAGGCCTTGGGGCGAAAAAACAGAATATAATGCAAGATACAAAATAAAAACCCAAAATTCGTTTGAAAATGTAATGAAGAAAAACCTTCGAAAAACCTTTAAAAAACCAAACACAGAACCCAATACTCCACAAAATTGCGGGTACGGGTATTAACATAACTATATTATATCATCATTATATACAGTTACTTACATCACCTCCCAAAATGCTAAATATTACAACTATTACAACTATTACATCCTCCACCATACTAAACACCAACCAACTGAATGAAAAAAAAATATTACATGGTTGTAGGAGAACACAATGGTTGAAGTCTTCAAAAATAGGACCAAACAGTGAGCCTAAAAAAACAGTTAGAGTTTTGAATCAAATAGTAAACAATTAAAACAATAGTAATAGTTTTCAATAAACAATTAAAACAATAGTAATAGTTTTGAAACCGTTACCTTTCAAATAGAACAACGCCTTCAACCAAACATGTTCCTCATCACCCTACAAAAAGGTTAACTATCAATATGTACATGACGGTTTTGAGTGTGGATGACAATCTGGGAAAAAAAGAAGAAGTATTAAATTAGCAGCAATTAACGGTTAACATTAGCATTAAATTAGCAGCAGTTAAATTTACCTTATTGCAACCCCAATTCATCAATGTCGTTGCATTTATAAATTTGAGGTCCATGTCAGCTACTTCCCAGTTCTATTAAAGTTCAAAAGTACAACAACAATGAAAATAAGTTTTGGTAAGGTAAGTCTATCATATATAAATGGTTTTTTTATTTTGTCGTCTTGTTTCATTAAAGAAAAAATAATAAGTTAATAGACGACCCTCTTTCTATTTTTTTCTTCTTATATATGGTGTCAATATTTCATTACTGATAAGGTAATTAATTTGAAGAGTTTGCTGGCTCATTATTGATTTAATGTTTCCCATCAAATAATAGAAAGGGTGATACTTGTTTTTGCTAGAATAATTGTTTGTTATTGCAACTCCAATTGCTATATGGTTGAAAATTTAGCATCGTCTTGTAGAAAAACAAAGAGAGATTCAATATATATATGCTTGTGTTTAAGATAACCATAGTTATATTTAATATCTATCTCTATGAAATAAGTAAAGAAGTTAATCTGTTACAGATTGAAACATATATGTTATAACTCCACTTTAAAAAATCACTTACGAGTAGTGTAACTGTGAAGTGTGAATTGAAAAAAAGATGATCACACTAAAGGCTTGATAGTGTAGCTGTGAAGTGTGAATTAATAAACAGATGATCACGCTAAAGGCCTGATAAGATACTAATTGTCATTCATATTTCAAGAATTTGCTTAATAACTACTAATATATATGCTTTTCTTTTAAGATCATTGTTATACATCATCTCCCAAAATAATAACTGTTAAGATCATTGTTGCCACTAAAAAATATATAGTTAATAAGATTATCTGTATACTTGAGAGGACACAACTTTATAAAATGTGGTCCAGGTCTAGTTAGTGGGTTTAAACTAAACCACTAAAAAATTACAGCCCAAACTCACCTCAACTATCCTAAAATTCATACAGTTGACTAAATTAATTGTACCATTATCTCTATCCTTGCTCAACCCCATCGCTAAATTTCTGCCTTTCTCTCTCAGGCCTGCTTCACATATCACTCTCTTCGTTCTTGTAATTTCCTTTTAAACCTCCAACAACACCAGCCTATGGTTCTCTAATTTCCATGAAGCTCATCACCACTGAGCAACCTCTATCAGTCCTCTCTCCACCTCAAATCAATAAGTTCTCTTCAACCTTCATTAATCATCCTTTTCAGCTCTTCCTCTATCCCGGTCTCATAGCATCTAAAAATGGCATCCACATGCCCTCACTGATCCTCACAATTGGTATGGTACAGAGGTGGCAAAGCCGACATCAATCGAAACTTCATTCAAGTTAGATTTAGAAGTTTTTTTTGTTAGCATCATTGTTGTTAAGGATGGTTAATTGGTTGAAGAAAGGTGAGTAACAATCTTAGTAGTTTGACATTCATCCATCCTTAACTTTCTATTTTTAGTTCATCATACAGTGTATCTTTCTAGTTAATTATGCTTGAATACCTCTTTTTGTCATTTAAATATGCTTCCAAATATTCTAGACTATCCCCCCCTCCCCTCTCTTCCTCTTCCTCTTCCTCTCTCTCCTTAATTACTTGATCTTCTACTAAAAAATCTAAAATATAGGGTTGTGCTGTTTCAGATTTATCCCAGCTGAAGCGTTTGAAGCTTAATCTCTAGCCTCTCGCTTCACTACGCTTCTACTACTTTACATTACAATCAACAGTTTCGTCAAATTGGTGTGCATTTGAATTGTCCTTTTTTTTGGATGTTTCCTTAATTTAGATTACAGAACAGACTCGGGGTTTTTTTTGCTAGGTAGTGAACCAAAAGGTTTGATGGAAGAAAGAAATTATCGGTCTACTCAATTCCATATGAAGAAAAAAAATGTTACTATGCTAACAGCATCATTATAATCTTCTTGTGGTTGCTATACTATCGTTCTGCCGAAGTGGTGGGAAAACAAAGAATATAATATCATCTAAAATGAAATTTATTCACTGTATACTTGAGAGGATGTGCAGAGAGTATGGTAGTGGTAGCTCATGCACAGTTTGGTAGATGCATTTCTTAATTCTATTTAGAGAAAATTTAATAGTTTGCGGATCATCCATAATACTATTTAATAGTTGTAATAAATATGGTGACTTGAGTTTATGGAGATCACCTAACTGAATAAAAAGTTTTATTCAAGTAAGGTTCATTAGTTAGAGTATGAAATTTTTTTATTGAAAGATAATCAAAGTCATAAATATGTAACTTGTATTTTAATCAAAAGTACCTGTATTTTCTGAAATAACTATAAAAGAACTTCAGGATAAACAATGTTTGTTGTTGAGCTCAAACAATCTTCTGGTAGGAGTAGAAAAATACGATCAAAACTTGTACACTTAGAGAGTGCAACATAGAGTTGTCCGTGACTGAAAACTGGTGAGCGTAAATCTATCCCCACAATATCAACAGATTGGCCTTGTGCTTTATTTTTTGTTACAACATACGCTAATCGAACTGAAAATTGGCGTCTTGTCATTGCAAAAGGTAGATCCGAAGACGAAGGTTTAGGGGTTAGAGGTATTCTTGGAATGAAGACCAAATTTTCTGCTTTATCGCCAGTTAAAATCATAGCCTCAATTACACGCGTCGACTGAGCACACCGAACTACAATTAACCGAGTGCCATTACACATACCATCCTTTGGTGCAACATTCCTTAACAATATGATTGGGCACCCCACTTTCAGCTCGAGTTTAAATGGTGGTAGCCCGGGAGGATCTAAAGAGTTCAAAAACTCGTTAGGGTATCGATTGGTGATGTTTCGATCAACTCCATCCTCCTCAGACATTTTATCGGCAGCAAGAAATATAAATTTTGGCCCCGGATGAAGATTTAATGCAGCAGCATTAATGAAATTGACATCATCATTTCTCGCTGATAGAATTGTCCGCTCTGTGAGATATTTAGGAGTGATAGTGCCGATAACGTTTAGTTGCGGGTAAACGGTAGATAAAAGTTCATCCAATGTGTGACACCTCCGAATTGTTGAAGGAAGTTGTACGGTCTCATCGGGTTTGGAGCCAATCTATATAATAAAGAAGACTTATTTGTCAGTAAGAGTCAAAAGGAGATATTTGCTTAGTTATTACAAAAAACATGTAAGAAGACAACCTCGTTTAGAAAATTGGCAAATGAAACATTTCTAATATTGGATGAATCTAGACGCATGTTCACGTTCAAAGTTAAGACTTGTACGACATTCCAAAGTAAAGATTTTCTTAGCGATGCACCAACAATTTGTTCTCGAACCCCCTTCGGTACTACTGGTAGGATTTGTCGAAAATCCCCACCGAGCACCACAGTGATACCACCAAATGGATTTTTATTATCACGTATATCTTGAAGTGTACGGTCAACAGCTTCTACACAAAACCTATGCTGCATAGGGACCTCATCCCAAATGATTAGCTTTGCTTCCTTGAAAAAAATCTGCCTGAGGTGATTGCTTAGTGAACCCACAAAAGGAATTATCCAACACATCAAGTGGGATGGAAAATGCTGAGTGTGCAGTTCTACCTCCTACCAGTAACAATGATGCAATGCCAAAAGAAGCAACAGTTACAACAATGAAACCATCTCGACGGCATTTCGTTGCTAGTGTATTGTATAAAAAGTTTTTTCTCATACCGGCCCCTCCGTTCAAGAAGAATGTAGTTCCCTTGCCATCCATAACTGATGTAATTATTGCAGTATATGCATATAACTGTGTATCATTAAGTGAATTTATACTTGCTTGTATATTAGCTTGTAGGGCTTCAACTTGCAGTACTCTATGTTCCCAAATAAACTTGTTGCCAACAACTGTATTCCAATTTTTCATAGGATGGGCATGGGTCGGAAGTTATCTAAGCTCTTGCCTGATTCTTGAAGCATTTGGTTTAAGAGATATAGACCATAATCTAGGACTTGAGCTTGGGTAGGATTGGAAACAAAAAATAATGTATGCAGTTTGTGTTCAAGATCATCACATATATGCATTGAGAATTGGTTCCATAAGGTAAGTGGTTCCAACGGAGAGCATTCCGTAAGAATGACACTAAATAACCTTCTAAGTTGGTAGCCGGTGCTCATAACTGCAGCTTCTTGGAGACATTGTACCCACTCGCCATCATCTTTCAACAGTCCTCTGGCAACACATGATAATTTGAAAGTAGCATACTCAACATTGTCGACTGTACGTAAGCACTGAAATGATCGTGGTCCCTTCACAACTGTTAGTAGCAAATACAAATAAAAGCACTCACCCGAATTTGGACTTGCAAAGTACATTCTGCCGATTGCGTACCCCTTCTTTCTCGGCATCCACATCTTCGAAGACTTATTCCAAACAAAATGTTACGGGAACTGTTGGTAGGTGAATGCGCGTGCAGCTAAATTGGATGAGTAATATGCAAAAAAACCGGTAAGAGTTGTCATTTCGAGTTCGGCTCTAGATACGACGTCGTCAATTCTATCAGCCGAATTATAAACAATACGATGCATTCCAGGCAAATGCAGTGCCAAGCGTACAACCGCTGGCACCTCTTCATGTAAAGAGTGTCCAAAAATTTGCCATGCAGCTTCTGGAGGGCCAATATACCGTGCGTCGAGATATTGCTTGATCTCATCTACTCCTCCCAACACAATTGTTGCGCGGTCGTTTCCTTTGAAAATATATTTGTGGATATATTTAACACATCTCACCCCAGCACAAACTTCAACATTAATATGACAATTAAACATTTTAGAAAGGTATGGGGTACAACATCTCTATTATCAACCTGCTGCCCCCTCACAGTATAAAAATGTTTAGTATCACGACGATGATAGATTATTAGCCATCTTGATCCATAGTTGTTGCCTCAGAGAACTCTCCAGGATACCTCTTTTGACATTTTCCATTTTACATGCACGATGCTTGAGGATTTCGTCCACCATACAGGCCATGCACCATACAATTTTTGATAGTTTCAAAGAGTAGGGGATCCGATAGGATCCGCTATTGGATCTGGAAATTCAGCAGAAACTACTTCATCTACTTGTTGGCATGTACGAATTTTGTCTGGATTTGCAAGAAAGAAAAGAGGGTGCATATGAGGTAGCCCGGGTTTCTAAAACTCAATGGTAAAGACATGCACAACTTTCTTACCAAATACTTTTGCTTTTTCTATCCCCTTCATCAAAGCATTTTTCTTCAACTCAAAAATGCGAGAAACTAAATCAGGGCGATCAGTGGCTTTTTGATGTGGCAATAGAGCAGCAGTTATTTCTGGCCATTTGAGATTTGCAGTCATGGTAAGGAAATATCTGGGTGTTGGTAGTAGCGCGTAATAGCCATTGAATCTTGAAAGACTTCAAACATATGTCTTGGACTACCAATGAATGAAGATGGCAAAATGATTCGTTGTCCGACCTGATCAAGTCCTAACCCATCTGCAGCGATGTCGGTAAGACCTTGGTAAAGTTCAACTCGAAGTTTTTCCTGATTAAGCTTATGATATGTCAGTCGATTCTGCTCGTGGCTGCCCAAGCATCTACAATAAATTCTTGCAAAAGTTTTCCTGCTCTCAGAATAGTTGAATACTCTGTATTGCGTTGAAATAAACGATAACTATAGAATTGTATTTGAGTTAGTCTAGCAGTTGAAGGTTTTCCATTGATGACATCCCACTGTTTCAAATCTGGTTCCCATCCCAATTCAACATAAGGAAATAGCAAGACATAATGCAAGGGTAAATATGCTGGATGGGACTCGTTAATTTGCATTAACTCGCTGTTTCCCCTCAAGTGCAGTATGATATCTCTCATACCACTAATTTCAGTTCCATCACCAGGTATAATCACTGCAATCTCATCAGTAGTTGGAAGATTATACCTAAGCCGGTCAGTTGCTGAATTATATTGTAGATATGCAGGTAAGCTGTGATCCGAAGAACTTGTCTGGTTTAAAATTGTATAAGCTTGACGGAACTTATATGCAAATTCATTGAACTTCAAACAATCCTTAATAATATTGAGAACATCAGCTCTCAAATGAGGATTTCGCGATGTACGAAAACCTAAAGCAGAAACTGGATCGTAAATGTAGAGTTGTGCATAAACAGCAGCTTGACCTAGCTGTGGTATTAATGACCCCGTTCGATGGCGCAGCTCTCCATGTATGGTGAATGAGGTAGGCCCCCGACCATGGATGACCCTTTCATCCATTCTGACACCCAAACTCGTAAAAGCATTTGCTGCATTATATTCTCGAGTATAAGTCCAAAATGAAGTCGATTGTACACTATCACCATCATATAAATCTTAAAGTGGTGGGAGTGGAGTAATGAGCAAAGGTAGCTTCACTTTTCCTTGTGAACAACATTTTTCGAAATAATTATTTCTGGCAGATGAGACCGATAATTTTTCATCATTCCAATGCAATGCTTAACAATAAGAGCATGTTACATTCATCATGCTGAGAAAGTGTCGTTCGGAATTTAACCTATTAGTTACGATGACCATGTAAGTTAACAGTTGTATATATTTTAACCTATGGATAATATACACGGGTGAAAGGTAAAATAAAATTAACCTATTCGAATTAGACGTAGCAGTTCAATATTGTCTTTTACGTTGGGCCAAATGACGCGTGGTGCACCCTTCAAGTCTCGCTACTTGTGAATCAATCATATGGCTGAACATGGAGAACAACTAACTAAAGAAATTCTGAAAAAGTTAAGATTAAAAAAGCAAAAATTATTTACCTAACAGCATCAGAAGTTTGAGAGGTTCTTTGCAGGCCAATATTTGGCAGTACTGAAGTAGTTTGTCCATCATACGTATGTTTCTGTGGTACATTAGAAGGAATAGTTGTTCGAGGTCATTCGTCAGTTGCATCTAATACTCGTGTAGAGCACATTTCAAGTTTCTCTCGTTCTCGTCGTCTACATTGGGCCAACGTAGCTTTCGATATAACATGAACATTAGAGCCTAAATTTGTGAAAATGAATCGTTATAAATGACTGATTAAGAGGAGAACCACTTACTTAATTGAGAATGTATTTATTTTGATTATTACATTGATAATAAATAAAAGAAGCAGTGTGAGGAAAGATAAAGAAAAAGCATTGTAGATAAAGCAAGATAAGCATATACCGCACTGGACATTTCATTTTCTTTTCCCTTTCCTTTGCCAGAATAACTTGTTTCCTTTCTCTACATTGGGTGGTTAAAAAGTAGGAATTAATAAAAAATCAATAATGAGCAAAAGACCAACCAAGTAATAAGGGGTCAAGCTTACCTTGCGAAGAGATATTAGATTAAGCTCGCGTTCATCTCGAATGGTAACCCTGACATTTTTTGTCGAAGGAATTGCACCTGCAATAGAAAAATATCAATTTTGAATGTAAGTGGACAATTAATTAATGTGCTAAGAACACAATGAAAAGCTTCACTTACTGTTTTTTCCAAGTCAACATCAACCTGTAAGGTATTAAAGTAAACATTAAAATGTGAGAAACTTATTGTTATATCAAGAGTTGTAGATTTTTTTTAAAAAAAGGAAGATACTTACATGGCCATATATAGTGATGTCATCCATTGCTGTTCTTTAATTGGAGCAATTGATCTGTATATAAAGGAGGGGAAATACATTGTAGATTAACTTTGACATTCTAATTATTTTAACAAACCAATCAAGACATTGTAGAGTAATCTATTTTCTTCTATGGTGTTTAGTCGGGTGATCAAGAAAGATGAACAGGATGTAGAATGACTAAGCACAGTTTTTTGGGAGAATCTCACTAAACCCCAAGATTCCATTGAAGAGTAGAAAATATCTCGAGTGCAACCCCTAACAATCTACTAAACCTACTATCACTGCTGACAGTGTTTCTGATGTTTTTTTTTGCAATATTTTTTCTAAATTCGTTGGTTTACTGAGTCTGTATATTTAACTTTAATATATTAACTCTCGGCAAAAAGGAACTTGTTTTTCATTGCACCAGGGATTTGTTGTTATACCAATTCCATTGATTTCTTCACCAACTGTATGCTTGGTAGCTTGAATGTTTTTATTAATAATATCGCCTTGGAAATGAAATTATCTCATGAAACTATATAGTTATCAAATCTTTGAATTCTTTATAATCCTTTTTGAGTTGAGATAATACCAGTTTACTCACCCCAAATTCGCGGTTATGTTACAATTCTATCCCCTGCTCCTATGTAATAAACAAACCTAGAATAAACGCTATGCATTCTATGTTTACTGCAACCCACATGCAAATTACTTAAATGAGGCAAAAATCACCACCCATTCTGAACCCTACTCGCCACATCCACAACTCTACTTGACGAAGCGATAGGAGTTGAAGTCATTGAAAATTTGGAACCATCCTCAAAAACACGATAAGCTTCCACACCTACAACACTAAGCCCATTGCCTACACCTAGAACACTACAAACTCTACAATACAAACTTTTCGAAATTAATAATTTCCGAACTACTACTCCATCCCCTAACAATCTCCGAACCAACAACACTAAGCCCATTGTCTAAACCTACAGAATTATCCAGCATTTCCAACATCGAAATCAACAAAATTCCCCTTAATCCCTCCCAAACCACCCACATTGACTTCCTTCAATACCCAAATATCACAATACAAACATATGTGCTTTTAATCTACGAAATTCTCAATACCCAAACATACGTGCTTTTAAAGATACCCAAATCTCTCTCAATACCCAAATTAGTCAATCTCTTTCAATACCCAAAACAGCACAATTCTTCAACACACAAATATCCAAATCTCTCTCAATACACAAACTTCCTTCAATACCCAAGCATCGGCCTTATTGAAAATCAAGATCCTACTTCTACGATAAGATGAAGACCTCTTTAGAGGAGCTAGGAGGTTCTAAGTCTTGAAGCTCGGTGGGCCTTTCTGTTCGTTTGTAGGCACCTCAGGGGGAAGCTCGGCCCCCTCTTTTTGGACGAACTTGGTCAGGTGCCCCCGCTGTATGAGTTCTTCGATCTCCTCCTTGAGAGCCCGACAATCATCCGTGTCGTGGCCGTGGTCCATGTGAAAGCGGCACCACTTATCCTTGTTCCTCTTCTTGCCATGTGTATTCATTCTAGGGGGAGCACGGAGTAGCCCTTCCTTGTCCACCTCCATAAGAACTTCTAATATATTAGCAATGAGGGGTGTGAACTTCTCAAAACGAGGAGTCGGGCGGCGCTGGCCATTGCCGTCCTTCTGGGATTTTTGGGACCCCTCTTCACTTGTGTTCTTCCGTTTGTTCCCGGAAGATGTCTCCTCAAGAGTATGGGGGGGTCGAGAGCCTTTTCCGCTCGTATGTACTTCTCCACCCTAAGTAGGAGGTCTGTGAAGTCCCGAGGAGGCTTCTTGGCAAGGGACACCCTGAGGTTGGTATTAGTGACGTTGCGCTCGAGTGCGGCTGAGGCTACTGATTGGTTGAGGGAGGAAATGGACCGGGCTTTGGCGGTGAAGCATCGAACGTAATCCCTTAGGCGTTCACCCTTTTCTTGGTTGAGGGTCACCAGAAATACACTTGTTTTTTCGGCCCGGTGGCTACTCACGAAATGAGTAAGGAAGAGCCCTTCGAACTGATCGAATGAGAAGATGGAGGCCGGGGCGAGTCGAGAGTACCATTCTCTCGCAGACCCTTTCAACGTGGCAGGGAAGACCTTGCAGAGGAGGGCATCGGAAGCATGGTGGATCATCATGAGAGTTTTGAAACTCTCTATGTGATCCATGGGGTCCGACTCCCCGGTATATGACTCGAAGTGAGGCGGCTTGAATTTCTCTGGGATGGGGGCCTCCATGACGGTGCGGGAGAATAGAGGTCTGCTCAGGCAGAGGTTTATCGCCCGTTGCTCTTCTTCCTTGTCAATTCGGCCGAGGCGCCTCTCCATCTCGTGGAGGCAGCGGTAGACCGAGTCTTCTCTTTGATCATACCTTGCCGAGCCCCGGGACTCATCTTCGTACGAGGATGGACTGGGGCTGCGGGGATGGTAGCTTGGAGAAGGACGAGGACTGAGAGTGTGAAGGCAGTGGCTCCTAGCTGGCTCATGAGTAGGTGTCCTCTGGTCGTTCTTTGGGGCGATATTGAGGGCCCGTAAGACTGTCACTTGGAAGTCTTGAATATCTGCCCTTGTGACTGGTGCCTCTCCAGCTTGGTGGTCCCTATGTGTGGCTCGGCTTACTGGAGAATGAGTTCTCCGCTGATGACGCTGGGGGGACTCTCTTTGCCTCCTCGGGGGAGGGGATCTTCTAGTCCTCGGTCGGTCGGGGGTCCGGATTCTTGAGGCCCCTGGGTGCTCGGGTTGATGGACCCCACCAAGGGCTCGTCATCCATTCAGGCGAGTTCTGAGGTCGACCCCCTTTTGATGGTTGGCAATCACTTGACGAAGATCCCGCTCGGGAGGGCTTTGAGAAGCCATAGATTCAACTGAAGGATTGGGACCCGCGACTTGGTCATGAGGAGGATGTTGCTTCGGACGACTCTGACGGGAGCCCCCCGAGACCTTGGAGGGGCCTGTTGAGTAAGAGCACCTTGAGTTGGAGGAGGTGGACAAGGAAAAGAAGTGGTTCTTCGGTTGGAGACCGCTGCCTTCCCCTTCTGTTTTGGATGCATAGCTTGAAAGTAGTATCATTGATGAAGTTAGGTCGAGTTGCTTTTTCATTCCCACAGACGGTGCCAATCTGTTGCTGCTGATTTTGGTGTGGGAGCAAATAGATAGAATTTGTGGATTCTTAAGAAAACGAATAAGACAAACCTGTTGACCTGTTGACCTTCACCGACTTGTTGACTTGGTCTCTTGCCGCTGTTGCGAACCTGCAAGAAGTACGAGACACCGGGATGGATCCCGGCGATGCACCCTCTGACGCTCTTGTCAGTAATCTGAATGATAAGCAAGAACTTTAAACTGGAAAAGTATTGATTACCTCTTAATGGTGGTGGATGGGGGGTATTTTTAGTCGCCTTAGGGATCAGATTAGGAATGTAATCCCTAGAAACAGATTAGGAATGTAATCCCTAATTTCCAGTGAAAGGATAGATGTGAATCAGGGCCGTTGATTAGGATTAATCAAAAACCCTAATTCTATCCTGTTGGACCGGGTTTGCTGCGGGTTGGAACCCGCACCCAGTTGAGATGGATCCGTTTATGTGTTATTGGGTTTTGAATAAAGACCCAGTTCCCATTTCAGACCCATTAGTAGGTGAAATTAGCATTTTACCCCTGAGCTTTAAGATTCGTGCCCGATTTAATCCCATTTTTAGCCATATCATTAGGGTTTTAATAAATGGGTTTGGATATTTTAAATGGGTATTGGGTTAATATAATAGGTATTAGGATATTAAATAGGGTAGTACGGTTAATGGGTAATAGCTAATGGGTTGTTGGGTTTAAAAATAAAAAATGGGTTTTAGAAGATCTAGGGAAAATATCCAATAAGGGATAAAATAATAATATACAATTAGGACTTTAAAAAAATATATAATAATAACGGTAATAATAATAATAATAATAATAAATAACACTAATAAAAATAATACCAGAGATCAAAGTAACCATATCGAAAATAAGGTTTGTATTAATAATGTAAAATTCATAGAAAATAGTAACAATGAAACTATTGATCTAAAAATTCGATTTTAATAAAGTCAAAAATACATCTTGACAAAAGAATTTGAAAAGCGAAAAATAATTTGGAAAAAATTTTAAAATACCGAAAATATACAAAAATACATTTTCGGAAAAACAGGGGTTACAGAATGATTTTTCAGTAGTAGAACAAATGAGACCACTTAATGCATGCAAAACATGTTCAATCCACAAGATATTTCATCCTCTCTTTTATGACATGGAGAGAATAACACCTTTAACGGTGTGCATGGGCGAATCTGGGCCCAAACAGCACATGCAACTACTTTGGACCCTCAATTTTATAGAGTACCATATTTTTTTAAAGTATTTACAATATTTATAAAAAAAATGTAATTGTCTTCAAATAAGATTCATGGTTTTAAATCTCGGATTTCGAACTCATCTCGGCAAGAGGTGTTTCGTCTCGGATCAGAGATATCGGAAGAGATCTCGAAAAAATGTGATCATATCGGATGTTCATTTCCTATACTCAATAAATATTTTTTTTGTTACTAAATAAGATATTATATGTCCTGCATATCATTTATCATATAAAATACTGTATAATGCAACTAATGACATGAATCAATTATGGTAAATCTTCGCATAATGTAACAATAATATAGAAGAGAATGTCATATAAGTATATAACTAAATTGAATTTGCATTGATTAGAAAAAAATGTATTAGTTAATAAACTTAATTGACTATGCATATATACAAACAATAATGATACCAAATCCTCACATTATTTTAGCTTAAGGTCCTATATTGAAAGATATATGCAAAAAGTAAAACAAATTTTTTAATATATTCACAATAACATTTATGTCTATTTCGGCTGCTATTTTGCCAATTTCGGCAATATTTCGGCCGATATTTCGGTAATTTCAGCTAAAATATACACATTTTCGGTCCAAAACGATGTAGCGTATAAAATATGTGATTTTGTATTGGCAAGCTAGCCGAAACGAAATTTCGGCCGAAATTTCTGCCGTATCGGAGGAAATTTAAAGTAGTGATAAGATTACACTTTATTATCTAAGATTTGAAACAATTGTTGGCCTATTAGCTCATCCGGTTAGAGTGTTGTGCTAATAAGGCGAAGGTCGCATGTTCTCGAAACTTGCATGGGCTAATTAATTTTTCAATCAAATTTTTTATTTTTTAAACTAATTATTTTTCACATAGCCATACAAACCATTTTACCATTTTATGATTAATATTATTTTTCACTTAATCCATTCAGGTCACTATATGATAATTTTCTATGTTCTGTGGTATATATAATATTTACCTGTTTATGATATATTTCTAACCAAATCTTCAAGTGTATATGGTTATTCTATATTTTAAACTTCCAATTAGTATTCTCATATGCATATATTCATCATCGATTCATTCTGACCGTGCTCTCTAATATATCATATTTACTGCTTTACGATAATGCAATCTTCAAGTGCATATACAAGTGCATCATTAACTAGAATAAAACCACAGCTGCTTCTTCCTTAGAGTATGTCAGAGTTTCTTTTTGCCATATAACATTTTATTTAAATATGTACGTTATCAATTAAATTATTTTTGGAAGCATATATGTAAATTTGTTATCATTTAAATATTTTTTCCTTCAAAGCTCCAAGCTTGTTTGCATTTAAATAATTGTCATTTTTATTTTGTCAACTTGCAAAAGGCCCCATTTTAGAACTTGCTTAGGATCCTCTGAAACTCAGATACACCCCTGACGGTGTGTATTGCATTTTTTCTTTTTTTAATCTCTACGCCCCTCTCAGATCCTCTGAAACTCAGATACACCACACAAAAATTTTAACTTGTGTAAGATCCGGCCTTCTCTCTCCATTCTCCTCTCAGATCCGGCCTCTCCTTCAGCCGTCTCCCCCTTCTCCTTTTTAATAAATTGTTCAGTTCATCCTCCTCTCTAAACCCTTTGAACCAATTAGCCTATCGTTCGTTTTTAGCATCCAGATCATCTCCAGTTCAAAGCTCTCCTGATTTTGGGGGGGATTTTCCTTCTCTGAGCCATTCGTACTTGGTCGGAGTCTTCTCGGTTTTGCCGTAGAGTCATTTGATTTGGCGATTCGGCATCGTTTTCCTTTCGTTGCGGTGGTCTCCCTCTTAGCAGTCAGCGTCATCTGACTACTCCCCTGAGCGACCGGTTTGTTACCTAGTTCTACATCATCCAATCACTGTAAGTTGTGTTCGCTCTTAATCTCGTAGGTAATTTAGTTATCAGTTAGCTCCGAGTGTGTTTGCTGTATCAAATTACTGTTGCTTTGTGGGTGTTGGTTGCTCGGTTTCACTTTTGTTGTGGTGTGTTCCCCTGCCTTATTTCTGGGAGCATTTCTAGGCAGTGTTCGCCATTGTTGTGATCTGTGCTTTACTGTATTGTTTTCATTCACTCCAGTTCCCTCTGCAGTTGATTAGCAGTGTATCCGCTCTCGCTTGCCCCTTTCTTGAGTGGATCTGTAGTGATCCGTTAACCTGGCTATTTCAGCCTCCTTTGCAGTAACTGATCCTCTCTATATCAGTTTCCACTGCCCTTCACTGGTTCTGAGCCATGGGCTCTTTGTGCCCGTCTTGGGTCGAGGTTGATAAAAAATATAGACCCGTTAAACTGGGTCGCTCTCTTGGCTCACCCACTTCACCGTTGGACCATTCTTCTTCTTGGCCTGCCCCACTCTTGGTTTGTTTCAGGTGCCTTCTGCCTGGGCATATTCAACGAGAGTGTGTGAACAAAATAAAGTGCTTCTTTTGTGACAAGCATGGCCACTCTCGTAGGCGATGTTATTCGCTTCAAAAACATCTTGGTTTACCCAGAGGCAAACCATTACCGGCCAAACTTCTCTTATTTCTTAACTATCCTCTCTTAAAAGGCAAGCTTTATGCATGTTTAGAGAGGAACTTTGGTTATGAGTCTAATAAGAATTTTGTCCCCACTGCGGATGTTCCTTATCCAGATTCGATCTCTTTCATTGATCGCTCAGATTGTGATGCAACTTCTGGCACTCTTCAGCTCCCCAATATCTCTAGTCTGTTTAAGGATCGAAAGGTTCATTCGAAACTTGTTTCCTTCTCTCGGTTGGGTTCTTATCAGGCTCGTCCCCATTCTAAAGTTGTGGGGTATTCGCCGTTTACGAGTCTGGATAAGGATCATGTTTTGGCTAGAACGTTTCCGGCTAAACGTCTCTCCCTTCTTATTTGTCCCCTCCTTATGAGCATGCTTTTTTCTTGCCTCGCGAGGAAGTGTAGTCGTGATCCTGGAAAGGAGTTGGGCACCTCGGTTGTGGTGCCTTATCCACCTATTAACCCCACGCCTCCCTTCGTTGCTCACGATGCTTCTCTTACGACTCATCAGTTTCCTAATTTTGCGTCCCTGTTTAAGGATCGCTCGGAGTTCACGAAACTTGCTCCCCTTCCTCGATCAGGCAGTTTTCAGCATCGACCCCATTTTAGTGCTGTGAGGCCTTCGATGAGTTTGAGTCGGGATAAGAAGTTTGATTTATGTTCTCCTTTTAGGGCTTGCCATTCTTGGTTTCATAGTTCGATTGGGTTCGTGCACCAATCGAATCGTGGAGCATCCTACATTTCTCGTCATTCTTTTCAAACTAATTTCAGACCCTTATTTTTGCCGGTTTCGTCCAGTCTCCTTTCCCCCACTAAGAGCCTTACCAAAGTCAACTCATCCGGACCTGCCCATGGCAGGAGCTCGCTCCCTCTGGGGGAAGTCGATCCTCCCCCCGATAAGAGGAATTACAAGAAGAAACTTTATTCTAACTTGCCTATTCACGTGAGTGCGCGTTTATTAGCTAAAAAAGTATCTTCAGTGTTGGCGCTTCCTCATGTGCGCACCTGAGTTTTGGTGTTTTTCTTTCGCCTCGGTTTGGGCAATCCGGTTTCTCTTTGCAGGTTTGGGCCCTGTGCAGTTGTGAGTGGCTGTTTGGTCTCCCAATTTGTTGGTCTGCCTTTTGGCTGTCTCCCTCTATTCTCGCTCCCATCATCAAGCTTAGTGGAGTCCATGGCTTCTTGACTGCTTGCGATTTCTTGGGTCTTGCGGTTGCTAGCCGTTATGCGCGTAGTTCCCCCATCTTGGTTCGGCAGGTCATTTTCGGCATTGATTGCGTCGTTATTCTTGGGGTCTCTGGAGCGCGTCGGGCTGGCTTTCTCGCTTTTCCGGGCCGTTTGCTCCGCTCTCGGGTAACGGCGTGGTGCATCTTGCGGTGGTTCCACCCTCTGCTTTGCTTATGTTGAGTCTGTTATTGTTTTTCTTAATCGCTCGCTTATTGTATTTCTTTCTTGCTCGCTTTCTTCTGTTTTACATCTTGTAAAGCCATTGACTATTTGTATAGTTTATTAACTGTTTTATTGATTAATATATATTTTTGATGGCTGGAGCCGTTTGGCTCTATCCGATTCATCAAAAAAAAAATCTCTACGCCCCTGACAGTGTGTATTGCATTTTTTCTTTTTTTAATCTCTCCTTATACTACTAGCGTGTTATATACATATGAAGAGAGAGAAAGAGATGGACTGACTTGGCTACTATCAATAGGATTTGAGCTCCAATCCTACCAATTGGCAATTAAATGTACAATCATCAAAATACCAGATAAAACCTTATAAAACCTTATGTATGTGATCCATTATATTTAAATAGCCTATAAACAAAATTTAAATTATTTTCTAAAATTTATTTAGAACATTCATTTAGTATATTTAGGGATGACATTCGGGTCAACCGGGCCAGGCTGGGCCCAACCCGTTCGGGTTGACCTGTGTTTCGGGCGGGCTCGGGTTGGGTTGGAGCATTAACCGGACTGGGCCAGGTTGGGAAGAGAGAAACTCGACCCGGATCGACCCGGGAACCCGTACTGGTTGAACCCGTATTGGGCCGGACCGGGTCACGGGTTGGCCCGAAATATTCATTAGTTAATTTTTCTTTTTAACTCCAAAAAATTTAAACATAAAAAAATTACGAGTTAAATTCATGAGTCAAATGAGTGTGAAGTGTGAATATCAAAATTTAATTGCCCACTACCCACTACTCCATTAACCCACCTCACCCTAGCTATTTATAGCCAACTCCACCTCCTCCCTTCTCTCATCTCACCAATGTGGGACTAAATGCAATTGAATTTTAAACTTTGAAAACTTTTAATCCCACATTGGTGAGATGAGAGAAGTGAGGAGGTGGAGTTGGCTATAAATAGCCACGGTGGGGTTCTCTAATTTAGTAATGGGTAGTAATCAATTAATTTTGATATTCACACTCATTCTTATAAAAAAAATGAAATATTTTAAAGTATATATCTATATGCATATATACATATATATTTGCAGTATATATATACACTAGATTTGCCTGTGGGCACGTGCCTACGGCACGTCTTCAGAATGATAGAGTATATGAAAAGTCATGTAAACAGTAAATCAACAATTATATAGCTCAAGTTTGAATAGTATGACAATAATTAGTTGTAAATAAAAGTCCATGTTTTCATTAGTATATGTTGAAAAATAATTATAAATTGGGGTATAAAAGTTCATGTTTCCATATATATAGGCAAATGTTCAGTTGAAAACGGATCCGTTTTCAACGGGTTGGAAAACACTCGTCTCAGCCGTTGGATCTTGCAAGATCATGATCAACAGCTCAGATCGAAACCCACTAAGTTTCCCACTAACGCTTCCAAAAGCGGAGGGGTAATTTCGTAACTTCACACCAAAAAATGTTTCAGACTTAGCGTTTTTTGGCATGAAGTTTTTTTTTGCAGAAACTTATATTTAGGCCGTTGTTGGGAACAACGGCCTAGGTTGCTTGAAGTTTTTTTTTTGAAGAAAATTATACTTAGGTCATTGTTGGGAATAACGACCTAGGTTGTTTTATTTTAACAAAAATTTCAACCTAGGCTGTTGTTCCCAACAACGGCCTAAGTATGTATAAGTGTTTTTCCAAACACTTGTACATACTCAGATCGCCATCTCCATCACAACTCTCTCTCGCTACTGGAGCTCGAGAAACCCATTTTCCCAAACCCTAGCTCTCTCTCTCTCTCGATCTAAAAATCCTAGCTCTTTCTTGCTCGTTGCTTCTCACTCAATCTCTCCCTCTTCTCACACTCTTGCCCTCTTCCTTTGAAGATCCCTATTACAAAAAATCATAACCCATTTGAAATCCCCCCAACCCTAAAACCCTAATCCTAAAGAAATTAGCAAACCCTACCCCCCTTCCTTTCTCTACAACAGCGCGCAAGGGCCTCCTCTATCTCCTTTCCGAACACCCTCATTGTGAAAGGTATTAATTTTTTCCTATTTTAGTAAATCTAACTTGGTTAATTGATTGAAAAAAAATTTCAATGTTTGAGTGTACAATTTCTATATTATGCTTAGGTATTTATAGATTAGGTAAGTATAGTTTTATTATGGATGTAGACGTAGTATTAGTTGTTGTTGGTCGTTGTTCGTTGTTAGTAATTACGCACAAAGATATCCAAAAAATTATGCAATTTTGCGAGTACGTTAGGCTCGCCCGCACAAGCCAACGCAACTTTTAGAAGTATGTTTGGATTCACGGTTTGAAGTGTACGGCCGTGTATCGTTTTCGAGTGAGTGAAAGCGATACATCGGCGTATATTGCAAACTGTGAGTCGAAACTCACCTCTACAAATTTTGTTGGCTCATGTGTTTTGCATCCGTCCTACTTCCAAAGTTGTGGAAATTTTTGATCTCGTTTGTGCGGATTTCTACCATATATCAAACAACAACCTTAATTAATGTTTGATTTCTATCGAGGGTACTTTTCAGTAGGAAACGACATCCCAAAAATAAGAAATTTTGCGAGCATATTGGGCTTACCGCTCGCTATCAAACGGTACTTGTAGTTGCGAGTTCGGACCCCCGGTTTGGGGCCTATGTCAATGTATCGCATTGTTGGCATTTTTCACGAATGAATGCGATACACAGCCGTATCTTGCAAACCGTTGGTCGGAATTCGCTTGTACAAGTTGCGTTACCTTGTGTGCGGGGAGCCCGACCCAATCACAAAGTTTAGTTTTTTTTTTCCCGTCGATTGTGCGGTTTTCTCATAAACTTTGTTATCTTTTGAGCGAGTTTTCAATAGAGAACCCACTTGAAAATTTTGTAATTTTGCGAGTAGGTCGGTCTCGCCACTCACAAGTCATAGCAACTTGTAGTTGCGAGTTGTCACCCACGGTTTGCTATATGCATCCATCTATCACATTCCCCTCATTTCGAAGAGTGAAAGCGAGCGAGATACGACCGTAGATCGGAACTCACTTCTACAAGTTCCGTTACCTTGTGTGCGGCAAGCCGGACCCAATTGCAGAGTTTCGTATTTTTTTGACGTGGTTTTTGACGTTTTGTCACTTATTTTGTTTCGTATGTATATATATCACAATCGTTGTTAACAAGCTGTTTTATATATGATGTGTGTACTAATTTACCAATAATATATTTTTTCCCCAGATGAACAGCGATACGGAGAGTTCTGCTGCCGGCGATAATTTTGTGCGGGTAGAACCAATCATTGATTCCATGCCGTTAGTCGAAGACCATCTAAAACTAAAGTTAGGTATGACGTTTCCCACTTTAGTTGAGGCCAAAAATTTTTATTCATCATATGCTTGTTGTGGGGGTTTTGCAATGCGTAAGGGTAGGAATAAATTAAAGAGAGGAGTGGAAGTAGATAAGTCATATCTTTGTAATAAAGTCGGGTCGTCGCTAAGTCAACATAGTGATGGTAGACTGGGAACAACCTGTAGAACGGGTTGCAAGGCTTGCATTCGTGTAAAATTGAACGAAGTAAGTAATACGTGGGTGTTGTATTCATTTCATAAAGAACGCAATCACGAATTCACCTTACCCGGTAGAAGACATCTTTTACCAAGAAAACCGTTCCGTGTCAAATACGGATAAAAGGATAATAGATCAATTCAACCAAGCTAATATCCAGACATGTCGACAAATACTCTTCTTCGAAAGTACTAGTGGTGGTCACGATCAAGTAGGATTCACCGAAAAAGATGTTAGAAATCTACTTAGAGATTCGCAAGAAGTATTGAAAGGACATGATTCTACAATGCTAATTGATTTTTTTGAATCTAAGAAATAGACGGATCCTTCATTTTTTATGACATTCAAGTAGATCCCGAAGGGCGGTTGTCACATTGTATATGAGTTGATGGTATTTTTAGGATAAATTATCAAGAATTTGGTGATGTACTTTGCTTTGATGCAACGTACAATACGAATCAGTATGGAATGTTATTTGTTCCCTTTGTTGAAGTGAATCAACATTGGTAATAGACTTTCTTAGGAGGTGGGTTCATTCCAAATGAGACGATCTCTTCGTTTGAATGGTTCTTTGAAAAGTGGTTAGGGGATATGAATCGTGCTCCATCCAGTATCATCACCGATCAAGACCGTGGGATCGCCGCTGCAGTTAAGAAAGTTTTCCCCCAGACTCGGCATCGTTTTTGTATTTGGCACATATTGGATAAGTTACCGTAGGAGGTGCGTATGTCGAATGATGTCGACAAGTTTAGGGAATCTTTGAAGAATGTTATTTACAATTCCGAATATGTACATGAGTTTGTAGAAAATAGAATATTGATTTCACAATACGAATTAGAGAATAACACATGGTTGAACGATCTATTTGATATCCGTAAAAATTGGGCACCCATCTATGCTAAAGATTCTTTTTGGATTGGCATGTTGAGTAACCAACAGGTTGAGTCATCGCATTCTGCTTTGAAGCATCATACAGAAAAGAAGTATTCCTTGCATGAATTTGCCGTTATCTTTGACGGTTTTTTAAGAAGGCAAAGACATGATGAACTGAAAAAAAATCATCGTAACCGTGAGAAGAGACCGAAGTTGAAGAGCGAATAGGCTTTGGAGACACAAATGGCGAAACATACACTTTGAAAATCTTTTACAAATTCCAAGATGAAGTTACAAAAAGCTTCATATACAATGTGAGTTTCGTTGGCGATCTTGAGACACCGGATAGTTCAACCTTCCATGTGATACTCTGTGGAGAATCAGAACCGGCTCGCCTTCTTCAGTTATGCAAAATCAATGGAATTATTATATGTGCATGTCACTTCTTCGACTTCGTTGGCATTCCTTGCAGGCATATTTTAGCCGTTCTTCGATTTAGCCATCACACTTTTCTTCCGGATGTATACATTAAAAGAAGATGGACCCGAGATGATGAGAAGAAGTTATACATCTGTTCCAACCGAACCCAATACCGAGAATTTTGCTTCTCGATATTTGTGAGTTGAGCTACCATGCAAAATAGATTGTCGATATCGGTTGTTCCTCCAATGAAAGTTACAAATACACGTTGGAGAATTTGCAGAAGATCATTGATGGCGTCTCTCGGCTACAACCCGGATTGGGTGAACAACCCGAACAGGCCTTACAACCACATGACAGTGTAGAACCGGGAGGTAGTTCACAACCACATGGTAGTGCACAACCTCATGATGAAAGCAGTGGACACATACCTACACGCGTAAGTGACCCAAAGCAATGCATGACAAAGGGAAGGCCTTGCGCCAAAAGATTGAGGCCGATAAGAGAGCAACTCCACATAAAAAACCAAGATGGTGCCGAAGATATGGCATTGTGCAAATGAATCATGATTCAAGAAATTGTCCAACAATATTTGAGGGGTAAGACTCGTACTTTCTTTATTTCTCCCGTCTTTTAAATTTATTATATTTCATTTGTGGTAAATGAGTTTCTCACTAACTAAAACTTATCTTTGAATGAAGGCCAATCAATCCGTAAGAAGTGATTCCATCCGATGAAAAGAGTTCTGACAAGAGATATGATGATCGATTGTGAATTGAAATTTTTTTATGTAAAGTTTCAGTATATTACATATTGATACAAGTGTTGTGAATTGGTTTTTGTTGTTAACTGTAAATGTTGTTGAGACTCAAGTGTTGTTGGTTTGTGTCGATTAATAATATTGTTGTTGTTGTTGTTGGGAGATTGTAGCTGATGGGGTTGTATTTAGTTTTTGGGGGAGAATTTAGTGTAGCAGCTGCTGTGTGAAAGTGTTGTTATTTTTTTTTCTTTTACTTAGGCCATTGAAATTTTGTTGAAGACAACGGCCTAGGTTCTATGTGGAAAAATTTTCTTTGGATCAGTAGCTCTCTGTATTGGCCTATTCGAAAGGAGCAAATTTTTTCTTAACTTAGGACGTTGTCTCCAACAACGGCCTACGTTATACCAGATAATTTGAATTTAAGTAGTGCTCTCTGACTTGGCCAAGTTAAAAAGAGCAACAAGTCAGAGAGCAACACCCTTTTTTTTTTTTACCTTAGGCCGTTGTCTCCAACAACGATCTAGATTATAGGCAAAAATTTGAAATTTTTGGGGTGCTCTCTGACTTGGCCAAGTTAAAAAGAGCAACAAGTCAGAGTGCAACACACCTTTTTTTTTAAGCTTAGGCCGCTGCCTCAAACAACGGCCTATGTTATAGCCAAAAATTTGAATTTTTTGGGGTGCTCTCTGACTTGGCCAAGTTAAAAAGAGTAACAAGTCAGAGAGCAACACACCTTTTTTTTAAAGGTTAGGTCGTTGCCTCCAACAACGGCCTAGGGTATAGCCAAAAAATTTGAATTTTTTTGGGTGCTCTCTGACTTGACCAAGTTAAAAAAAGCAACAAGTCAGAGAGCAACACCCCTTTTATTTATAGCTTAGGCCGTTGTCCCCAACAACGGCCTATGTTATAGCTAAAAATTTGAAGTTTTTGCATTGCTCTCTTAGTTGACCAAGTTAAAAAGAGCAAAAAGTCAGAGAACACCCATTTTTTAAATAGCTTAGGCCGTTGTCTCCAACAACGGCCTAGGTTATAGCTAAACATTTGAAGTTTTATGCTTTTTACAACTTTCTCTTCACTCCTTACGAACAGTGTCTGTGGAACTCTATACCAAAGACAGATGATCTATGCTTGTATATCGTTTATATATTTTATTAATTTCCATTTTTTTCTACCTAACTAACCAATATAAAATCATGATGGTTAAATGTTTACAAAAAATACCAGAAAATAAAAGATGATCTTTTTATTTCTTTTTAAATCAATTTTTAAAATATATTCTTACCCCTAATATATAAAATCTTCTGCAATGCGTGCACCAATCCGGTTCAACACCATACCCCTAACCGTACCCCCCCGCCCAATTTCTTCTATTTTTCCGTAAGTTTAAAAGTTTATTCACTCTTTCTTTTCTTTTATTTCCTTTTGTGGCTTTAGGATGCAAAATCTGTGACAAGTACAAAGAGCATTATTACAAGAATCATGTGAATGAGAATGGAATGGAGTTTTATCAACTCATGGATTCCATAACTTGCACCACATGTACATCTCCACCTGTAGAACTCAATAAGGGAAAAGATTCAGTGCGCTTTAGAGCGAAGAGTCATCAGATCCAACATGAAAAAAACCTAAAGTCCATAACTTGCCTACTATTACATTTCACTCTATAAAGTGGGCACCAAATGTAGATCCCACATGTATAACCCAATAAGGAAAAAGATTCAGTGCGCTTTAGAGCGAAGAGTCATCAGATCCAACATGAAAAAAACCTAAAGTCCATAACTTGTCTACTATTACATTTTACTCTGCAAAGTGAGCACCACATGTAGATCCCCACATATAGAACCCAATAAGGAAAAAGATTCAGTGCACCTTAGAGCGGAGAGTCATCAGATCTAACATGGGAAAAACCTAAAGTCCATAACTTGCCTACTATTATATTTTACTCTACAAAGTGGGCACCACATGTAGATCCCCACATGTATAACCCAATAAGGAAAAAGATTCAGTGCGCTTTAGAACGGAGAGGCATCAGATCCAACATGGGAAAAATCTAAAGTTCATAACTCGCCTACTATTACATTTCACTCTACAATGTTGGCACCACATGTAGATCCCCACATATATAACCCAATAAGGGAAAAGATTCAGTGCGCTTTACTACCTCTAACTACAAATATTAACCTAATTAATGAAAACCCAAAACAACCTCTTAATACAAGTTTGATTCTTACACAATTTAGAATGTTAGAATTTCATTATTAAACATATTATCTATATACATTAAAATCCTTACAAAGATTATATTGAAGGAGCAAAATTCTTGTGAACCAACAATAACCCTATTCATAACCATACACTCAACCCTAACCCTAACCCTAACTTAACCCTACTTATGAGTAGGGTTAGGGTTAATATGCCGTTTTTGGAATGTTCAGATGGATTTGAAAATTTGAAGGGTTTTATAACCACTAATCCTAACACTAACCAAAACCCTAACCCTAACCCATAACCCTACACTCCTAACCCTACACTAACCCTTAACCCTACCATAACCCTAGCTTACCATAACCCTACCATAACCCTTGTTAACACTAACCCTAACCATACACTAACCCTAGCTGATATATTATTACCACTTTGGGGGATATGGCTAGGGGTTAGGTGCTAAACTGGATAGGTACACGCACTCCAGAAGAAATTATATATTAGGGATAAAAATATATTTAAAAAATTGATTTTTACGAATGAAAATATCATATTTTACTTTTTCTAATTTTTTTTTTTACATTTAACCTTAACGATTTTATATTGGTTAGTTAGGTGGCTATAAATGGAAATTAATAAAAAAATATAAACGATGTACAAGCATATGAATATCTACTTTGTAGAGTTCAGGATACAATGTTCGTAAAGAGTGAAGAGACAATTGTAAAAAGCATAAAAAAACATAACCCTAACCCTAACCTTACCCTAACCCTATCCTTAAACAGCCTAGAAGTTACTACTTGGGTTGAAACCTTACACTCACCAGTAACCGGATAGGTATACGTATTGCAGAAGAATTTACATATTAGGGGTAAAAATATATTTAAGAAATTGTTTTTACAAATGAACAACCTTTTTTTTTTTTTTGGTATTTTTTTTAAACATATAACCTTTATGATTTTATATTGGTTAGTTAAGTGGATAAAAATGGAAATTAATGAAATATATAAACGATATACAAGCATATGAATGTCTTTTGTGTAGAGTTCTAGAGACACTGTTCGTAAAGAATGGAGAGAAAGTTGTAAAAAGCATAAAAATATTTCATATAACTTAGGTCGTTGTCTCCGGACTAAGCTTTGAAAAAAAATTTTGGTTGCTCTCTGACTTGTTGCTCTTTTTAACTTGGCTAAGTCAGTGAGCACCCCAAAATTTTCAATTTTTTGGCTATAACCTAGACCGTTGTTGGAGAAAACGGCCCTAGGTATTAAAAAAAAGGGTGTTGCTCCTGACTTGTTGCTCTTTTTAACATGGCCAAGTCAGGGAGCACCCCCAAAAAATTCAATTTTTTGGCTATAACCTAGGTAGTTGTCTCCAACAACGGCCTAAGGTATAAAAAAAGGGGTGCTGCTCTCTGACTTGTTGCACTTTTTAACTTGGCCAAGTCAGGGAGCACCCCCAAAACTTCAAATTTTTGGCTATAACCTAGGTCGTTGTCGTCTCCGACAACGGCCTAAGGTATAAAAAAAGGAGTGCTGCTCTTAGAATTGTTGCTCTTTTTAACTTGGCCAAGTCAGAGAGCACCCTGAAAAAGTTCCATTATTTGGCAATAACCTAAACAACGGCCTAAGGTATAAAAAGAAATGGGTGCTGCTCTCTGACCTGTTGCTCTTTTTAACTTGGCCAAGTCAGAGAGCACCCCAAAATCTTTAATTTTTTGGCTATAACCTAGGCCGTTGTTGGAGACAAAGGCCTCAGGTATAAAAAAAAAGGGTGCTGTTCTCTGACTTGTTGCTCTTTTTAACTTGGCCAAGTCAGAGAGCACCCCCAAAAACTTTAATTTTTTTGCTAAAACCTAAGCCGTTGTTTTCAACAACGGCCTAAGGTATTAAAAAAAATGGTGCTGCTCTCTGACTTGTTACTCTTTTTAACTTGGCCAAGTCAGAGAGCACCCCAAAAACTTCAATTTTTTTGTTATAACCTAGGCCGTTGTTGGAGACAACGGCCTTAGGTATTAAAAAAAAAAGGGTGCTGCTCTCTGACTTGTTGCTCTTTTTAAATTGGCCAAGTCAGAGAGCACAACAAATACTTCAATTTTTTTGGCTATAACCTAGGTCGTTGTTGGAGACAACGGCCTAAGCTTAAACAAAAAATTGGGAGTTGTTCTCTGACTTGATGCTTAAATAGAGAGAGTTATTGATCAAAAAAAAAATTCAACAAACAACCTAGGCCATTGTCTTCAACAACAGCGTAGGTTAAAAAATAATAATAATAACTACAACTCCAACAGTAGCTACAGCTGTTACACTTCAATCATCCCCAAAATACATATACATTCCCATCACCTACACTCTCCAAATAAATTTCTACATATAGCCACCAAAATCAACAACATAATTCACAATTACCAGGTAATAACAACAACATCAACAACACTTAAACTAGCCAACAACAATTATTACATAATAAATTATAACAGAAAAAAAAACAAAATTTCAATAAAATACTATAACAAAAAAAATGTATCGGGCATTTGATAAGAACCGGGCATGTAAGGTTGTGGTGCTCACCTCTTCCAAGCAGGATTTCGTCGCCGGTATGGGGATGATACCTCAGCAATTTCTTCTTCTTCTCCCTCCTCTTGTACGTCTCCAACAACCCTTTCTTCATTCTCTTCTTGTTGCTCTTCTTCTTGAGGTGGACATGAAGATCCCCCTTGTTGTTCTCTGAGTTGTTGTTGCCGCTGTTGCCCCAGCACTGCAGATGGCCTACCCCTCACGCTTTTATGTCACCCTCTCTGTGAGTGTAATGTTCTATCCAAACGTTCAACCTCTACCAAAACATCCAAATTGGTACGACATGAAGAGAGCATCTTCTGAGCGAACTTCTTCTTAGGCATACCAGCATTACTTTTGATTACCTCCGCGCATTCTTTTGCCATGTCCAACGTATTATCGATCTAAAACAAAAAACCAAAAAAATAAAATTAAACACATTCGGATATGTAAACAATTTAATCACTTTAAATATAACGAACATTTAACAAAATTTGAATATTATACTCACCAATGTACGTATAACTGAGGCCTTTGGTTGGAACATGGGTTGTGAACTAGAATAGGAGGGTGGTGGTTCAACCTCCCTCTCCTCAATTGGTACTTAAATACCAGTAGGTAGTTCTGTATCGGGAGAGATGTACAAACGTGTCATTGATCTGAACCATTGCATGTACTTCGCTTACAGCTTACCATCGTACCCTGGAACATTAACAATTACAAGTTCAAACCATCGCTCGTTCTATTTTGCATCGTGAACACGATGGAAATCTGTCCAATCATGGGTAGGCATACGACTGGTACCCCTCACGGCGTGTAACTCATGGTTATATAGATTTGCGCAGCTTGGAGGACTATCTTGTTGAAGACCGAACTGCCAAAAGACTCCCTCCGACTGCGGATGCTCCACTATACCAAAGTTGATGAGTGGAGCCTTTGTCATCCACAACTGCGACTCAGTCACTACAATCGGTGGTAGTCTTCAAACCCGCTCGGGTGTATACGACACCCAAATCACGAACTCTTCTCGTAGTTGGTCGAGCTCGTCACTGTAGTACGTTAGTACACATTTTGGGTTGGCTTTATAACTCCGTCTACCTGCCCAATATACCTCTAAGGGTGCTAACATATGAGCATTTGGTGGTTTGGTCATCCAACCGTCCACCGGTCTCGTAATTCGGGGACGACCTAAGTGCAGTCGCTCCCATTACCAAATCTGTAACAAGACCATCGGACTGGTCATCTCGGTCCCATCTAACGCTACAGAACACAACATCCTATATAGCGTTGCTAATGCGCAACTTTCCTAGCTGTATCGGCCAGCTAAGCCTACATCGGCGAGCAATCATAAATACATAAGGTGCACCGTATCTCCAGATGAGTTAGGTAAGAGAACCCCTCCGAGCACCGTTATAATGTACGCTCTTGTGTAGGACTGTACATAGTGGTCGGTCGATGCATCGGTGAACGTCCCTTCAAAATGCCCCTAACCAAGATAATCGGATTGATTGTCCAACAAAAATATCCCTATCTTCTGCGGCCTCCTCATCAAACTTTGTACCAAGGAGTTGATTACACAGCTCTAACTTATCAAAGTTCAAATTACCGGTCACAGCCATCCCATCTATTGAAAGACCGGAGATCATCGCTATATCCTGTAGCGTTACCATCATCTCTCAGACCGGTAGATGAAAGGTGTGCGACTCTAGCCTCCATCGCTCCACGAGTGCTGAAAGAAGTGTTCAGTCGAGTTTCACCTAACCCATCATGCTGATTTTGTAGAAACCGACCGGAACTAGGTACTCAACGATACGTGGGTGCACCGTCATGGTCTCGTGGGTGCAGAAATTACACCTCCGCTTCGGTTTTTAGCCATTTCTCTATTGTAAACTCGTTAAATACATAAAAAAATTCATGAGAAAACTACAAAAACGACGGTCAAAAAAATTTATACTTCACGTTGGGTCGGCCTCCCCGCAAACAAGGCAATGCAACTTGTACAAGCGAATTCCGACCGACGGTTTGAAAGATACGGCCGTGTATCACTTTCAATCTTGAAAAAGAGCGGAAACTGGTACATTGACCTATCTCGCAAATCATGGGTCGGAACTCGCAACTACAAGTTGCATTGGGTTGTGAGTGGTTAGCCCGACCCACTCCCATAGTTTCGTATTTTTTGGAATTCATTTGAGCAGTTTTCTAGTGAGCTCGTACTAAAAAATTCCAAGGTATATAGAAGTTCTTTCATATATGCGACAATACAACACAAACGAGATGCAAAAATGCAAATTTTGGCCGTTACGTCTGGCACACCATACACAAGCCAACGCAACTTGCAGATGTGAGTTTCGACTCTCGATTTGTAATATACGACTGTGTATCGCTTTATATCTATTTTATTGAATAAAAGTGATAAACAGACGTATCATGCAAACTGTGAGACGAAAATTGTCACTACAAATTGTGTTGCCTTCTGCGTGGTGAGCCCGACCAAGTCGTCAAATTTTGAAATTTTTGGATCTCGTTTGTTTGCTTTTCCTATATTTTACAACTACAACTAACACTACATCTACAAAAATGTCCACAAAGTATATACAACACACATGATACAAAAATTATACACTCTCTAAATTGAAGACTACTACGCATAGTAAAAAAAATCAAACTCAAAAATTGAAAAATTTTTCAATAAATTAACATAGTTCATTATACTAAATTGTGAAAAAGTGACTATCTAGTCCAAAGAGAGAGAGAGAGAGAGAGCTGTCGAAGATGTGAGGAGCCACTACTATAGACGAACAAGTTGTAGACTCTACGGTAACGTAGAATTTGTGCTAGGGTTCAGGTGAGTTGGGGAGATTTCGGATAGAGTTGGGGTTTGGGGTATTCGAGAGAGGGAGAGATAGATAGAGATGGATCGAGAAGAGGGGGATATCGAGAGAGAGGAGGTTGGAGTAGAGCTAGGGTTTACGGATTGGGTTTCGGGAGCTCTAGATAGAGAGAGAGAGTTGTCGAAGAGTTGTGAGGAAGATGGCTCAGATCTGAGTATGTACAAATCTGAGTATGTACATACTTAGGCCTTTGTTGGGAACAACGACCTAGGTTGAATTTTTTTCTTAAAAAAATAACCTAGGTCATTGTTCCCAACAACAACCTAAGTATAATTCTCTTCAAAAAAAAACTTCAAACAACCTAGGCCATTGTTCCCAACAACGGCCTAAGTATAATTTTCTTCAAAAAAAAACTTCAAACAACCTAGGCCGTTGTTCCCAACAATGGCCTAAGTATAAGTTTCTGCAAAAAAAAAACTTCATGCCAAAAAAACGCTAAGTCTGAAATATTTTTTGGTGTGAAGTTATGAAATCATCCTTCTGCTTTTGGAAGCATTAGTGGGAGACTTAGTGGGTTTCAATCTGAGACGCTGATCATGATCTTGCAAGATCCAATGCCTGAGATGGGCGTTTTCCAACCCGTTAAAAACGGTTCCGTTTTCAACTGAGCATTTGCCACATATATATATATATATATATATATATATATATATATATATATATATATATATATATATATATATATATATATATATATATATATATATATATATATATAGGGAAGTGATCATGTGAGAACTAGTTCTCACGATAAGCTTCGTGTGAACTTTTTATATAGGCATCACATGGATGATCTGAACCGTTCACATTCTTTAGAATGACAAAATTAGTCAAAATATGAAAAATTAATTTATTTGAAGTTCATTTGTCCATCCATCACGTCACTATCAAAAATAACGATTTTCAGCCATACAATTTGTAACACTTAAATGTATGGACAAACAAATCTCAAATGACTTGATTTCTAATCCGTAGACTAATTTATATGTATAGATCAAAATGAACGGTTCGGATTTTTCAATTTATATCTCAAAAAAAAGTTTACACTTGGTTCTTACCGAAGTTGTTCTCACATTATATATATATATGGGAAAAAGGGGTATGAGCAACTTGCTCATTTAGTAAATAAGTAATTGATGATGTGGCAAACATGTGGTTGGATAAGTCTTAAAAGGGTTAGTTGTCCAATGTATCACATGCATGTCACATAATCAATTGCTCATTTACTAAATGAGCAAGTTGCTTATATCCCTTTTACCCTATATATATATATATATATATATATATAGAGGAAAAGCTTCGGTTGTGCACTACCTCTAGTGCACACGTCATGTGCACTAGGCCTTCGGGCGTTCATATCGACGATCCGAACCATTCACATTGATCTACACATCTAAATTAGTCTAAATATGCAAAATCAAGTCATTTGAAATTCATTTGCCCATCTATTGAAGTGTTACAAAATTGTATGGCTAAAAATCATTATTTTTTATAGTCACATGATGGATGGGCAAATGAATTTCAAATGATCTGATTTTACATATTTAGACTAATTTAGATGTGTAGACCAATGTGAACGGTTCGGATCGTCGATATGAACGCCAGAAAAGGAGTGCACAACCGAAGCTTTCCATATATATATATATATAGAGAGAGAGAGAGAGAGTGAGAGAGAGAGATAATTAAATAAATAAAGGAGAGTGGGGATTTGAATTTGATTTTTTTTTGGGGGGGGGGGGGGGGGGAATGTGTTTTGTGAAGTGAGATCTGGACCTTTGATTTTGGGGGGATTGAAGGAGAGCCATTTGAATAGCTTTCTTTGTGTTTTATTATATAGATATATACATATATTTTGTAGCAAAAAAAGATTAAAAAAAATAAACAACAAAGAAAATTAAAAAAACCAAAAAAATCGTAACGGGTCAAACCCACGAGTGAAATCCAAAAATTCAATGATCCAAACCCGCGAGTTGACGGACAGGTTTGACTTGGTCAATGGGTTGAGCGGGCCGGGTTGAGCGGGTTGGGTTTGCCAATTTTACGACCCGGGTAGACCCGCGGGTTCGACCCGACCCAAACCGCATAGTAGCGGGCCGGGCTCGAGTGTGCGGGTTGCGGACGTGTTGCAGGTCCCCGGCCCAATTGCCATCCCTAAGTATAGTTTAAATACTGAAGTAAACAGTATGCAAATTATTTGAGTTTTTGTTTACAGGCTATTTAGACTTGATCAAAATGGATCCGTGGAGTCAGATTGTATTGATGCTCAAACATATAATTCCTAATTCCCATTTGGTAGGATCAAAGAATTAAATCCTATCTATAAGAGGTTAAATCCAATCTTGCTCCAATTCTTCGTTGTAAATAGATGCAACAAAGATCTAAAAGATACCTTACCTAGGCTACATATCAAAACCAGAATCTGAGATCAAAATGATCATAAACTATGTCCACGTGCTCACTACTACATCAAGTGCAAGCTAAAACATAACTATGAAAACTAACATAAGCTAAAACATAACTATGAAAACTAACATAAGATTGCATATATAAGACACAGCATGATCTCACACATGAACTATGAACAAATTATGTGTTGGATATAATGATATATTCTCTCTATATAAATATAGCACGTGCATATGTGTAACACGTGTAATGAACGTACAATTGATTGGATATTGGAACACGGGTTTATGGGCTTATAATCCGATACCCAAACCAGTATTTAGGAATAAATACTGGCTTGTGATAGCAGTCTAGGTATTCCAATATTGATACCTAGGGTGAATATCTCAAGCAACTTAGATCTAGAGATAAACCCTAATTCTCAATTGTTAATTTCTCACAAAACCTAACATTATGTACACACCTTCTCATTTCCTTGTACAACAAAATAACCAACAGGATCAAGAGGGCATTCACCTAATAATGTCAATACTCCACTGAGTAAAATCTAGTAGAAATGGTACCAAAAGTTCATGACAAATAAGTTTTTTAAAAAAGGCACATGTAAGATAAGATAGCAAACCCACCAAGTTTTGCAAGTTCAGCTTCATCCTTTCCACTTAACACACAATGCGAACTTCTAAGCATGATTGGCATTCGCCTAAATTCATTTGTAGTTACCCTGACTTCAACAATCACACAATATCTGCAAGAAGTGGTGCAGCATATCTGCACAATAAGCCATGCATACAACACAACAAATGTAAAATAAATGATTCCGGCTGCCCTAATTAAATGAAAACCTGAATCCAGGAGAAGAAAACCATACAAAAACCAAGCCAAAAACTATAGCAATTTACCTTTAAGAGAAACTAGTAAATTACACATGCGATAAGTCTTTATAAATATATTTTTTTTAAATTAAAAATTCCGACATAATCTGACCTCAATTCTGAGACCTCTTTTATATTAGTTATGCATTGGCAAATGCACGTAAGTTGATAGATTTACAAACGACAACTCAAACTCCCAATATAACAGTTATCGGGTCTCAGATATAACTAATATGAGATATACTATCTTTTTTTTTAATATTAAAGAGCTGTCATGGTTTGCAAGCCTGGGTAGTTAGGCATCAAATAATAGTTGTGAGACATAATCAATAGATCATATAATAAATTTTAATTTCCATTATCTTGTCCCAGGTAACCTAACCAAAACTCAGGCGAAAATCAAAATTTAAGATGACACTTTGAAGGGGAAAAATCAAGAAACCCCCTAACATGTTTTTTGGGCTCATTAAACCTCCTATTCCATTAAGTTTTGAATATTCCTTTAAAACCCAATTATGAAATGTCCAACTTGCCCCTTTCTTTAATCTTTAAAATCTATGTTGTTTTCCCCATCATTCTCACTTGCTGTCAAACTTGCAAACTCATCCATCACCACAATTCACAATCCCCATTTTCAAACTTTCATACTTCCAAACTTCTTTCCAAACTTGCAAATGATGGGCTTACAAGTTTGAAAAGGAAGTGAGAAAAATGGGAAAAGCAGCGGAGGTTTTAAAGATGAATGAAATGGGCAAAATAGGTATTTCACAATTGGGCTTTAACAGAATATTCAAAACTTAACAAAATTGGGGATTTAATGAGCGGGAAAAAAAACGTTAGGGAGTTTCTTGACTTTTCCCCTACTTTAAAATCATAAAAATTTCGAATTCTTTTACTTGATATTTTAAAAATTACTTCATGTAAAAGTAAGATCCACCAATTAAAAATTGTAGTGATTTAACATATATATCATTTCCTAGATATGGACGCAAAACCCTAACCATATTCTCCTCATCTTTTTGCTCTCACTTAATCTAGAACCGCATGCTAGTTGTAAAAAATCCCTACTTGAATGCTCAATCTTTCAAATTGAATTTTCACCAACTTTGTCTGGATTGACTGAAGGGAAATTTAAGATCTCATTACAGCATACTCAAATTTAAATTAACCTCCATCGACAACTTCATCTAGAGTTAGCGACTTAGCGGTTATAATTTACATATTAGAGTAATAAATGAATATTATACAAACAAAAATACATATGTTACATCAGAGAGGCGACATCTATGAGGCCTGAGGTCTTCAGTATAACAGTCCACAGTCCTAGAGGGCTTGCCTACATTGATCCTGACTTTTTTCCCGAAATAGATCACTTTTTTAAACTAATTTTCAAAATGGAATACTTTCAAAACTAATTCCGAAAATAGAGCAATCCTCATAGACAGCAGTTGTGAACTGCGACCTCTTCGATAACAAGGCTGCAGTTGTGAATTGCTCTCTACATACATACCATATAACCCCCCTCCCCTCCCCCCCCCCCCTACACACACGCACAAGAATTGGTTTAAATTTTATCGAGTTCAAGGAAGTTCAAGGGTGATTTAACGCAGGCCGCAGTTCGGTAATGCAGTCTCGACAATACATAGGCCACAATTCTATGTCGTTGGGGTCCGGTTCTTAAACCCTATAACCCCAATTCTCCCCTTCACTTCATCTCTCCCCAAAAAGCCTCCCAACTTCAACTGCGACAACACCCACAAAACCCAAATCCATACAACCCTCATCACTTTCCTCCTACTCCCTAAAATCTCTCTCAAATCCAACTCTCAACTTCACTTCATCTTCCTCTCTCCATCCCCAAACCCTAATTTGGACATTTTTGTTCAAATTCGCCTAACTGCCGCCACCCACCTTCACGACAACACCCACAAAGCTTAGCCTCTCCTTCATCAGCATTCGACATCATCTTCGTCGTGACCCAAAGTTTTTGAAGGTATGTCTTGGTTGGTTAGCATGTGTTGTTTCTTGAAAATTGCTATAATTTGTTTGTGTCATTTGCCGTGAATATTATCAATCGTTAGTGAGTCCTCATAGATATACGATTATACTGGGTTTGTGAAGAAAGTGGTTTAGATGATTGTATGAAGTTTTGTGTGCAAGTTGGTGATTCTTGTCAGTTGCAAATTAGCTTATTGTCGACCAGGTATTTGATGTATTGCCTGTAAGAATAAAGTAGATACGACTCGAATTATTTTTACAATCATTTGAATTGAAATATATAGTAGTCAATAAACAATGTGCGAAATAGAGAATACATTTGTTATGATGTGTTCATTACATATGTCGTATGACGTTATGACATAATACTACGCATGTGCATTTCGTGCATTTGGTTCCTTAATTTTCTCATGTCATATAATGTATTTGTTATATATTATTCATTGTCTAATATTAGTAATACAATTGTGTATGGATTGAACAAGTAGGTAATGGCACGAACGAGGGGTAATCTACAACCGTCGACTCGTTCTAGCCATCGCTGGAAAGTAGTTGGTGTTTGGGAGTTCAAATAATTCATTACTTATAATGCATTTGTCATCGAAGTGATTAATGAATGCAGGAAGATACTCATGAATTAGCTAATACTAGTGAGCGAGGTAGGGGACCAAGAACTCGCAGTGAAAGATGGTCGGATAGTTTACACGAGTCTTCTAGTAGTGGTGGTCGAGGACGTGGTACCGCACCTACAAATGTATGAAGTTTAATATATTTTAAACAATTGAATTTGCACATAATAATATTGTAGCTAAAATATTATTATGTCCATTGTGTTTGTGGGTTCCCTTATCTGTTGCTTGTGGAGGTCCATGTCCGTTAAACCTGAATCTCTTGATTTTGCAGAGTGAACACCGATCACAATCCGTTTGGAATGGTATATCGAAGGAAGGCACGTTCCGTATGCACCCTCCACAGTTGCCGATGCACCCACGCACACACAAACTGTTGTTCGCAGCTGGATTATATTGAAATAGCTTGATGAGGAGTATCAAGTTTGAACGTTTCCTAATTACCGCTCTCCTAGAGAGATGGCAACCGGAGTCCCATACTTTTCATCTACCCACAGGACAAATGACGGTCACGCTATAAAATGTTGTAATGATATCGGGTCTTCATGTTGATGGGGTAGCCGTGACCGGTAGTATGGGTATTGATAAAGAACAACTAGTCCGAGAATATCTCGGTGTTGAGGTGGGCGAGAAAACCTTTGTAGGCCAATCCATTAGGTTGTTGTGGTTGGAGGAAGTGTTTAAAGATGCCTTGAACGATGTTTCGACCGAGTTCCAAGTTGAGTGCTACACCAGGGCATACATAATGATAATATTTGGCAGTGTGATATTTTCAAACTCGTAGGGTGATACCGTGCCGCGAATATACAGATATTAGGAAAGCCGACCAATACAGCTAGAGTAGTGCTGCATTAGCTGCATTGTATAGGAGTTTGTATTTGTGTGCATTGAATGTGGTTCAGATGACTAAGCCAATGGTAATACTACAAGTGTGGAGCTGGGAGCACCTACACCATGTTCGACCCTTCATAAGTCGGCAATCATAGTGGTGGATGGCCGGTGCAGAGAATGAAGCAATGTTGGCTCCCATTGGGGTATATTGGACTAGATCACACACGTAGAAGGATAACCCACGTGGTGTGTTAACATATTATCGAGACAAGCTCGATCAATTGCGGGAGGAGTTCATCAATTGGGTGCCTTACAATGAAGAGAGAGTTGAAAGATTGTCACTTGCATGTAGGGCGACCCCGCAGTTATGGTTGACGAGAACATGACTCACTAACTTCGGTGTTGTGGAGTTCTATTTTGCGGACCGAGTGCTTTGACAATTCGAACTTCAACACATCCCAGCAACCTGTAATTATGACACCAAATTGCACAGAACCAAGGGGATGGGTCGTCTACCTGATCACAACTGGGCACCAAGAACATATCAACCATTGGAATGAGCAATGCTACTATGTAGTTGTAGACCCGTCTCCTCCATTTGATCCAGATTTGAACTGCCCACGTATGTGTTAGTATCGAAGAATGACACGATTATATGTTGCTCATCCCCGAACCAGTCCAATTGGCGTTCAAATACCGGTTTCAATGAGAGAAACCGAGCCAACTCCTAGGTATTCTATGTTGCAGCCAATGTATCAACCGAGGGTACCGACTCACCGATCCATAGTAACACAAAATATTTCAACATAGGCTGCAGTTGGTAACTGCGACCTTTGTACAAATTTGGCCGCAGTTGGCCTTAGTACAAATATTTTGTGATGCTATGGATAGGTGAGTCAGTGCCCTCTGTTGATACATTGGCTGCAACATAGAATGCTCGGGAGCTGGCTTGGTCTCTCTCCTTGGAACCGGTATTTGAACGCCAATTGGACTAGGTCGAGGAGGAGCAACATATAATTGTGTCATTCTCCGATACCAGCAGATATGGGCGATGCAAATCTGGGTCATATAGAGGAGACGGGTCTACAAATACGTTGCAGTGTAGCTCATTCCAATGGTTGACATGTACATGGTGATGTATATCCCGGTTGTGATCAGGTAGACGACCCATCCCCTTGGTTCCGTGCAATTTGGTGTCATAACTACACGGTGTCGGAATGTGTTAATGAAGTCTGAATTGTCGTAGCATTTAATCCGTGAAATAGAACTCCAAAATGCAGATTTTAACGAGTGGTGATCTCGTCAACCATAACTGCGGGGTCACCCTACATGCAGGTGGTAATCTTTCAACTCTCTTCATTATAATACACTCAATTGACAAACTCCTCGCACAATTGATCGAGCTCGTCTAGATAATATGTCAACACACCACGTGGGTTATACAGTGTGATTACCAAATTATGCGGGGTCGACTAAGGTGTAGGTGATCCCATCTCCACACTTGCAGTATTACCATTGGCCCAGTCATCTGAACCGCATTCAATGCACACAAATACAAACTCTTATACAATGCAGCTAATGCTGCACTATCCCAGCTGTATTGGTTGGCTTTCCTAATATCGGCGATCAATGGTAGGGACATTAGCGGCATGGTATCATCCGACGAGTTCAAAAATATCACACCGCCGAATATTGTTATTATGTATGCCCTGGTGTAGCACTCAACTTGGAACTCGATCGAATCATCATTCATGGCGTCTTTAAACACTTCCTCCAACCACGACAACCTAATGGATTGGCCTACAAAGGTTTTCTCGCCCAACTCAACACCGAGATATTCTCGGACTAGTTGTTCTTTATCAAACCCATACTACCGGTCATGGCTACCCAATCAAAATGAAGACCCAATAGTATTGCAACATCTTGTAGTGACCATCTTTTCTCTTAGGTAGATAAAAAATGTGGGAATTCGGTTGCCATCTCTCGAGGAGAGCGATAATCAGGAAACGATCATGCTTGATACTCCCGATCAATCTAATTCCATACAACCCAGCTGCGGCCAACAGTTCGTGTGTGCATGGGTGCATCGACAACTATAAAGGGTGCCTACAGAACATGCACTCCTTCGATACATCATTTCAAATGGATTGTGATCGGTGTTCACTCTACAAAATCAAGAGATTCAGGTCTAGCGGACCTAGACCTCAACGTACAACAGATGAGTGAGAAGAAGATGAGGGAACCTACAAACACAATGGACATAATAATATTTTAGCTACAATATTATTATGTGCAAATTCAGTTGTTTAAAATATATCAACACTTCATACATTTGTAGGTGCGGTACCACGTCCTTGACCACCATTACTAGAAGACACGTGTAAACTACCCGACCATCTTCCACTACGAGTTCTTGGTCCCCGACCTCGCTCACTAGTACTGGCTAATTCATAGGTAGCATTCTGCATTCATTAATCACTCCGATGAAAAATGCATTATAAGTAAAGAATTATTTGAACTCCCAAACACTAACTACTTACCGGTGGATGGCTAGAATGAGTTGACGATCTTAGATTGCCCCTTATTAGTGCCATTGCTTGTTCAATCAATACAGAATTGTATTACTAATATTAGAAAATGAATAATATATAACAAATACATTATATGACATGCGCAAATTAAGGAACCAAAAGCACGAAATGTACATGTGTAGTATTATGTCATAACGTCATACGACAAATGTAACGAATTCAATTCAATATTACACATCATAACAAACGTATTCTTTATTTTGCACATTGTTTATCGACTTCTATATATTTTAATTCAAATGATTGTAAAAATAATCTGAGTCGTACCTATTTTATTCGCACAGGCAGTACATCAAACACATGATGGACAATAAGCTAATTTGCAACCTACAAGAGTCACCAACCTTGCACACAAAACTTCATACAATCATCTAAACCACTTTCTTCACAAACCCAATATAATTGTATATCTATAAGGACTCACTAACGATTGATAATATTCACGGCAAATGACACAAACAAATTATAGCAATTATCAAGAAACAACACATGCTAACCAATCAAGACATAACTTCAAGAACTTCGTGTCACAGCGAAGATAATGTCGAATGCTGATGAAGTAGAGACTAAGCTTCGTGGGTATTGTCGGATTGAAGGTGGGTGATAGCAGTTGGACGAATTTGGACAAAAATGTCCAATTAGGGTTTGGGGATTTCCTAATTTGTCTGGGGATGGAGAGAAGAAGATGAAGTGAAGTTGAGAGTTGGATTTAGGAGTGATTTTAGGGAGTAGGAAGAGAGTGATGAGGGTTGTATGGATTTGGGCTTCGTGGGTGTTGCCACAATTGGAGTTGGGGAGCTCTTTGGGGAGAGATGAAGTGAAGGGGAGAATTGTGGTTAGAGGGGTTTAAGACCTAGATCCCAACGACATATAATTGAGGCCACAGTTGCTGCGGCCTACGTATTGTCGAGACTGCAGTACCCAACTGCGGCATCCGTTAAATCACCCTCAAACTTCCTTGGACTTGATAAATTTTGAACCAATTCTTGGGAGGGTGGATTTATATGGTATATATGTAGACCGCAATTCGCAATTGCGACCTTGATGTCGAAGAGGCTGCAGTACAATTGCGGCCTACAAGGACAACTCTATTTTCGAAATTGTTTTCGAAAGTGCTCTGTTTTAGGAATTAGTTTTAAAAAGTGACCTTTTTCAGGAATAGAACCAAAATATCAACTACCAAATTGCTTGTCCTACAGACCTATTCATCTAAAGAAGGCCCTGAAGCATCTATCAAGGGTCGTCCACCACAACCTTGTGCTCCCCTACATAAGGCACATGTTGCAGAAGCACCGCTCGACTCACCTTGTAATATTTGTATGAATTGTTAATTTACATAGTTTTGAAACCAAATAAATTTGACTGACAATTTTTACAACTTACTCGCAAACTAGTAGTAGTACCAGAGGGAATATCATTCTTACAACTGCACCTATTGTGTTCTCTTTGATGACAACTACTACAAGTTAGAATACTCCAACAGCTTGCTCCGACATCCATATCATTGTGAATGCGTGTAGTCCTCAGCTACCCTTTCCTGCATCTTTTGAGTCTCGTATCAGATATTAGTTTTGGACCAATTCAGATAGGCCAATATGCTTGGTCTTGCACACGATAGAAGGTGGGTGTCAAATTTGCCACTAAGGATGCCACAGAATAGAATGGATCAATATACTGTCGATAATCGAGGGCCCGAGAAGCACAAGCCGCCAATACATGTGAACACGGTAAGTAATATATCTAGAAATTCTGACAGGTACATGTACGCGCTCCCAAGTCAACAATCTGGCATTTTCCACCCTTTCGCTTAGTACCAACAACTCAAATACCTGTTTTGACTTGAAATACACCTGGATTATGATGAAACATTATAGCCTCATGCAAATTAATTCGATCCTACCGTATATCGATAAATTCTTGAACTCTTGGAGCCCAAATTTGCCCTTCACTTATCGATTTCTGTGTGGCTTGACGACGTTCGGTGTAGGAATTGAGACGATAAAATATAACCTCCACGATTGCTATTACGAGCAAACTACAAACACCTTTTAAAATGGAATTAAATATTTCTGATGAATTTGTGGCAATGACACCATATCAACGCCCTCCGTCTGCAGCCAGTGCCCACTTCTCGACCGGTTTTCCTTTTAGCCAATCGGCAGCCTCGAGTTGTACTTTTTCAATCTCTCTCAATTGGTTGTCAAACTTTTTCAGCTTATTTTGACATGCCACCACCTTTACTTTATTCATCAAAGCCTTGCTACCGAATTTTGTGTAGAAAAATGTCGCATACAATAACGATGCTATGTATATGGCTCATTCCATGATCTATTTTCAAGCTTCATGCACGATAAGATTCACGCATGTCGATCAGATTAACACATAAGCATTGGCGATTGGTGACAAAATATCTAATACAACTCATGAACCAAGTCCAACTTTCTATACTCTCTCCATCTACTATTGAAAAAACAAATAAAAATAACATGTTATTTGCGTCCGATGCATCCGCAATCAACAAACAACCCTTGTATTTTCTAAACAAATGGATTCCATTTATACTAATAACAGGTTGGTCGGACTTAAAACCTTCAATCGAAGCTGCAAATGCCTAAAAGACTCCTTTGAAAGTTTCTTCACCAGGACCGGAAAGAATCTTATCCCAATGTACGTAAGTTCCCAAATTTGAGGCTTGTATTGCTGATAAAAAAGCAGGCAGTTGTGTATATGCTTCATCAAACCCTCCAAACAACTTCTCAATAGCTCTCTGTTTTACAATTCAGGCTTTCTTGTAAGAAATCTTATAATTAACTTATAGCAAGACGATCTCAATTATAGCCCTTGGTGTTGTTCCTAATTGTGCCTTAACAACATTCAAAATTATATTAGAAACTAACTTCGAATCAACTTTAGTGTGGTCCTGAGTTACTGTTGGATTGGTGCATGTATGTGCCTATCCCAACTTCTTCACAATGAAGTGCACCTGTCCTTTAAGAACAATTGCACGTAGTCGCCATGGAAAACCTGCCTCGGCTAAGACTTCAGGATTGTGTGACGCATCCTCATTTGTACGTATTTTTTGTGCGAATTTACATTGGACGACACAACCTTTTTTTCGATTCCACAACTACAGATTCTCGATGTTCCTTAGATAACATCTTCACCGCATGTTGGATATTATCTTTGCTTTCAAACTTTTGCCTAATGTACAATCTTCTTATATCCGATGAACCACATGATTCTTCTGGATTTTGATGTATGCGGGCATCATTATTCCCTTTGGTGGATTCAAATTCACATACAGCTGAACTCATAAATTGAGTGTGTGTGTGTGGGGGGGGGGGGGGGGGGGGGGTGGAACAGTGGCTCTCATTTCCTGAACGTCATTAAGGTTTTCATCTGGATGCTCATCATCTTCATATTCCTCATGTTCTACATCTACCTCCAATTCTTCATCTTCTTCACCTTCTACTGACTGATTGTTAACCGTAGCATGGCCAAAGTCTTCAATAATATTTTCATTATCAACAAGATTGCGGATAAAGCTTGAATTCGATGGTGGTAAGTCATGTACGGGGTAACATATTGGTATTGGATTTGTGAACAGGTTTTCTTGTCGAGGCGACAATCTTTCATGTGGTTTAAGATTCTGATAGGGATTCGTCCCATGAGTCGGCACTTCACGTACTGGGCTTGATATACAATTAACATGTAGCAAACTATTAGGAATCCTGATTTTGTCAACATATAAATCCAACACAGTCCAACTAAAGTTCGGATCAACTGTACTTGCAATCATGGAAGTAAGAGCTTCATCATCGACTACAGGCACCGCCACAAAATATTGGGACTCTCCTTTTCCAACTGCATATCTAACCCACATTTTAACATTCCATTCACCTCTATCTCAGTTAGTAATTTCGTACATCTTCTCCACTAGTTCGTACTTTGTAATATTACTGGGAGCCCAAACTACTTCCAATTCAACATCACTATAACAAGCTCCTAACTTTGGGTCTCGAATTATTTTTTCTCATAATATAACCAAAAAGAATTTTGTAATCCATACCTATACGTAAATGGACCAATATGCGATTAATTATCTAATAAAAAATATAAGACACATAAATTATACTTTCTAGGTTGTAAGAATACCTTAAAAAACCGGTGTTTGAGACGGAGATGACGACACGGATGATGTCGGATAATACAAAGACGGTGCTAATCATCGGGTGTGTTGTCGGCTAGAATGTGGGTGGCGAGATTTGGAAAATTTGGTAACAAATAGGGAAATTAGGGTTGGGATTTAGAGATTGAAGGTTGATGGGGAGAGGAAGATGAGGTGAAGTTGCTTCATTAATTAGGGAGAGACTTTACAGAGTGGAAAAACTAGATTAGGGTTATAGGGTTTTCGAAAATTTGGGTTAAGGAGTTGGGGAGCTTTTTGGGGAGAGATGAAGTAAATGGGAGAATTGGGGTTAGAAGGGTTTAAGAGCTGGACCCCAACGACATATAAATGAGGCCGAACTGCGGCCTCCGTATTGTCGAGACCGCAATACCCAACTGCAGCTTTTGTTAAATCACCCTTCAACTTCCTTGGACTTGATAAATTTTTTAAACCAATTCTTGGAAGGAGGGAGTTATATGGTATGTTCGTAGACCGCAGTTCGCAACTACGGTCTTGAAGTCATAGAGGCCGCAGTTCGCAATTGCGGCCTATGAGGACTGCTCTATTTTTTAAATTAGTTTTGAAAGTGCTCTATTTTGAGAATTAGTTTCAAAAAGTGACCTATTTCGGGAAAAAACCCATAGATCCTCTTATACTTGAAAACCAAAACCCATTAAATATATCTTATCACCACAATATTTGAATGCACATGTGAAAATAAGAATGTCAAGGTTACACAATAATTACTCGAGGTAAATGTTGGGGTCACGTTCGAAGACAAAACGGTTATTGGAATTCAGTACTTTGTGTAAGTCTACATTGATGAAGTAGTTGGAGTCCAAGGTACTGTTCTTTTTTTTTTTTTTTGCCTCTTATATAACCTCTTATAAGAGATTTACAGTAAGAGCCTCCTGTAAGAGCCTCTTTTTGAGGTATTCTTTTTATATAAAAATAACCTCTTATAAGAACCTCTTTTAAGAGATTTCTGTTCTTTTTTTACCTCTTACAAGAGCCTATATTACCCCAAAGTATAAAAATAGTGAGATGAAGGACAAGAAAAGATAAGTTCAAATTACTAATATATAAACTAGTTTAATGGCAAGTTAAATTCACAAATCAGTGTAAATCATTAATTATAATTCCGAAACCGAGATAAAGAAGTAGAAACACAGGAAGATCTTTTAAGTCACCTTAAAGATTACAGAAAGATCTTTTACCTGACATAGTCAAATGCACCAGCATATATTCCAAATTTCCAACTTAATATTCTACTAAGGTCACTATGATATATATTTTTGAATATTCAAGAAAAACTGGTGTAGATGACGAACCTCATCAGTTTTAACAAAACTATAGAAAGAATAGAATTAGATGGTGTATAAATAGAGAATCAAACAAAAACCTCATTTTTGTCCTAGGTTTACGAACACATCAGACAAGCTAGTCAAAGATAGCACCTAAAACAAATAGCTGGTACGCATCATAGAATATACACGCTGAAGAAAACAATATATGTACCGGACACTGAGAAGAACTAATCCACCATTCAGTTGAAGAAAAAACAAAGAAAATATGGCAGGAAAAGAAACAACTGTACATAAGGTGACTTAAGATCTTTCTGTAATCTTTAATTTGAGATTGAAATTAGTAACAATTAAAATATAGACTTTGGAGTAATATAGACTTTTTAAGTGATAGAAGTCATATAAAAATTTGAAAGAGGCTACTAGAAGTCTTTTAGGCTTATAAGAGATTTTGGAAAAAAATATCCTATAAGAGGTAAAAAAAAGAACGCTAAAAAAACTCTTGTAACAGGTGGACCACCTCTAACAAAAGGTAAATCTCTTATAAGAGGAGAAAAAGAATACTACCCAAGTGTTGCTTCACCAGTCCCCTAAAGAGATCCAACTCAACGACATTCCAAAGATGACCAAAATAATATGCTCATTTCTCGACAAATGCATTTAAGTTTCACAACCATAACAGTAAACTTCCTGAATCAACGAATACTTTTTAGCTGTCGAGTGTAAAACCTTTTGTCTTACACTGAACATTTCACAACTTGCTACCTTCAATGATGCTTCACCAAATAAGCAAAACACGTCAAAATGCTTACATTTTATATTGAAAAAGGCCAAACCAACCCTCATTGCAAAGAACTTGTAATAAACTCTATTCTTAAATCGGTATTTTCGTAGAAATAGAAGTGCCATTAATCATACTAACAGCTCTACCAATTCCTAGCATGTACATCCCAAAATTAGTGTCTAAAAAAACGGGTAGTGCACGTGTCAACAAGAAGAAAAAAAATTGCAACATTTCACGAACTTGATTCGATCCATTTCAGACGATGGTTAGGGTTAATACCTTGAGAAAAGCAGGGAGGAGAGCGATCTTATCGACCGTTGACTTTACAGGGTGTTGGGTCTGACTTTGTCAAAGTTGTTAGAGTTGTTGTTTGCTTCAGCTAATAAGCTCATGTATACTAGGAGTCAAGTAGTTAGAGTTTGTTTTGAATTTGTTTGAATTAGTCTGTAACAAACACCACGACTTGTATGTGGTTGTTACCGTTGCTTTCATCATCTGATCATGTAAAGGCTATATAAAGCCTGAAGTTGTTTAATAAACTCATTGAAGTATTTCCAGAACTTTGTGTGTGTGTTTAAGAGCCTATCAAATTCTGGTATCAGAGCTTCCAAAGAGGCCTAATTGTGAGCGAGTGAGTGAAACACTGTGAGTGCAGGTGAGTGTGTGACGATAGCTGAGGCTAACAGCTTTGCACAAGCATGCATCCCCAAGTTTAATGGGGATTATGATCATTGGAGTTTGATCATGGAAAATCTCCTCAGATCAAAGGAGTATTGGAGTGTCATCCAGGGAGGTTATACAGAACCAGCCAGTGAAGATGCATTGACACCAGCTCAGAGGAAGACTCTAGAAGAAGAGAGGCATAAGCATTTGAAGGCCAAGAATTATCTTTTCAATTCCATTGACAAGACCATTTTGAAGACAATTACTCAGAAGGAGACGGCCAAACAGTTGTGGGACTCAATGAAGGTTAAGTATCAAGGGAATGCACGAGTGCAGCGTGCTCAACTTCAAACTCTTCGTAGAGATTTTGAGCTACTGGAGATGAGATCCGGAGAGACGGTCAATGATTATTTCGGGAGAGTGATGGTGGTGGCCAACGACATGAGAAACTGTGGTGAAGACATGCCGGATGTCAAGATCGTTGAGAAGATTCTATGTACTCTTACTGAGAAGTGGAATTACATTGTGTGCGCGATTGAAGAGTCGAAGGACATTGATAGTCTTTCGGTTGATGCCTTACAAAGCTCGCTACTGGTCCATGAGTAGAAGTTTAGAAAAAGTGGTGGAGATGAGGAAGCACTGAAGGTTAGTCATGATGAAAGAGGAAGCAGAGGCAGAGGAGCTGCGACTAGAGGCCGGGGGAGAGGCAGAGGAAGGCAATTTGACAAGGCCACTGTGGAATGTTATAAATGTCATCGACTAGGGCATTTTCAATACAAATGTCCTAGTTGGTACAAGAAAGCCAACTATGCTGAGATTGATGAGGAAGAAGAGATGCTTCTGATGGCTTTTGTGGAAACTAACAATGCAAAAAGGGAAGAGGTGTGGTTCTTAGATTCCGGATGCAGCAACCACATGTATAGGAAGAGACAGTGCTTCTCGGATTTTGATGGTACATATAGACATTCGGTGAAGCTGGGCAATAATACAATAATGGAAGTGATGGGGAAAGGAAATATACGGCTGAAAATCGAGAGCAAAACTCAGGTGATTACAGATGTTTATTATGTGCCGGATTTGAAAAATAATTTGCTCAGTATAGGCCAACTTCAAGAACGGGGATTAGCTATTCTTATAAAGCATGGAGTATGCATGCTTTATCATCCAAGAAGGGGTTTGATTATGCAGACATGGATGACCGCAAATAGGATGTTTGTGTTGTTGGCTAATGTGGTACCAGAAAGCTCTACTTGCTTACAAACAATGACAGAAGATGAATCACAGCTGTGGTATCGGAGATATGGACATCTGAGCTATAAGGGGCTGCGGACATTAAGATACAGAGACATGGTAAAGGGCATTCCACTATTGAAAGCTACAACTAAGTCATGTACTGATTGTTTGGTAGGCAAGCAACACAGAGAGACGACTCGAAAAAGGAGTCAGTGGCGTGCTTCCAAGAAATTGTCTAATATCTGGGGCCCAATCACACCATCTTCCAACGGTGATAAAAGGTACATTTTAACATTCATTAATGATTATAGTAGAAAGGTGTGGATATATTTTCTGATCGGAAAGTCTGAGGCATTCACACCTTCAAACATTATAAGAGTCTTGTTGGGAAGGAGTCTGGAGTACCTATATGTTGTTTACGCACTGACAGAGGAGGAGAATTCACCTCCATTGAGTTTAATACTTTCTGTAAAGATAATGGTATAAGCAGGCAACTCACAACAGCTTACACCCCACAACAGAATGGGGTAGCCGAACGCAAGAACCGAACTATCATGAATATGGTTCGGTGTATGTTGTCTTACTTAGAGGTACCGAAGAGATTCTGGCCAGAAGCTGCGAGATGGACAACACATGTTCTTAATAGAAGCCCGACGTCGGTGGTGAAAGAGAAAACACCGGAGGAGACGTGGAGTGGAGTTAAACCTAAAGTGGATGACTTTAGGGTTTTTGGATGCTTAGCCCATGTTCAGGTGCCAGACCAAAAAAGAAAGAAGTTGGATGAAAAAATCTTCCCTTGTGTGCTACTAGGAGTCAGCGCCAAGTCGAAAGCATATCGGTTGTTTAACCCGGCAAACAAGAAAATAGTAACAAGTCGAGATGTGAGCTTTGAAGAAGATAAGGGCTGGAATTGGGGAAGAACAGCAGAAGAAGTGAGACAAGATGTATTGGTTTGGGAAGGTTGTGATGAAGATAAAGCCGAAGAGTCTGAGAATGAAGAAGAAGCTGCAACTGAAACAAATGATGAAGCTACTGTACCAGCGGTCAATCAAGAGGCACCAAGTGAAGTACTTCCAGCAGCAAATAGATCTCGGAGAGCTCCTCCATATTTGAAAGATTATGTATTAGGAGAAGGCCTTTCAGAAGAAGAAGATGAGTCAAACAATCTTGCATTATTTGCTTCCTACGAAGATCCTTGTTCCTTTGAAGAAGCAGCAGCAGAAGAAAAATGGAGACAGGCTATGGACTGTGAGACTGAGTCCATTGAGAAGAATGAGACCTGGCAGCTTACACCACTACCAGCAGGAGCAAAGAAAATCGGTGTAAAGTGGGTTTTCAAGACCAAATTGAACGATAATGGTGAGGTAGACTAGTACAAGGCCCGGTTGGTAGCTAAAGGTTATGCTCAACAGCATGGGATCGATTACAATGAGGTCTTTGCTCCAGTAGCAAGATGGGATACAATTCGGATGGTTCTAGCACTAGCAGCACAGAAAAGTTGGAATGTATACCAGCTTGATGTTAAAAGTGCGTTTCTTCACGGTGGGCTAGATGAGGATGTGTATGTGGAGCAGCTGTTGGGATATGTTCGTAAGGGTGAAGAGCAGAAGGTTTACAAGCTTCGGAAGGCACTTTATGGATTGAAGCAGGCATAGCGTGCTTGGTACAGTAGAATTGAGGCTTATTTTCTCAAAGAAGGCTTTACACGGTGCATTTATGAGCATACTCTCTTTGTCAAGTCAGAAGAAGAAGGTAAGAGGCTGTTAATTGTAAGTCTGTATGTTGATGACTTGATCTTTACTGGTAATGATACTTGCATGTTTGAGAAGTTTAAGAACTCCGTGAAAGATGAGTTTGAGATGACGGATTTAGGGAAGATGAAATACTTCCTTGGTGTTGAGATTATGCAGAGACCAGAAGGCATCTATTTGAGTCAGAAGAGATATGCAAGTGAGTTATTGGAGAGGTTTCACTTACATAATGGAAATCCAGTAAAGAATCTGATTGTACCAGGTTCAAGATTCTCAAAGGAAGGAGGAGGAGCTAAGGTGGATGCAACGTTGTACAAACAATTAATCGGAAGTTTCATGTATATTACTGCTACAAGGCTAAATTTAATGTATGTGGCATGTTTGTTAAGTAGATATATGGCTAGTCCCACAGAGGTGCATATGCAAGAAGCAAAGAGGGTGTTGCGATATTTGAAGGGTACTGTGTCCTTGGGTTTGCTTTACAAGAAAGGTGATGCCACAGAACTAGTTGCCTATACAGATAGTGATTATGCCGGGGACATCGATGATAGAAGGAGTACGAGTGGTTATGTGTTTCTGTTGAATGGAGGGGCAGTTTCTTGGGCTTCGAAGTAACATCCGGTGGTGACGCTGTCAACCACGGAGGCTGAATTTGTTGTGGCAACATCTTGTGCCTGTCAATGTGTCTGGATACGAAGGATTCTGGTGCAGCTTGGTTGTTTATAGTCACAGCCTACAACTATTCTATGTGATAATTGTTCAACAACTAAATTTTCCAAGAATCCGGTTGTACATGGTAGGAGTAAGCATATTCATGTTAGATTCCATTTCTTATGGGATCTTACGAAGGAGGAAGTTGTAAGGCTTGTTCATTGTGGCACAAAGGAGCAAGTAGCTGATATAATGACTAAGCCTCTGAAGCTTGATGTGTTCATGAAGCTGCGAGAAGAGCTTGGAGAGTATGAGGTACCACTGAGTTTAAACTGAATGCTACTGTGTTCAGTTTAGGGGAGGCATTGTTGGGTCTGACTTTGTCAAAGTTGTTAGAGTTGTTGTTTGCTTCAGCTAATAAGCTCTTGTATACTAGGAGTCAAGTAGTTAGAGTTTGTTTGTTTGAATTAGTCTATAACAAACACCACGACTTGTACGTGGTTGTTACCGTTGCATTCATCATCTTATCATGTAAAGGCTATATAAAGCCTGAAGTTGTTTAATAAACTCATTGAAGTATTTCCAGAACTTTGTGTGTATGTTTAAGAGCCTATCAAGGGGTGGCTAGGGTTTGGTAGTCAAAAATGGGGCTTCACAACAACACGAAAATCAAAGCATCAATATCAAGGTCAAGATCAAGAACGAAAAAGAAAGTTGAAGATGCGAGCTTACTCTTTTGCTTCCCCCATTTTATAGGTTTTTTTTCGTTTCGTTGGTTTCATTTCTTGTACTCTTCTTTCGAACAGGGGAGAAGAAGGGTTTGGGGGAAGAGCGGGAAGCGGGCTAGGAGTAGCGTGGGCCCAAGGATAACTAAATGTTATATGGAGTATTAATCTACTAAGTAAGCTGCGGGGACTTACGACACGTCTTTGGAACGATGCAACATATGAAAAATCATGTAAACAATAAGGGATGATTTATATAGATATTTTTTTGTTAGTAGACGTTGATGTATTGATGTACTTCAAATTAAACATACTTCAAATTAAGATATTACAGCAAAAAAACCCAAATCTGAAGTCAAAACTAATGTATCAAGTAACCGCATCAGCACTAATCGCAATCGAGCAATCAACATACTTCAAATTAAACTAAATTTCCATGCAAGGATTCACCATAGGATCTTGTTGTTAACTTCCAAACATGAATGAAAACAAATTCCAGACTGCATAAGAAATAAAGCAGTCATTAAGTTTCCAATTGCATTACAACAATTCAACAATGTATTTTGTAAATGCTTAAATGGAATAGGTATTATGTAAAATAGACGAAAAGCTATATCTGTAGTATAATAACTGACCTGTATCTCCTTCAAGAAATAGTGAGTGTAGGGAGAGATCAAAACAAACCACTAATATTTATCAGAGCATTCTTCTCAACATGCACCTCTTCGACCAACGGCAATGTATTCCACACTTTCAGTGTCAATAGCTCATTTCCCTCATCTGCAATCCCCCAAAAAAACTAACAAACTTATAAAGAAATGGTATGGTTCACTTCTTACTTTAGTGCTGAACAGAGTTTAGACATTAACCTATCATGTTCTTTTCAAGACATATAGCAGCATAATGAGAGCCATCAAGTTCAAAAAGACCAAACTGCCAATTGGAAGTGAGACATCTAGATGTATCAGGAACGTCGACAACTATTTTGGGAAATTGAGATCCTTCACTTTCCACAAACCGAATCCTAAAGTCCTAAAAGGTGCTGCAGAGAATCCTCTTCCCAAAGCCTTTACATATGCTTTCTACAAATTGGGGGACAACAATTTAAATATATGTAACTTAGGTAGATTCAAAATTTAATTTATACGGTAAATTTATTTTACTTTTTGACTCTTAAATCTGTTCAAGTTCAATCAATTTTTGCCAAAATCATTTAGAAGACTATAGTTTTTAAATTCCAACCAAATTTTAAGGCATAGTTTTAATTTATAAGCATAAAACAAAACATAATTTTCCCTGCCAAATTTAACATGAAAAATGAATTTAAAATTCAAACAATGCTGCTAATTTTAAATTAGCAAAGCCATCATTCAAATTTTTTGAAATAGAAGTACAATTAGCTGCTAAAACCACTCACTTTTAGGGTCCTCAGCTTAGGTACATTAACCTATCAGGATCAGAGAAAGAATGCAAGAATTCAATTTCACTCGGTGAGAAGTATCGGCATGCAAAACTTAAGATGTTATTTCCCAGCTTGCATTGCTTTTCTTCAACATCAATGCCAATCTGTGTCACAAACCCACATTTCTTAATAATAATTGGCAGAGTCAATCAAGAAAAATACTTGTATGGAAACTAGAAACAAAGATTCATAATAATGAAACCCTAGATCTCTAATCGATAGGGAATTACCCGCTGTCACCGAGGATGATGACCCTGAGGAGCATTCGCCATTCAAGAAACGCACCTCCGATGCGGCTGCTACTGCCACCGCCACCACCAAGAGTTGGGAGTGGGGCCCACGAAGGGGGTGGAGAAGGCGGAGGCCCAAAAGGAGAGGCAGTGGGGTTTGGTGGAGGTTGGGAAGTGGAGGAGGCTGGAGGAGGGGAGGGCGGCAGAGGGAGGGTTTCAAGGGGGAGAGGCTGTGGCACCGGGGGGAGAGAGCCGGGGGAAGAGAGAGCGCCGAGGGCCCTAAAAGGAGAGAGAGCCGGGGGGAGGGAGAGAGAGAGAGAGAGAGAGCATGAAGAGAGAGCGCAAGGGGAAGAGAGAGAGATAGAGAGGGCGGGAAGAGAGAGAGATAGAAAGAAAGAAAGAGAGAGGGGGAGAAAGGGGGGTATTGAAAATTTGGGGTTTGAAATTTTTGGGAAAAAATGTGTATTGTGATGTTAGATCTGGGCCGTTGATTTTGGAGGGATTGAATGAGAGCCACTTGATAGCTTTCTTTGTGTTTTATTATATAGATATGTGTTTGTGCCAACAAAGTTAGCATAACCAGAGTGTTGTATTTTCTAAGTGCAGGTAGAGATTTTGCAAGTCACTCAAACGATAGCGAATTAGCTTAAATTATTTTCAAGTGTTTGGAGATGCAGAGTTGTGATATCATTTAGACAAGAGCATAATTGGGAAACGAGTAATGCTTCATCCACTACCAATTTTACTATCATTCTCTTCACTATCTTAGGTGGCACACTCTTATTAGATAGTTCTCCCACTTACTCTTTCTTCCCTATCTATTGGAGTGTGCCACCTAAGATAGTAAACCTAAGATAGTAAAGATAAATGTAGTGAAATTGGTAGTGAGTGTAACATTACTCTTGGGAAAGAGTCCCAAAAGGTCCAAGTACCAAAATTATGATAACTGAGGTTATGAAAACTCCAAGGGTAATGCTACACCTACTACCAAATCTACTACATTTGTAACGCCCCGAATTTCAAATATGACCGAATTCAAGATTTCATGGGATCTTTACTTCACTTCGTACAATTTTACAAGGAAATTAAAATTTTTTCAACAACATCAAAGTTCTTTACATTTTATTTATACAGCGGAAGAATAAAAGAAATACAACAATGAAATAAAATACAACTTGTACAACTTTAACAATGTAAGTCATCAACTGCATCATAACATCTTTATTTCTTCATAAAAAATCCATTGCTTGCATATTAAGCTGTGAGCACGTCAGTCACTTACAACTAACAAAAATATTATACTCGACCATCTTCTCTATGCCGTACATATAATGATCTCGTTACTTTAACAAACCACAAAAATTGAATGAACAATAAAGTGTTAAATTGTGACTATGCTAAACATGTAAGTGTATGCCATGCCTTAATGCCTAATGCACACATTTTATACTAGGATGACACTAATGCATACTTGTTCGAATTCTATGCATCTCATACTACATAGGTCCGAGGGCAAGCACCTACGTACTCCACATTTAAGGGTTCGATCTCTCGCCATGAAACTACCCAGTAATAAAAAAAGGTTTAGATCATTCCACGAATATGGATCCCATCCCCAAAGTCCACCGCTGACTGTTATAACAGATTTCTCATCTTGCGAATCATCCCGCAAGTGCCCATCTAGCCCCGGTATACGTATATACATTGGAGTATGGCAAACTATCTGCCCGATTACTCAAGATCTCGAAATTCACCACTGACCCATCATCATAATCGCGGATTTAAAAATAAAAACCCGTCTCCCACGGAGCAACCATAGTCACGGAGTCCACCGCCGACTGGGTCTATAGCCACGGAGTCCACCGCCGACTATATAGAGGCAACCCACTTACGTTTGCCAAGGTTTACTACATCTTCACTTATGTGCCTAATTATTTAATTCAAGACATGAATAAATTTTCAAGCCTAGAATTAGTTTTACCTCCTACCGGACTTAATCAACATTTACCGAGATAGCTCCAAGACCATATCTCAAAATATAACTCAACTCTTTTCAATTCAGTAGTGTCGGTACCCGAGGTCTTACTAACTCTAAATTACAATTTTTTCATGTACAAGAACCCATGGGTACACATACCCTTTAATAAGCATGTCTTAAACTTAGATTACTCATTCACAAATAATCAAAATCTTGTCACTATTCATGATCTAGTTATTCATTCAAAATCTTTATAAGCAAAATAATTCCTTTCAAGTACACAATTTCATCACATGAAATTTTATCATAAATCCATGCTCTTACGATGTCTCAATTCACTTCAAACATTTCTTAAACAAAATAAAAGTATATTCTCCTCAAAAATCACTTCACAAATTAACACTTTGCTTTTCTTCACTACAAAGTTCTATTCACAAAATTTCATTCTTTTTTTATACTTTGAAATATACAAAAAAACTTTATAATTATCTCTTAATATTTTCCATTCCATTTTATATGAATACTAGAATCTTTTCCCAATTTTATTCACACTAGAATTTCCTTGAAATGATTAAAAACACCCAAAAGAAAAAAAAAACGTGTGGCCTTCGGGTTTCGAACCCCTGACCATGGCGCCAGCGCCCAAAGCCCACCACACTAACCAGTAAGTCCTTATGGACTCAGTGTTCTAAAACCCAGGGAAACTCCCTAAGTACAAAATTCTTAGGTTATGAATTAATTAGAACAAAACACAAAAATATTGTAGGCCACAGGTTCGAACCAGGCCAACATGGAGACAGCGCAACGCCAGACCACTAGACCAAGTGTGCCCAACGACATAGAGTCTATTCATTTGCTTTTGTTCAAAACTTCCTGTTATTTCTTTTCTTTCTTAAAACTCGATTTTCCATTCGTTCTAATCTTTTGTTAGACTGAATTTTGTTTATAAAAACTGAGTTTACTTTCTAACAGTAACTCATAGATCCATAATCCATATTTTAGACAATTAATTTATCTTTCAAAATTATTTCTTTTTATTGATAAACATAAAGTTGCATCTATTCATTTTAATCAAAGATAGAATATTGTATTTTTTTTAAACAAACAAATGAGTTCATGAGTATCAATTTACTTCTACAAAGCTCATTTGCTTATCAAAATAGGAATTCCCAACAATTGTTCATACAATCAACTATTGCTTCATTTATGTATACTAGTGCATGGCAAAATAATCAATTATTTCTTTTCTCATTTATCAACTAACAAATTGTAATTTAATCTACTAATCATAACATGATTTACTACTATTCACCACATCCAATAGCATAGATTGTTCTACTTTAACATAATCAAAATTTCCATACTACTCATTTATTATTACTAGCATGCATAGTTCTAAAATTAGAAAGTATGAGAACACCCACCTCTAATGAAGATTGAAATCAAATGAGAAAGTTGGAACAACTCCTAGCTCCTAGCAAATCCTTCTCCTCCTAGCAAGAACTCCTCCAAGCAAGAACTCCTCCAAGCAAGAACACTTTACTCTCTTTTTTTTCTTTTCTACTTTCTCTTATTTTGATTTGTTTTTTGTGTAAAAACAGAAGGAGAATGTGGTGCTATTTATAGGATAATGTTAGGGTCTAATTTGCATAAATCTCCACCTAATAACTCTCTCCGTAGTTACCCACTCAACCTTTCATTTTCTAACTCCTTTTCACCCCTTCAAATCTTAACCCCCATAACCCCCAACCTTTCCTCTCCTCCACTAAGCTACAATCCGGCCTCCCTCTTGGTCAAATCCGGCCAAGACTCATGTGTGCAAAATGCACACATGCACATAAAATATAAATACAATTTTCTATAGTTCTAAATGTGTACTAAAAGTTGTAACTTGTCAGGTAACACCCCACATTTTATTTTAAATTAAAAATGCAATTTTTTGATTTTTTTTGCACGTATGATGTACGTGCAAATTTTTATTCTTATTTTGTTACTCTCATTTACAAATTTTAAGCATACATAGTCTTAATTAGTTTTCTTTTGATCCACGGACCTAAAGAATAAATCCTAGCTCAATACATTAATTTAAAGGAAAGCCCACTAGGATAATTAAACTAGTTAATTAAAATAAAAGCCCATGGGACAAGCCCATTAATAAATTCCTATTTTAAAGTTGAGCTTGGACTAATATATGACAAGTTACAACTTTTTGTACACATTTAGAACTATAAAAAATGTAATTAATTGGTGTGTGTATGTGTGCATATGCACACTTGGAATGTAAGGCCGGATTGCACCTAGGGGTTGACCGGTTTAGGCTAGTGGGGGAGAGAAAAAGTTTGGAGTTTTGGGAGTTGAGATTGTGAAAGGTTGGGAGCATGAAGAGTTTGAGGTTTTAGGAGTTAAGAAAATGAAGGGTTGGAAGAATTAAAATAGAGAGTTATTTGGTGGAGATTTATGCATATTAGACCCTAACTTTACCCTATAAATAGAACCCCCATTTCTCCTTCTCTTTTGCACCAAAAACAATATCAAAATAAGTGAAAGAAAAAGAAAGAGAGTGAGAGACTCCTTGTGCTTGGAGAAATTTCTTGCTAGGAGGAGAAGCTCTTGCTGGAAAGGGGAGTTCTTGCTAGGAGCTAGGAGTTATTCCAACCTTCTTAATTATTGATTTCAATCTTCAATTAAGGTGAGTGGTTTCTTTACTTTCTAGGTGTAGAATATGCATGTTAAAACTATAAATGAGTAGTATAAGTTATTGTTGATGTAAAAATATGTAAATAAAATTCATGCTAGTGTAATTTTCCATGAATGAGAATAGTATTGTTGTTAGTAAGTGAATAGTAGATATCATGCTAATTTAAAGAAGAATTCTTTTATGCTATGAATCATGCTATCATGTTTGCAAATTTTTTTACTAGTTGAGTATGTGAAATTTGTGAAGAAAGTTATATTCAAATCATGCTTGATAACTGTTACCGCTGATTTCGGTGTGGGGGTAAACAGATAGAATTTGTGAGCTCGAGAAAAACCTGAACAGTTGACTCAAGCCTTCTCGCTCCTATCGCAACCTGCAAGGAAGTGCGAAACACCAGGGTTGATTCCGGCGACGCACCCTCCGACGCTCTTGTCAGTAATCAGAAGAGATTAAGAAAGAGCTTAAAGTGGTGAAAAAGTGATTAACCTGGTCACAGTGGCAGAGGGGAGGTATTTATAGTCGCCAGAGGAGTGATTAGAGGCCCGGTTCCCTGTATAACTGCTAGGAGAAAAATCCTCACAGTCTGTTTAGGAAACTAACCCCTTGATTCCCGGTGAGAGCAAATCAGGCCCGTTGACTTGGTCAAATCAGTGGCCCTGATTTGTCTCTTGCTGGTCTGGGCTCGCTTCGGGTCGGGACCCGTGCCCAATTGGAGCGGACCCATTCGTGGGTTATTGGATCTGTGAGAAGGAGATCCAGTACCCGCTTTGGATCCGCTTGTATGTGAAATTACCTTTTTACCCCCGAGCTTCAAGATTCGTGCCCAATCTGGACGGTTCCGATTTAACCCCATTTTTAGCCATATCAATAACTAAGATAGAGGAAAGTAAACAAAATAGAATTAGTTAGTATCATGAGGTGTGTTGACATATGTGTTTTTTGCCATGTTATAATTGAAAGTACAAACTATTGTATGAAAGAGTCTTTTGTGAAATTCGCATGAATAAGTGATATACTAGTTTTGTTATACATTGAAATTTGTAAAAGTAGGAACATAAACTAGTTTTATGAACACTACTCAAATCTTATACAAGTTTATGTGAAAAATGAGAAAGAAAATTGTTTAAAGAAGTAGAAATGGAGTTTTAATGAATTTTAAAATTTGTTGTTTTACTGTTTTAATTTCAATCTCAGTCAAGAAAATTTTTATTTCAACTTATTAGAAAGAATGAGTCTTGGATAAACAAGTTTTATGAAAAAGGGATCACTTCTGAACAATATGAACAAAAGTACATTAGTACATTTCCTAAACAGAAAACATACTTAGATTTACTGGTTAGCTAGTGTAAAACAGAGCACTGTTGTGAGAGATCTTGGGTTCAAAACTTGATAGTCACATTCTATTATGGTTTCATTTCAATAAAAATTTCGGACTGTACCGAATGTATAAGGGGGTTTTATTCTCGAATTAAGACAAAAGTCCAAATGGACTTAACGGCTAGTGGGTTCGGGGTTTGGGCGCTGGCTGTGTGCTGCCGCAGGTCCTGGGTTCGAAACCCAGGCCTCCCGTTTGATTTTTTTTGGATTTTCTCATGAATTGGTCTTTTTTTAAATATAGAATAAAATCTTCGTATTAATATAAATGAAATGAAAATTATTAAGAGATAGTATAGAGTTTTCTTGGAGTATAAAAATAGAAATTTGAGAATATAACTTGCTTTGGTGAAGAAAAGTAAAATATTATTTTGTGAAGTGTTTACTCTCAAAGAGATTGCATTTTTATTTTTGTTTAAGAAATATCTTGAAGTAAATTGAGACATCATATGAGCTTGAATTTGTGAATAAGATTTTATGTAATAAAATTGTGTACTTGAAATGAATTATTATTTGCTATGAATAACTAGATCATGATTAGTGGCAAGACTAAGAAATGATTACTTTATGGACAAGTGTTAAGACAAGATTTTGATCATTTGTGAATATGTTGAAGATGAAAATATCTAGGTTTAAGACATGTTTATTAAAGGATATGTGTACCCATGATTTCTTGTACATGAAAAAGTTTGTGATTTAGAGTTAGTGAGACCTCGGGTACCAGCACTATTAAATTGAAAAGAGTTGAGATTATGTTTTGAGATATGGCCATGGAGCTATCTCGTATTTGTTGATAAAGTCCGGTAGGAGGTAAAACTAATTCTAGGCTTAAAAATTTATTAATGTCTTGAACTAAATAATTAGGCACATAAGTGAAGATGTAGTAAACCTGGGCAAACGTAAGTGAGTTGCTTCTATATAGTCGGCGGTGGATCTCCGTGGCTATAGACCCAGTTGGCGGACTGTGGTTGCTCCATGGGAGATAGACTTATATTTTTTAAATCTGGGACTTAGCATAGTTAGGCAGATATTTACCATACTCCAATGTATATATGTATACCGGGGCTAGGGGGCACTTGCGGGATGGTTCGCACGATGAGGGATCTGTTATAATAGCCAGCGAGGCTGAGATCCATAGTCGTGGAATGATCTAAACCTTGCTTTATTACTGGGTAGTTTCATGGTGAGAGATCGAACCCTTTATTATGGAGTACGTAGGCGCTTGCCCTCGGACCTATATAGTATGGGATGCATAGATCCGAACAAGTGTGCATTAGTGTCATCGTGGTATAAAATGTGTGCATTAGGCATTAAGGCATGGCATACACTTACATGTTTAGCGTAGTCACAATTTAACACTTTATTGTTCATTCAATTTTTGTGATTTTTTAAAGTAATGAGACCGTTACATGTACGACATAGAGAGGATGGCCGAGTGTAACATTTTCGTCAGTTGTAAGTGACTGACGTGCCCACAGCTTGATATACAGGTAATGAACTTGCCATGAAGATGTTACGATGTAGTTGATGATTTACATTTTTATAGTTGTACAAGTTGTATTTTATTTCATTGTTGCATATTTCCGCTGTGTAAACAAAGATGTAATGAACTCTGATGTATTATTGAAAAGTTTTAAATTTCCTTGTAAAATTGTACGAAGTGAAGTAAAGATCCTGTGAAATCTCAAATTCTTTCTTATTTGAAATTCGGGGCGTTACAGATGGTATCAGAGCAGGCTTCACAAGTAGTACAAATTTATAAGGAATGATGCCCTAGAGTGGACACTAGAGTGTGAGTTTCAACTTATAGAGATTTAAACTTATATTTGCGTTGCTCTATGAGATGACATTTTTATCCTCTTTCCCTATAAGATAGCCAATCAGCATGATCCCCAAAATGGGGCGCCTTGGTTTGTCCACTTCGAGGATGAAGAGGAAGAACCAATGGAAGAAGAAGAAGAGGTCCCAGAAGAAGAACTAGAGGAGGAGGAAGAAGAAGAACCATTTGAGATAGAAGAAGAATTTTCAGAGTCCAGGGAGATCACTCCACCTCCATCTGATCTTCCCGAAGAACCCTCGGACGAAGAACTCGTTCCAAATAACCCAAATGATATTGTTACTTCTCTTCGATGGGAATTGAATGCTCAAAAGTGGAGAGTTAACCGCTTGGAGTTACAATGGGCACAGGACAAGGAGCACATCCGACAGCTGAACTTTCAAGTATGCGAGCTTGAGAAGGTCCGACTCGTGAATGATTGACATTTCGCCAAGTTGGACCACATCACCCGCTGGGAAAAGGAAGAGCGACAACAGAGCTTCGAAGACATGAGGAAGAAAATCCGAGAACTACGGGAAGAGCTCAGAGAAGCCAAGAGAAACCGTAGAATTTAGGATGTTTTCTGTAATGGATGTATTGAAACAAATTTTTTCTTTCTGAATGTAAAGAGTTTAAATTTTAGAATAAATAAATTTTGTGAAGCAATGTTATTTGTGTTAATCATGATGAATAATGATGAATTTTATGACTCAGAAATGGTACAAAGGATCATGAACGGCGGAGAGCAAAACGGTGAGAATGGGCTGGATTTAGAGACTGAACTGGCTCGAGTCTATCAAACCCTAAATGCTATCGCCGAAAACATCATTGGAAATAGGGGACTAGGGCCAGCAGTGCAAATTCCCGAGGCAATCAGGTTGGTTGAATCGTTCAAGAGGATGAAGCCATCGGTATTTGAAAGACAGGCCAATCCAGATGCAGCTGACGACTGGATCAGATAGATCGAGATAGTTTTTGATGTACTAGAAACCCCAGAGGCCAGCAAGGTGAAACTGGCTACCATTCAATTAGAAAAGGATACATGTATTTGGTGGCAATCGCTAAAAAGGACCTTGGGCTATGTACAACTCTCTTAGGAAGAGTTTCTTGATGAATTCAGGAGCCACTACTTTCCATTGGACGTTCAGGAAAAGAAGGCTATGGAATTTCTGAGCTTGCAGCAGGGCGGTTTGTCGGTACGGGAATATGAGACCAAGTTCAACCAGCTCTCCAGGTACGCGCCTGAAATGGTACAAGATAAAGCCAAGAAAGTGCACAAATTTGAGCAAGGGTTGAGACCAAGTCTGAGGTCCCGAATGATACCTTTGGGCATTTGGAGGTTTGAGAAACTAGTCAGAAGGCCCTCTGCAACTGAGTCTGACATGAACCAGTTCCAGGCTGTGCAAGTCAAGCAGAACAATTGGAGTACGGGCAAGAGGCCTGCAGCACCAAGCAACTTCATAAGTCAGCCCCCAGCATAACACTTCAAGCCAACAGGTGCCAATGTTGTTGCAGTGGTAGGAAGAGTACCCACTTGCTTCAGATGTGGAGAGTCTGACCACATATCTACTGGGTACACCAAGCCACAGTCGTTTAAGATTTGTTTTCTGTGTGGCAAGGAGGGCCACTTCAAGTATGATTGCCCTCAGCTTCAACGGGGAGGACCGAGTCGGCAACAATCCAACCCTAGACAAAAGCAGTTCAAGCAGGGGCGAGTGTTCGCCTTGACGGAGGCAGATGCTGACGATGTGGATAATGTGATCACTGGTATAGAAGATGAAGCCTAGTTGTTTTGTTTCTTTTTCCATTTGTGTAATAAAATGTTATGTAATGAGAGCACTCATATGTAATAAGAGACATTCTAATTAATGGAATAAAAGCATCGGTGTTATTTGACACGGGATCATCGCACACTTTTGTGTCACCTTCATTTGCAAAATGATTGGGAGTTGAACCTAAAAATTTTCCTGGCAAGGTTTCATCTGTGGCTACTTCGTCAGGAGAGAACTTGACAACTGATCGATACTATGAAGGGTGTGATCTCGAAATTGGAGGCAGGCTTGTGGGCATCGATCTCATTGAATTAGCAGTTCTTGGAGTCGATGTCATTATTGGCATAGACTGAATGTCAGTTTACAGTGCCACTATTGAATGCAAGAGCAAAGAAGTTGTGGTGAAGGCTGCAGGAGGACCAGCTGTTACATTCCAAGGTAAAAGGAAGTGTAAGCAGTTGGTAGCAGCTTTGGTGGAGCAGAAGGTACCGGATGAAGTGAAGAAGATCCCAGTTGTCCAGGATTTTCCAGCTGTATTTCTTGATGATCTACCAGGGCTTCCCCCTCATCGAGATGTAGAGTTCAGCATCACTGTTCAACCAGGAAGTGCACCTATTTCCAAGGCACCATACATAATGACACCAGTTGAACAAGATGAGATCAAGAAGCAGATCGAAGAATTGTTGAGCAAAGAATTCATCAGGCCAAGTGCATCACCGTGGGGAGCCCCAGTTCTTTTGGTAAAGAAGAAAGACTGATCGATGAGGATGTGGATCGACTACAGAGAGTTGAACAAGGTTACTATACAGAACAAGTACCCAATTTCTCGAATCGATGACTTGTTTGACCGTCTGCAAGGAGCAGCCGTATTCTCCAAGATAAACCTGTGGTCAGGGTATCACCAAGTCTGAGTGAAAGAAGAAGATGTGCACAAGACGGCTTTCTGAACTAGGCATGGTCACTATGAGTTTCTAGTCATGCCATTTGGGGTCACAAATGCACCGACTATTTTCATGGACATGATGAACAGAGTTTTGCGGCCTTTCATCGATTCTTTTGTCGTTGTATTCATCGACGACATATTGGTCTATTCCAAGTCAAAGAAGGAGCATGTCGAGCACTTAGCTGAAGTTCTGAAGAAGCTACAGGAGCATCAAATGTATGCAAAGTAATCCAAATGTGACTTCTGGAAAATTGAAGTCGCCTTCCTGGGTTACATCCTTTCTAAGGAGGGAGTGGCTACTGACTCACAGAAAGTTGAAGCTATGAAAGATTAGCTAAGACCGACCACAGTGAAAGAGATCATGAGCTTTCTGGGTTTAACTGGATATTACAGAAGGTTCATTCAAGGTTACGCTCAAATAGCTGTGCCGCTCATAGGGCTTACAAAAAAGAATGTGAGTTTCAAATGGTCGGAGCAGTGTGAAGCTAGTTTCTAAGAGTTGAAGGAAAGGTTGACTACTGCTCCCATTTTTGCTTTGCCAAGAGCAGGAGTCGACTATGATATCTACAGCGATGATTCCCATCGCGGATTGGGCTGTGTGCTGATGCAGGAAGGGAAGGTAATTGCTTATGGGTCTAAGCAGCTGAGACCACATGAAAAGAATTATCCAACCCATGATTTGGAGCTGGCAGCAATCATTTGTGCTTTGAAGCAATGGAGGATTACCTGTACGGAGAGAAGGTCAACATATACATGGATCACAAGAGTCTCAAATATATCTATCAGCAGAGAGACTTAAATTTGAGTTAGAGGAAATGGTTAGAAGTGTTGGAAGATATCCGACCTGAGATCAAATACCATCCAGGCAAGGCAAATGTTGTGGCAGATGCGCTTAGCAAAAAGTGCAGTTTGTCCCAACTGATCACAATTCAAAAGGAATTGGCAGAGGAGCATGATCGAACAGGGATTGAAGTGGTTTTGCAAGGTTTAGAAGCTTCCTTAGCTTAGTTGAGGATTCAACCAACCTTGAGAGACAGAATTATCGACGGTTAGAAGGTAGATCTAGAGATCCAAAAGATGATAGATGTAATGCCCAGATTTTTCATTTATGAAAAATTATTTTGCACGTAGTGTGCACGTGCAATATTTTTGTAAATATTTTCATCAAGATGAGTAAAGATATTTAATATGTGCCTTTAATTATATTTCTATAAAGCCTTCTTTCAATTAGACAAAAAGCCTTTTCTGTTAAAAGCCCAAAGTCAATTTAATTTATTATTTTAAACTAATTATTTTTGGCCCATAAACTAAAGCCCATGAGTTAATTTATTCTTAAATATGACTTGTAATGAAGAATACAATTAAAGTTTATTTTTGTATAAAATTCAATGTACAATTTTGGACCAAGTGGCATGCACGTGCATTGCACGTACACGTGCAATATGCACATTCCATGCTTGGCCGGTTGCAATCTTTTGAAGGGAAAATCAAATTTTTGATGGGGATCATGGTGGAGATGGTTACTCATCATGGGTAGTTAGTGTAACTCCTCCTTAAATCTCAACCCTTTGTTTCTAACTCCTACTTCAATCCTGGCCATCTATTTTCCTAGATTTTTAGTATAAATACCCCCCCCTGGCGTTATTCCTGTGCAAAATTATTCTCTTCCAAACCTATAGTTCAAATACCTTATCTAGTAGTGATAGTGTGAGTTAAAAGATTGAGAGTGTGTGGGATTGTGCTTGCAACACCAAGGAGAAGAGGAGGCCGGCATCAAGGAGTGCTCTCGGTTTTGGCTTAGAAGTGTTCGGTTTTGGGTGTACTTGGAGGTTCGTGTGCACGCATCTAGGAGGAGAAGCATTCGGTTGCATTGATTTTTGTTTAGGAAGTTGCTAATTGTGTTTGTCTCTCCATTTGAGGTGGGTAGATTCTTCATATTTCTAAATTAGAAATGCATGTTAGATATGAATAAATGAAGCATGAAAGAAATTAAGAAGAGTACACTTTAATAACCCATTGAATGATTGAATGTGGATATGCAATTTTATATGTGGTTCTATTATTTAAGTTGTATGTGAATTGATTAGAATCATGGATTGATTGATGAAAACACATTTATTACCATCAAGAATTACACACAAAAGTTAGTAGATTGATAATACCATTTCATGTGTTAAATAGATCTTTTGTGTTAATGTGGGCATGAATAATTTAAAATATGAGTTTGTATGTTGAGTAAATGGTTAAAGACAGAGAATTAATGTGAAATTTGTTGATAAAGAGATTAGAATGCTAAATGCGAAGAAATGTTGAAAAGAGAAGAAATGTGGTAGTGATAGTTCATATTTCGAATTAATTGTATGAAAAATATGTTTTAATTGTTACAAAAAATTATTTTTCCATACTGGATATAGTTTATAATGATATTAGTAAATCTGGACATTATACAGTAATTTTTGTGAAAGTAAAATGAAATGAAGACTTGTTGAATATCGAACGTTTTTGAATAACAGAGAGAATGGTTTTAAAAAGAATTTCGAACTGTACTTGACAACCTGAGCACGTAGCTCAAGTGGTCGGAGCGCGCGCCCTGTTTCTCAGAGGTCTGCGGTTCGAATCCCGTGGGCAACATATATTTCGTTCGGTCTTTTTTAAAAACAAAATCAACTGCGGCCGAGAGCATTTAATGCTCTCAGCCATACTTATGACGCCTGGCACCTTCGGCCAAGTGGCTTGTGCTGTCGGTTGTGTTCTCCGTGGTTCTGGGTTCGAATCTTGCCCTCGGCAAGATTGAAAAACAATTTTTTGGGGGGTTTTAATTATCAAAAAATTATGAGAAAAATATGACTATTCTTCTAAAATTATATGGGACTTTATAAAAATAATTTGGAAATTATTTGCATGAAATAAACTATGATTTGGGAATAAAATACAAAAATAGAACTATGGCTCTATATGTATATTTTTGTGAAAGTTATATCTTGCAAAAAGAACATGGAATGAGTGATTGGAAGATTAATATAGTTAAGAAAGAAATTTTATTTTGTGATGGATACGATTCATTCTCATATGTGAATAGTGGGAAAGATATTAAATGTGAATATTCGTAGTGATGTGAATTTTTAATGTGAAGTTGATAATTGATGAAGCATATGAATTCCATGTATAGTTATGGACTATTTGAACGAATTAGAAATCATGATTGGAAAAGAGAATTACTTTTGAGTATGATAACTCAACATGTAAATTTATGAGTTGGAAATGCTCAAATTGGAAATTGTGAATTGAAAATTGAAACAAAAAGAGTTGCTAAGTCTCCTCCGGCATTTGAAAATAATGAAATGAAAATTAAAAAGAAAGACCAAGGTTGGTCATGTTTGAATGAATGAATAAGTCCAGTTTAGTGGAGAGGCTAACTCTAGAGCTTTGATTTTTGTTCATGATTTTGGTAAAAACTAAGGATTAGTACTTAGTGGAGACGTGATGAAAGTAGGAGAAAAACACGAGTATGAGGGCCATCGGATTAGCGGTGTGAGAGTGATCCACAGGCTGCCTGCTTGATGCGTCAAGACACGGCGTGGGTACTACTCCAGAATTATCTTCCCGGTGGCGACGCTTTTGGAATGTTTGAGTGGCTATGGGTGGTGCCATTGTTCCATGGCGGAGGCTGAATTGTCCATAGGTTGCCTGCTCGATGCGTCGTGTCAGTGCGTGGGATTCCCCTCCAGGCTGCCTGGACATGGGCTCGTAGATCATAGAACATCTAAGATACCTACCGTAATTACAGTAGTAGATTAAGTCATGGCGAGGGATTGAACCCTACAAAGATGAAGAATGATCAAGGGCTTGCCCTCGGACCTATGTAGTATGGGATGCATAGAATCCGAACAAGTGCGCATTAGTGTCGTGTAACATAAATAAACTGCATTAAGGACTAAGTGCATAATCACAACACGACATCAATAGGGTAGTCCCTTTAGTTTGTTATGTAACAAGTTTGTGTTTGCTAAATATGGAAAATAAGTTATACTATTTCCGGCATAGAGAGGATAGCCGTGTATAATGTCCGTCGGTTGAATAAACTGACGTACCCACAGTCTTATATGCAGGTAAATGGCTTGATAAAGTTTAAAGAGGAACAAATGCTTAAAGATTACTCAATGTTGTTGTATATTTGTTTCATTGTTGTAAAGTTTACTTCCGCTGTGTGTAATGTATTCATGTAAACTCCGATGTAAAGAGAAAAGTTTAAATTTCCTTGTAAAATTGTACTAAACGAAGCAAAAAGATCCTGTAGAACATCTCGAATTCAGTGTATTTGGGATTCGGGGCGTTACAGAGTGGTATCAGAGCCACGCTTCCACACTTGTACAAATTTATAAGGAACGACACCCTAGTAGTGGACATTAGAGTGTGCGTTTGAGTCTAGAGATTTAAATGTAAGTGACTTGCATTTGTGTTGTTCTATGACTTATGCTTCTTCCTCTCTATTTCTAAGATGGCTGATCACTTCGACCTGGCTGGAAACGACGACTGGCATATCATCGAGGAAGAGTACCATCCTGGACAGGCAGATTCCGAGGATGAGTACTACCCAGGGCAAGCAGATTCTGACGGAAAAGAATGGCCTGAATCCCGAGAGATTACCCCACCTCCAGATTCATCTGATGACTCTTCTTCTGACGAAGAAGAAGAACCAGTTCCAAATAGTCTTGTGACTTCTCTTCAGAGGCAGGTAGAGACACTGCGAGAGAGAGTCGGATTATTGGAGGCTCAGCTGGCAAAGCAAAAGGACGACTATTCTGTTCTCAGTCATCGTATATGGGAACTCGAGAAGAGGAAGAATCTGACAGATGTGCTGAAGGATGAAGTTGATGAACTACGGGGAGAACTTCGAGAAGCGAAGAGGAATCGTAGGAGTTAAACTGTTGTAGCTTCTACTATTTTCATTCTGATGTCAAGAAATGTTTTTTCAATTCGAATGTATAAAGTTTGGAATTTAATGAAATGCAAGTTGATTTAAAATTCATGTCTTATACTTCGAATTTAATGGATCTTTTGCATCAGAATATGTCTAGAAGAGGAGCTAGAAACGGGGAAGGTCTGGATCTGGAAACGGAACTTGCGAGGGTCTATCAGACGCTCAACGCCGTGGCTATGAATCAGAACCAAGGAAGGGGACCTGCGAATTCGGTGCCCGAAGCGATTAAACTAGTGGAATCGTTCAAACGAATGAAACCACCCGTATTCGAGGGAAAGTCAGACCCTGATGCGGCTAACAACTGGATTCGTCAAGTGGAGACAATCTTTGAAGTGCTAGAGACCCCTGAAGGCAGTAAGGTCAAGTTGGCGACTCTGCAACTTGAGAAGGATGCGGCTGTTTGATGGTAGTCGATGAAGAGGACAATGGGAGACATAGTGCTTGGCTGGGAGGAATTTCTGGAAGAATTCCGCAGTCACTATTTCCCCTCCGATGTTCATGAGAAGAAGGCTATGGAATTTCTATCACTACAGTAAGGTGGCATGTCAGTGAGAGAGTACAAGACCAAGTTTACTTAGCTCTCTAGGTATGCTCCGGAATTAGTGATGGATGAGGCCAAGAAGGCTCGTAAGTTCGAGCATGGATTGAGGCCAAGCTTGAGGTCCCGGATGATACATCTTGGTATCAAGAGATTTGACAAGTTGGTCAAGAGAGCAGCAGCGACAGAAGTAGACATGGAGCAGTTTCATGTTGTTCATAACCGAAGGAACAACTGGCAGTCTGGAAAGAGGCCCGCACATTTTGGGAGTTTTAAGGGGCAACCATCTGCACAAAGGTTCAAACCGACAGGGGCGAACGCTATTAGTGTGGCTGGAGGACCTGGGAATAATGTGGTGAGACCTCCTGCGATGACTTGCTTCAACTGAGGTGAAACGGGACATTACCGATCTCAATGTCTCAAACCACGGAATGGTAATAGCAATGCACCAATGCAGCAGACTGGGAAGAGACCGTACCAACCAGGGCGAGTATTTGCCTTGACAGAAGATGACGCAGATGAAGTAGATCATGTCATCACTGGTACGAGGTCTGATGTTTAGTGGTTTTTATCATTTCTTTTCCCGTTTATTAAGTGAATTGTTACGTAATGAGTGTGTATTATGTAACAGGAGAACTTTATCTTAATGGAATGAAAGTTGTTGTGTTGTTCGATACTGGATCCTCTCATACTTTTATGTCTCCTAAATTTGCTAAAGTGTTGGGGGTTGAACCGAAGATTTTTCCAGGCAAGATCTTAGCAGTAGATACTCCATCAGGGAAAACTTTAACTACTGATCGGTATTATGCCGATTGTGAGATTGTGATTGGAGATCGAATCTTTGGGATTGATCTGATCGAGCTGACTATCTTGGGAGTCGATGTTATCATTGACATTGATTGGATGTCGGTGTACAGTGCAAGCATCGAGTGTAAGACCAAGACGGTAACAGTGAAGGCTCCAGGTGGACCTAAAGTCACTTTCAAAGGGAAGCAGAAGTGTTCTAGGCTGGTGGCAGCTATCCGCAAGGAAGAGACTCCTGTGGAAGTGCAAGGGATTCCTGTGGTTCGGGACTATCCGATCGTGTTCTTGGAAGATTTTCCTGGATTACCCCCACATCGTGATGTAGAGTTCAGCATCATTGTTCAACCAGAAAGTGCACCCATTTCTAAGGCACCGTATAGGATGGCTCCAGTGGAACAGGATGAGGTGAAACGGCAGATTGAGGAACTGTTGGAGAAAGGCTTTATTCCACCTAGTGCGTCACCTTGGGGAGCACCAGTGCTTTTGGTAAAGAAGAAGGATGGATCGATGAGAATGTGTATCGATTACCGAGAGCTGAATAAGGTCACTGTTCAGAATAAGTATCCTATTCCTCGAATTGATGACTTGTTCGATCGTCTACAAGGAGCAGCTGTTTTATCCAAAATAGATCTTCGATCAGGATATCACCAGGTTCGAGTGAAAGCTAAAGATGTGCACAAAACTGCATTTAGAACTCGACATGGGCATTACTAATTCTTAGTTATGCCATTTGGAGTGACGAATGCACCCGCAATCTTCATGGATTTGATGAACATAGTTCTGATGCCGTTCATTGATTCTTTCGTCGTGGTGTTCATCGACGATATTCTCGTGTACTCCAAGTCAGAGGAGGAGCACACCAAGCATCTGGCAGCAGTTTTGAAGAAGCTGGAAGAGCAGGAGTTGTATGCCAAGTTATCCAAGTGTGATTTCTGAAAATCTGTAGTGGCATTCCTAGGTCACATCCTTTCTAAGGAGGGAGTGGCAACTGACCCTCAGAAGATAGAGGCAGTGAGAGATTGGGCTAGGCCTACTACAGTGAAGGAAGTCAGAAGTTTTCTTGGAATGACTGGATACTACAGGAGATTCATTCAAGGTTATGCTCAGATAGCTGTACCGCTTACTGGACGGACCAAGAAGAATGTGAACTTCAAGTGGATTGAGCAATGTGAGGCAAGCTTTCAGGAGTTGAAAGAGAAGCTGACTACTGCACCTATTTTGGCTTTGCCTAGAGCAGGTGTTGAGTATGATGTTTATAGCGATGCTTCACATCGTGGGCCTGGTTGTGTCTTAATGCAAGAAGGAAGAGTAATCGCTTATGGGTCTAGGCAACTACGACCGCATGAGAAGAATTACCCGACTCATGATCTGGAGTTGGCTGCGATTATCTTTGCCCTAAAGCAATGGAGACACTACGTGTACGGTGAGAAGTTGAACATGTACACAGACCATAAGAGTTTGAAGTACATATATCAGCAGAGGGATCTGAACCTGAGGCAGTGGAGATGGTTAGAAGTGCTCGAGGACATGCGACCTGAGATCAAGTATCATCCTGGGAAGGCTAATGTTGTTGCTGATGCACTTAGTCGCAAGAGCAGTTTAGCCAGTTTGATTACAACTCAGAAGCATCTGGTTGAGGAATTGGATCGAGTAGGTATTGAAGTTGTCTTGCAAGGATTGGGAGCATCTTTGGCTCAGTTGAGGCTTCAGCCTACACTGATTGGAAGGATCATTGCAAGTCAGGAGGTTGATGCTGATATTTTGGAGATGAAGGAGCAGGTTGGTGCTGGCAGGTTGCCCGAATTTCAAATCAGGGATGGAGTGCTGTGGTTCGGAGATAGATTGTGTGTTCCAAATCAGGCGAACCTGAAAGAGAGTATTCTTCAATAGGCGCATGCTACTCTTTTTTCGGTACATCCTGGGAGTACTAAGATGTACAAAGACATCAAACAGTATTTCTGGTGGTCAGCTTTGAAACGGGATGTGGCTGAATTTGTGGCGAAATGTGAGGTTTGTCAGCAAGTCAAAGCCGAAAATCAGAGACCCGGAGATCTATTACAGCCGTTACCTATTCCGGAATGGAAGTGGGATAACATCAGTATGGATTTCATTACGGGATTGCCTAAGAGTTCTAAAGGCAATGATGCGATTTGGGTTATAGTCGATCGACTAACCAAGTCCGCTCACTTTTTGGCAATGAAACTCACTGCTTCGATGGACAAGTTAGCTGAGATGTATGTTGGCGAGATTGTCCGACTTCATGGTGTTCCATCAACTATTGTGTCTGATCGAGATGCGCGGTTTACTTCGCATTTTTGGAGGAGTCTTCAGACAGCTTTGGGTACCATGACAGATTTCAGCACTGCTTTTCATCCACAAACCGATGGGCAGACCGAGAGAGTCAACCGTATTCTTGAGGATATGCTTCGGTGTTGTATACTAGACTTTGGAGGCAGTTGGGAAAGGCATTTACCCTTGGTAGAGTTTGCCTACAACAACAGTTTTCAGGCTAGCATCGGGATGGCGCCGTACGAAACTTTGTATGGCAGAAAGTGCAGAACACCTGTTTTTTGGTTTGAAGTTGGGGAGCGTCAGTTGTTTGGTCCTGAGCTTGTACAGCAAACTTCTGAGAAGATTGTTCTGATCAGGAAAAGGTTGGTAGAAGCTCAGAGCAGGCAGAAAAGCTATGCAGACAACCGGAGAAGGGACCTTGAGTTTGAGGTTGGTGACGTCGTCTTTCTGAAAGTATCACCCAGAAAAGGTGTGGTTCGATTTGGCAAAGGCGGGAAGTTAGCCCCGAGGTTTATAGGCTCGTACAAGATATTGAAAAGGATCGGAAAAACTGCTTACCTGCTTGAATTACCGGAAGAGTTATCTCAGGTGCACAATGTCTTTCATGTGTCCATGCTGAGAGGTTATATTCCAGATCCGAGTCATCATTTGCCTGAAGTGCCGGAAGGTTTGCAGTTGGATCTGAACTACATTGAATCTCCTGTCGAGATTGTTGATCATCGAGAAAAAGTCTTGAGGAATAAGACGATACCGATGGTCAAGGTAGTCTGGAGAAACCATTTGGTTGAAGAGGCTACTTGGGAGTCTGAGGAGAGGATGTTGAAGGACTATCCTGAGCTTTTTGCTTGATTGTATCTTTGTATCTTTTTGTTCTTGTTGTGAGTGTTGTATTTTCGTTTCTCACTCTTGACTGTAGTTCCGGGGACGGAACTATTCTAAGGAGGGAGTGTTGTAATGCCCTGATTTTTCATTTATGAAAAATTATTTTGCACGTAGTGTGCACGTGCAATATTTTTGTAAATATTTTCATCAAGATGAGTAGAGATATTTAATATGTGCCTTTAATTATTTTTCTATAAAGCCTTCTTTCAATTAGACAAAAAGCCTTTTCTGTTAAAAGCACAAAGTCAATTTAATTTATTATTTTAAATTAATTATTTTTGGCCCATAAACTAAAGCCCATGAGTTAATTTATTCTTAAATATGACTTGTAATGAAGAATAAAATTAAAGTTTATTTTTGTATAAAATTCAATGTACAATTTTGGACCAAGTGGCATGCACGTGCATTGCACGTACACGTGCAATATGCACATTCCATGCTTGGCCGGTTGCAATCTTTTGGAGGGAAAATCAAATTTTTGATGGGGATCATGGTGGAGATGGTTACTCATCATGGGTAGTTAGTGTAACTCCTCCTTAAATCTCAACCCTTTATTTCTAACTCCTACTTCAATCCTAGCCATCTATTTTTCTAGATTTTTAGTATAAATACCCCCCCCCCCCATGGCTAGTTATTCTTGTGCAAAATTATTCTCTTCCAAACCTATAGCTCAAATACCTTATCTAGTAGTGATTGTGTGAGTTAAAAGATTGAGAGTGTGTGGGATTGTGCTTGCAACACCAAGGAGAAGAGGAGGCCGACATCAAGGAGTGCTCTCGGTTTTGGCTTAGAAGTGTTCGGTTTTGGGTGTACTTGGAGGTTCGTGTGTGCGCATCTAGGAGGAGAAGCATTCGGTTGCAAGGACTTTTGTTTAGGAAGTTGCTAATTGTGTTTGTCTCTCCATTTGAGGTGGGTAGATTCTCCATATTTCTAAATTAGAAATGCATGTTAGATATGAATAAATGAAGCATGAAAGAAATTAAGAAGAGTACACTTTAATAACCCATTGAATGATTGAATGTGGATATGCAATTTTATATGTGGTTCTATTATTTAAGTTGTATGTGAATTGATTAGAATCATGGATTGATTGATGAAAACACATTTATTACCATCAAGAATTACACACAAAAGTTAGTAGATTGATAATACCATTTCATGTGTTAAATAGATCTTTTGTGTTAATGTGGGCATGAATAATTTAAAATATGAGTTTTTATGTCGGGTAAATGGTTGAAGACAGAGAATTAATGTGAAATTTGTTGATAAAGAGATTAGAATGCTAAATGCGAAGAAATGTCAAAAAGAGAAGTGGTAGTGATAGTTCATATTTCGAATTAATTGTATGAAAAATATGTTTTAATTGTTACAAAAAATTATTTTTCCATACTAGATATAGTTTATAATGATATTAGTAAATCTGGACATTATACAGTAATTTTTATGAAAGTAAAATGAAATGAAGACTTGTTGAATATCGAACGTTTTTGAATAACAGAGAGAATGGTTTTAAAAAGAATTTCGAACTGTACTTGACAACCTGAGCACGTAGCTCAAGTGGTCGGAGCGCGCGCCCTGTTTCTCAGAGGTCTGCGGTTCGAATCCCGTGGGCAACATATATTTCGTTCGGTCTTTTTTAAAAAGAAAATCAACTGCGGCCGAGAGCATTTAATGCTCTCAGCCATACTTATGATGCCTGGCACCTTCGGCCTAGTGGCTTGTGCTGTCGGTTGTGTTCTCCATGGTTCTGGGTTCAAATCTTGCCCTCGGCAAGATTGAAAAACATTTTTTTGGGGGGTTTTAATTATCAAAAAATTATGAGAAAAATATGACTATTCTTCTAAAATTATATGTGACTTTATAAAAATAATTTGGGAATTATTTGCATGAAATAAACTATGATTTGGGAATAAAATGCATAAATAGAACTATGGCTCTATATGTATATTTTTGTGAAAGTTATATCTTGCAAAAAGAACATGGAATGAGTGATTGGAAGATTAATATAGTTAAGAAAGAAATTTTATTTTGTGATGGATACAATTCATTCTCATATGTGAATAGTGGGAAAGATATTAAATGTGAATACTCGTAGTGATGTGAATTTTTAATGTGAAGTTGATAATTGATGAAGCATATGAATTCCATGTATAGTTATGGACTATTTGAACGAATTAGAAATCATGATTGGAAAAGAGAATTACTTTTGAGTATGATAACTCAACATGAAAATTTATGAGTTGGAAATGTTCAAATTGGAAATTGTGAATTGAAAATTGAAACAAAAAGAGTAGCTAAGTCTCCTCCGGCATTTGAAAATAATGAAATGAAAATTGAAAAGAAAGACCAAGATTGGTCATGTTTGAATGAATGAATAAGTCCGGTTTAGTGGAGAGGCTAACTCTAGAGCTTTGATTTTTGTTCATGATTTTGGTAAAAACTAAGGATTAGTACATAGTGGAGACGTGATGAAAATATGAGAAAAACACGAGTATGAGGGCCATCGGATTAGCGGTGTGAGAGTGATCCACAGGCTGCCTGCTTGATGCGTCAAGACACGGCGTGGGCACTACTCCAGAATTATCGTCCCGGTGGCGACGCTTGTGGGATGTTTGAGTGGTTATGGGTGGTGCCATTGTTCCAATGCGGAGGCTGAATTGTCCATAGGTTGCCTGCTCGATGCGTCGTGTCAGTGCGTGGGATTCTCCTCCAGGCTGCCTGGACATGGGCTCGTAGATCATAGAACATCTAAGATACCTACCGTAATTACAGTAGTAGATTAAGTCATGGCGAGGGATTGAACCCTACAAAGATGAAGAACGATTAAGGACTTGCCCTCGGACCTATGTAGTATGGGATGCATAGAATCCGAACAAGTGCGCATTAGTGTCATGTAACATAAGTAAAATGCATTAAGGACTAAGTGCACAATCACAACACGACATCAATAGGGTAGTCCCTTTAGTTTGTTATGTAACAAGTTTGTGTTTGCTAAATATGGAAAATAAGTTATACTATTTCCGACATAGAGAGGATAGCCGTGTATAATGTTCGTCGGTTGAATAAACTGACGTACCCACAGTCTTATATTCAGGTAAATGGCTTGATAAAGATTAAAGAGGAACAAATGCTTAAAGATTACTCAATGTTTTTGTATATTTGTTTCATTGTTGTAAAGTTTACTTCCGCTGTACAATGTAAATTGTAATGTATTCATATAAACTCTGATGTAAAGAGAAAAGTTTAAATTTCCTTGTAAAATTGTACTAAACGAAGCGAAAAGATCCTGTAGAACATCTCGAATTCAGTGTATTTGGGATTCGGGGCGTTATAATAGAGCAGGTTGGTATTGGCAGACTGTCAGAGTTTCAAGTGAAGGATGCAGTGTTGTGGTATGGCGAGCGGCTGTGTGTGCTAGATCTAGCAGAACTGAAGGAGAGTATTCTTCAGGAAGCACATGCTACCTTGTTATCCCTGCATCTAGGGAGTACCAAGATGTACAAGGATATAAAGCTATACTTCTGGTGGCCAGGGATGAAGCGAGATGTAGTCGAGTTTGTTGCCAAGTGTGCAGTTTGTCAGCAGGTCAAAATAGAAAATTAGAAGCCCAATGGTTTGTTGCAGTCGTTACCCATCCCAGAGTAGAAGTGGGATTGTATCGGCATGGATTTCATCACAGGTTTACCCAAGAGTTCCAAAGGCAATGATAAAATTTGGGTGATAGTGGACCGACTCACCAAATCGGCTCACTTTTTGGCAATGAAGCTTATTTGGTCAATGGAGAAACTGGCAGAGATGTATGTTGGTGAGATTGTGAAGCTTCATGGAGTTCTACTATCAATAGTATCCGATCGAGATGCACGTTTCACTTTGCATTTCTGGAGAAGTCTTCAAGCAGCTTTGGGGATAAAGACCGATTTCAGTACCTCCTTTCATCCTCAAACTGATGGGCAGACTGAGAGAGTCAACAGGGTGCTGGAAGATATATTGAGAGGCTGTGTGTTGGATTTTGGTGGCAGCTGGGAGAGGCATTTAGCTCTTGTGGAATTTGCCTACAATAACAGTTTTTCAGGCAAGCATGGGGATGACGCCGTATGGAGCTCTATATGGAAGGAAATGCAGGACACCGGTTTATTGGTGTGAAGTAGGAGAGCAGGCCAGAGTTTGTCCAGCAGACCTCAGAAAAGATTGAGTAGATCAGGAAGAGGTTGGTCGACGCACAAAGCAGGCAAAAGGGTTATGCTGACAACCGGAGGAGAGACCTAAAGTTTGATGAGGGTGACTATGTCTTCGTGAAGGTGTCTCCGACCAAAGGGGTGATTTGGTTTGGAAGGGGAGGAAAATTAGTCCCGAGATATATTGGACCCTACAAGATATTGAAGAGAATTGAGAAGACAGCTAATCGGTTAGAACTACCAAAAGAGTTGGCCCAAGTACATAATTTCTATCATGTGTCCATGCTACGAGGCTATATCCCAGATCCGAGTCATCATTTGCCAGAGGTGCCTGAAGGTTTGCAACTGGATTTGAGCTATGCTGAGCATCCTATTGAGATCATGGATCGTCGAGAAAAGATCTTAAGAAACAAGACGATCCTATGGTCAAAGTCATTTAGAGGAACCAGTTTGTTGAGGATGCCACTTGGGAATCAGAGGAAAAGATGATGAAAGATCATCCTGAACTCTTTAACTAAAATTTTTGTAAACTTTTTCTTTTCTTTCTTTGTATTTTCTCGCTCCTAAGTATAGTTCCGGGGACGGAACTATTCTAAGGAGGGAATGTTGTAACACCCCACATTTTATTTTAAATTAAAAATGCATTTTTTTGATTTTTTTTTGCACGTATGATGTACGTGCAAATTTTTATTCTCATTTTGTTACTCTCATTTACAAATGATAAGCATGCATAGTTTTAATTAGTTTTCTTTTGATCCATGGACCTAAAGAATAAATCCTACCTCAATAGATTAATTTAAGGAAAAGCCCACCAGGATAATTAAATTAGTTAATTAAAATAAAAGCCCATGGGACAAGCCCATTAATAAATTCCTATTTTTAAGTTGAGCTTGGATTAATACATGACAAGTTATAACTTTTTGTACACATTTTGAACTATAAAAAAATGTACTTAATTGGTGTGTACATATGTGCATATGCACACTTGGAATGTATGGCCAGATTGCACCTAGGGGTTGATCGGTTTGGGCTAGTGGGGGTGAGGAAAAGTTTGGAGTTTTGGGAGTTGAGATTGTGAAAGGTTGGGAGCATGAAGAGTTAGAGATTTTAGGAGTTAAGAAAATGAAGGGTTGTAAAAATTAAAAGAGAGAGTTATTAGGTGGAGATTTATGCATATTAGACCCTACCTTTACCCTATAAATAGAACCCCCATTTCTCCTTCTCTTTTGCACCAAAAACAATATCAAATTAAGTGAAAGAAAAAGAAAGAGAGTGAGAGAGTCCTTGTGCTTGGAAAAAATTCTTGCTAAGAGGAGGAGTACTTGCTAGGAGTTAGGAGTTGTTCCAACCTTCTTATTGATTTCAATCTTCAATTAAGTTGGGTGGTTTCTTTACTTTCTAGGTGTAAAATATGCATGTTAAAACTATAAATGAGTAGTATGTTATTGTTGATGTGAAAATATGTAAATGAAATTCATGCTAATGTAATTTGCCAGGAATGAGAATAGTATTGTTGTTAGTAAGTAATAGTAGATATCATGCTAATTTAAAGAAGAATTCTTTTATGCTATGAATCATGCTATCATGTTTGCAAAATTTTGCACTTGTTGAGTATGTGAAATTTGTGAAGAAAGTTATATTCAAATCATGCTTGATAACTAAGAATGAGGAAAGTAAACAAAATGAATTTAGTTAGCATCATGAGGTGTGTTGACATATGTGTATTTTGCCATGTTATAATTGAAAATATAAACAATTGTATGAAAGAGTCTTTTGTGAAATTCGCATGAATAAGTGATATGCTAGTTTTGTTATAAATTGAAATTTATAAAAGTAGGAACATAAACTAGTTTTATGAACACTACTCAAGTCTTATACAAGTTTATGTGAAAAATGAGAAAGAAAATTGTTTAAAGAAGCAGAAATGGAGTTTTAATGAATTTTAAAATTTGTTGTTTTACTGTTTTAATTTCAATCTCAGTCAAGAAAATTTTTATTTCAACTTATTAGAAAGAATGAGTCTTGGATAAACAAGTTTTATGAAAAAGGGATCACTTTTGAACAATATGAACAAAGTACATTAGTACATTTCATAAACAGAAAACATACTTAGACTTACTGGTTAGCTAGTGCAAAACAAAGCACTGTTGTGAGAGATCTTGTGTTCAAAACTTCATAGTCACATTCTATTTTGGTTTCATTTCAATAAAAATTTCGAACTGTACCGAATGTATAAGGGGTTTTTATTCTCGGATTAAGACAAAAGTCCAAATGGACTTAACGGCTAGTGGGTTCGGGGTTTGGGCGCTGGCTGTGTGCTGCCGCAGGTCCTGGGTTCGAAACCCAGGCCTCCCGTTTGATTTTTTTGGATTTTCTCATGAATTGGTCTTTTTTTAAAATATAGAATAAAATCTTAGTATTAATATAAATGAAATGAAAATTATTAAGAGATAGTATAGAGTTTTCTTGGAGTATAAAAATAGAAATTTGAGAATATAACTTGCTTTGGTGAAGAAAAGTAAAATATTATTTTGTGAAGTGTTTACTCTCAAAGAGATTGCATTTTTATTTTTGTTTAAGAAATATCTTGAAGTAAATTGAGACATCATATGAGCTTGAATTTGTGAATAAGATTTTATGTAATGAAATTGTGTTCTTGAAATGAATTATTATTTGTTATGAATAACTAGATCATGATTAGTGGCAAGACTAAGAAATGATTACTTTGTGGACAAGTGTTAAGACAAGATTTTGATCATTTGTGAATAAGTTGAAGATGAAAATATTTAGGTTTAAGACATGTTTATTAAAGGGTATGTGTACCAAAGATTTCTTGTACATGAAAAAGTTTGTAATTTAGAGTTAGTGAGACCTCGGGTACCGGCACTATTAAATTGAAAAGAGTTGAGATTATGTTTTGAGATATGGCCATGGAGCTATCTCATATTTGTTGATAAAGTTCGGTAGGAGGTAAAACTAATTCTAGGCTTGAAAATTTATTAGTGTCTTGAACTAAATAATTAGGCACATAAGTGAAGATGTAGTAAACCTGGGCAAACGTAAGTGAGTTGCTTCTATATAGTCGGCGGTGGATCTCCGTGGCTATAGACCCAGTTGGCGGACTGTGGTTGCTCCGTGGGAGATGGACTTATATTTTTTAAATCCGGGACTTAGCGTAGTTAGGCGGATATTTACCATACTCCAATGTATATACGTATACCGGGGTTAAGAGACACTTGCGGGATAGTTCGTACGATGAGGGATCTGTTATAATAGCCAGCGAGGCTGAGATCCATTATCGTGGAATGATCTAAACCTTGCTTTATTACTGGGTAGTTTCACGGCGAGAGATTGAACCGTTTATTGTGGAGTACGTAGGTGCTTTCCCTCGGACATATGCAGTATGGAATGCATAGATCCAAACAAGTGTGCATTAGTGTCATCGTAGTATAAAATGTGTGCATTAGGCATTAAGGCATGGCATACACTTACATATTTAGCGTAGTCACAATTTAACACTTTATTGTTTATTCAACTTTTGTGATTTGTTAAAGTAATGAGATCGTTATATGTACGGCATAGAGAGGATGGCTGAGTATAATATTTTCGTCAGTTGTAAGTGACTGACGTGCCCACAGCTTGATATGCTGGTAATGGACTTGTCATGAAGATGTTATGATGTAGTTGATGATTTACATTGTTATAGATGTACAAGTTGTATTTTATTTCATTGTTGTATATTTTCGCTGTGTAAACAAAGATGTAATTAACTCTGATGTATTATTGAAAAGTTTTAAATTTCCTTGTCAAATTGTATGAAGTTAAGTGAAGATCCTGTGAAATCTCGAATTCGGTCTTATTTGGAATTCGGGACGTTACATGTCATGTATTAGTCCAAGCTCAACTTAAATTAGTATTTTATTAAATGGCTTGCCCCATGGGCTTTTATTTTAAATTTACTAACTTAATTATTCTAGTAGGCTCTTCTTTTAATCAATCTAATGGGCTAGGATTTATCTTTAGGTTCATGGATTAAATAAGACTATGCATGCTAAAAATTAGTAAATGGGAGTATGAAAAGAGATGGATAAATTAGCACGTGCATCATACGTGCAAAAATAAAAAAATACATTTTCAATTTAAATAAAAATGTGGGGTGCTACAACATTTCTCTTTTCTACCTTAGGTGCCACACTACTATTGAATATTTCTACCACATACTCTACAATAACCTCCACTAATTGTGTGGTAGCTAAGGTAGTAAAGAAAAAGATAGTAGATTTGGTAGTAGGTGTAGCATTACCCAAACTCCAATTATCATAATATAACTTCTTTGCCAAACAAACGGAAATTTTCCCTAAACTGTCCCACTATTTGAAAATTTTTCCAAACTGCCCTACTTCTTTTAAAAATTTCCAAACTGTCTCACTCGTTTTCTGAAAAAGCGAGTGTGGTTAAAACCTCATCGCTTTTTCAAAAAGCGAGTGTGAGGTTTTTGATTTTCGAAAGCCTAGCTCGTTTTCTGAAAAAGCGAACTCGCTTTCTCAAAAAGTGAGTATGTTGTTTTGGTAAATACTTTCGAAAGTGGGTCAGTTTGGTAAATACTTTCAAAAAGTTGGTCATTTTGGTAACAAGTTCGTCTACAGAGGGGTGCTAAGATGCAAGTTGCAGGGAAGAAAATTTCCCATGAATCAAAACAAGGGATAAAAGAGCTTGTGGCTGAAAATGTTAGCATCGGCCAGCTCCACCATCGAAACATTGTGCAGCTCTTAGGCTACTGCAGACGCCAAGAAGTGCTGCTATTGGTCTATGATTACACGCCCAATGGTAGCCATGATAAGTACCTATTAGACCATATAAACCCTACTTTCAATAGGACTCAAAGGTTTCGAATCATCAAAGGAGTTGCATCGGGGTCTACTGTACATGCACGAATATTGGCAGAAGGTTGTAATTCATAGGGACATCAGGGCGAGCAATGTTATGTTAGATAGTAAAATGAATGGGAAGCTTGGAGACTTCGGGCTTGCAAGATTATATGATCATGAGGGAAGTGATCCTAAGACTACTCGTGTTGTTGGGACCATGGGCTATGTCGCACCAGATCTTGCTAAAACTGGGAAAGCAACTACCAAAACCGATGTTTTTGCTTTCGGGGCATTCCTTCTCGAAGTTGCTTGTGGGAGGAGACCAGTTGACCCACATGCTAAAGGAGATGATCTGATTTTAATGGATCTTGTGCTAGAAACCTGACAAAAGGGATATGTGCTTGAAGCAAGGGATTCAAAATTGGGCGAAGATTACAATGCCGATGGGGTGGAATTGGTTTTGAAGCTCGGTTTGTTATGTTCAAACCCTAATCCAGGTGATAGACCAACTTTGCGACAAGTAGCACAAATTCTTGAAAGAGATGCAGACCTCCCTGAATTTCGAACTATTACCAAATTGACCCACTTTTTCAAAGTATTTACCAAACTGACCCACTTTCGAAAGTACTTACCAAAACACTCGCTTCTGAGAGAGTTTCATTAAAACTCAATCGCTTTTTTAGAAAGCGAGTCTAGATTTTCGAAAATCAAAAGCCTCACACTCGCTTTCTGAAAAAACGATGAGGTTTTAACCACACTCGTTTTTTCAAAAAGTGAGTGAGGCAGTTTAAAAATTTTTTTAAAAATAAAACAGTTTGAAAAAAACTTTCAAAAAGTGAAATAGTTTGGGAAAAAATTCAAACAAACGATACCGGAGGAAATCCCTTCTTTTTAGAAAGAGTTTCTGTAGCAAAAGTTGAAGGGGGCAGCTTTTAAATCACTGTTTAAACTAAATTTTTATCTGTTTCTCAATGCACCATTATCAGCCTTATATTATTAATCTCTTATTTTTCTTCAAGAAAAAAAAAAATTTAAAATAGAACTCTTATTAATTCTCGAAAAGGAAAAAAATTGGTTTGTTCAAAATGTACTTTAGAAAAGTAAATAGACTGATTGATTGATCCATCTACATGTACTTCATACTAAACAATATCAATATTGATATTGCCGAGAGGTTAACTCATAGTATTAGGCCTCTTCCTGTATCAAGACTAACACGAAATTATTGTTTTGACAACAAAATAAGAGATTATTAATATGATACTGATAAAGCTAGTTGGAATTAACATCTTAATCAGTGTTCAGTTCTCCCAGTTTGTCAAATAATTGCAAATAGGTTCTCTTGCCGGCAGTGCAGGGGTGGGTTCACCTCGCGGATTAGAGCGGGCAATTGCTCGTCTTAATATTTGGAAGAAAAAAAAAGTCCAAGTAGATAGAGATAATAATAGTTAGCGCTTTTATTTTATTTTATTTTAATAAAAGGTTAAATATGGTTTTTATATTTCATTAATTAATAAGATGGTACGAAACACACCTAGTTACATGGACTACATGTACAATAACCTTCATACCATACTACATTACTACTAACAACAACATCAACACCTGCTCCCGAACCCAAAAAGAGCAAAACCCTAGATCTATCTCCTTGGGGCGGTGGCGGCTTGCCCTCGGCGCCGCCGCCCCCCTTCCCGTCGTCCCCCTTACCACTCCTCCACCAACGCGGCGACCCTCCCTCCCTTCTAGCGCGGCGACGATAGTTGGAGGGTTTCTTCGACGCTTTTGAGATCTGGCAAGCTCCGATGGAGTGGAGCTCGTGGTGGCGGAGCAGGAGCATTCTCTCTGCCATCGACCCCTCCTCCCCTCCCCCCCACCGCGCTGTCGCCACTTCCGTCGAAGCGGATTGGGCGAGCTCCTATGACGAGGAGCTTGAGGTGCTGGAGCAGGAGCTTCCGTCCCGGCCCCATTCGAACATCCGGTGTGATTCTTCTACCACCGATTGACTGTGGTGGCTCCTCCAGCCGTCGTCGACATAGTTTGAGCAAGCTCCTATGGCGCGGAGGTCGAGGTGGCACAGAGGCTACTCCCTTCGCAATCAAGCCACAGGATAGCGGTGCCATAAACTATTCAGCAGTAGTGATGGCTTCGTCGATAGTGCCACAGTCGATTCAGCGCTTATGCTTAACCAACCTGGCCAACTGTAAACCTGAGCAATGAGCAATCCATGGAGGAATTGTGTGGTGTGAATGTATTGACTGTGAGGGGGAGTGAGAGAGTGAGAGAGGAGGGGGGGGGGGGGGAGAGTGATTGAGATGAACAACGGCTGCACTTGAGCGCCTTCACCAGATGGCCACAGTCTTCTAAGCAGCACTGCCATTACGTCCTCATCATTGAACCCGACGTTCAATGTTGTGTTGCACGGTTACGGGGCTAGGGCCCGAAGACGGGGTCCCCCCATAGGTGCGCACCATTACAGCACAAGGTGGGGCTTGGGCCTGCAAACGGGGTCCCCCCATGAGGTGTCCTGTAGAAATTGTTGAGATGGAGATGTATATGCTTTTGGTTGGTAGTGGGATAGTCGCACCCTGAATTCGGCACCAGTTAATCAACGGCCACAGGTTTCGCAACAGCGCCGCCACTACGTCCTCATCAATAAACCTGCAATCTACAACATCCACCGCCCGTAGGGGCGAGAGGGGAAGGTGATGCTTCTGTTAGTTGTGGTTGTTTCGGGTTTTGCGTGAGAGAGAGTGAGAGAGTGAGAGAGTAAAGATATTGCTTCTCTCTATTCTGTACTGGTGTCTGTTAGTGTTTATGAGAAATCACTAGAGAGATTTGATGCGTGTGAGAGGCAAAGGTATCCTCTTCACGGCTCTCTCTTTGTTGGTGTTCGTGGTTAGGGTGACTGAGTGTTTTGTTTGGTGAGAAATCGCTGATGAGAGCTATAGCGTGACAGAGGTGAGTATCCTCTCCACGGCTCTCCTTTGGGGTGCGACTCCGACTGGGCCATGTGTGAAGTGGCGTTGGTGAGGTAGAATGAGGGGAGCAGCAAATTTTCAAATTCCATATGATTCGCTTCAGGTGGGTGGGCGCGTGCCGTGGAGGTGGGTGCTCGAAGCTTACTTGACGGACATACAATTAGTTGGTCCTCGTAGTTTAAAGTGAGAGCTGATTATATGTACTGGTCATGTCGCTTCATGTTTTTTTTTCTGTCTGTAGGTTGTAACTTGCCCCAGTATGCTGGGGTTGTTTTGTTAATTTCTTATTAATGAAACACGGTGGCCTTATTCCACCTTTTCCCTAAAAAAAAAAAAAACAACATCAACAATAACAAAGTATTTTTCCCAAACTAGTTGGTGTCAGTAACATGAATTCTGGTTTTCCATTCTACGCGGTTTAGCTCAATATCTTCTGTAAGGTCACAAACTGTCATATATTTTCTCACTGTTTCCACTCAAGTTAGTTTAGGTCTTCATCTACCCCTAACTCTACCTTCAATACTTATCAAATCACTTTTTCTAATGGGAGCACTACTAGGTCTACGTGTGACATGTCCAAACCACCTGATCCAATTCTTTCTTAACTTATCTTGGATTGGAGCTACCTTCAGCATGTCTTGTATATGTTTATTTCTAATTCTATCCTTCCTTATTTTACCACACATCCATCTTAGTATCCTCATCTCCGCTATACTCATTTTTTGGACATGTTGTTTCTTTATTGCCCAGTTTTCTGCTCCAAACATCATTGATGGTATAACAGTCATCCTATAAAAAATTTCATTCAACTTCATAGGTATTCCTTGTCACACCAAAATATCACTGATACTTCTCCACTTAAGCCACCCTGCTTGGATCCTACGTATAACATCTTCATAAATCTCCCTATCTCTTTGTATAATCGAGCCTAAATATCGAAAACAGAATCTCTTAGGTATCTCTCGACCATCAAACTTTACTACTTCCTCAGTTGTGTTCTGAAAATCACTAAAATTACACTCCATATATTCTGTTTTAGTTCTGCTTAACCTAAAGCCTCTAGCTTCCAAAGTTTCTCTCCACAATTCTAATTTAGCATTGACTTTTGCTCTAATCTCGTCCAGTAAGACGAAGTTATCGGCAAAAAAAATACACCAAGGCACCTCATCTTGTATTTCTCGCCTCAATTCATCCATAACCAAAGTAAAGAGGTAGGGGTTTAAAGTCGAACATTGGTGTAAACCTACTGTAATAGAAAAATCACTGGTCTCTTCTATAGTTGTTCTAATTGTGATTGTTTTCCCTTCATACATATTCTTAATTACCTTATACCTAATAGTTACACTTTTATTATTTAACACCCACCATACTATGTCTATAGAGACTTTATCATATACTTTTTCTAGATCTATAAAAACCATATGTAGATTTTTCTTTTTCTTCCTATATTTTTTCTAAGTGTCCTCGGTACATAAATTGCTTTCATTGTTAAACTCCCAAGCATAAATCCAAACTAATTCTCAGACATTGCAGTTTCTAATCTCAGTTTATGTTTGATCACTCTCTCCCAAATTTTCATCGTATGACTCATTAATTTAATTTCTCGGTAGTTGGAACAACTTTGTATATCGTCTTTATTTTTATATATAGGTACTAAAATATTCTTTCTTCATTCATCAGGTATCTTCTTAGTTCTCAAAATTTCATTAAATAATTTGTTAGCCAACTCACTCCTACATCCCCATGACACTTCCAAACTTCATGGGTATATTATCCGATCATAAAGCATTTCCTATCTTTATCATTCCTAGAGCATTTCGAACCTCCGATGTCCTAATTCTACGGAAAAACATATGCTCTCGAGTCTCTCTCGAGTCCTCTATATTTAAGTTGCCCACAACCTATTCATTTAATAACTTCTCAAAGTAATTTCGTCATCTTTCCTTAATTTCCTCATCTTTTATTAAGACTTTTGAATCCTCACTCTTAATACACCTAATTGTATCCAGATCTTCTGTGTTCCTATCCATTTATTTGGCAAGCTTATGAATATTATTTTCTCCTTCTTTTGTTCCTAATTTTGTGTATAAATCATTATAAGCTTTTTCTTTTACATCTCTTACCGCTTTCTTAACTTCTTTTCTAACGGTCTTATATCTCTCTATATCCTCTTCATTTCTACATTTTGGGCATATTTTGAAGGTTGATTTTTTTTTCTCTCACAATATTTTATACTTTTTCTTACCACCACCATATTTTTTTATTTAGTAATCCTCTACCCTTAGATTCTCCAAGTACCTCCTTTAACATTACTACATTACAACTGTGAATAGAAAATAAATGCTTTCCCAACATTGCTAGGAGGGCGGGAACCAAATCTAAAAGGGAAAAAATCAACAAACCAGTTAACTTTATTTTTTGGTCCAGAAATCCCCTAAGCTATTAAGTTTCCAAGATTCTGTTAAATTTCTATTATGAAATGACTAGAATACCATATCCCCTATATTTTGACATGTGCCCCTCTCTCAGCTTATCCCTTTCAACTCTATCTTCTGATTCTCTCAATTTTAACCCTATCAAATTCTCTCTACTATCTATCTAACATAATCTAACTTTGGGCACTCGATCAAGCTTTTGTTTTTCAATCAAGAGTCAATTATCAAACCCAATTGCATAAGGCAACGTTATGGTTTACTTAATCATGAAGAAAAATTGAATCTTTGATTCAAAGTTGGTTCTTTCTTGTCAATTTATAAATGAAATTTGTTTTAGTTATTATAGATGAAAATTGCTTTTAATTAAGTATTGCATAATGGTCAATGTAATTGTTTAAAACAAAAGAGAAGGTGGAGTGAGGAAGAAGGAAGAAGAAGTGAGGAAGGAGAAAATGGCATAATGGTTAATAGAGGAAGTCAAGTAGATTGAGAAGATTCACTTGTTTGAAGAAAATGAGAAAATGACAAAATGGTCAACGCACAACCCAAAGTTAACACGGAATTGGAAACTTAACGGCTTAGGAGATTTATGTTACAAACCCAAACTGAGGTCTCGATGGCGGCGGTGGATGCCCAGGAGGCGCACACCCTGAACACGTATTGACCATGGGCTATCTACGAATGAAAGCACAAGAGAGATACAAAAAATAACAAGAACAGAAGAAAACTAAGAAATTACTCAAATATCATTCATAATAGATTTGGGATTACAACGATGGGTATATAATGAAGAGCACGGGCATGACCCGGGATTCCCTCACCCTGACAAAAAGAAACCAACCTCAACTGCCCTACAATGCTAGTGGGATCCACTGATCCTATTCTCTCCACTCATAGGCTGTCAAGTGCAAACGGTGTCACCCGTGAGAGATAAAGCAGGGGCTTTATTACAAACTGCCAGCCAACTTTATAATTAAACCTATAAAATAAAAATAATCCTGTAGGGACTTATATGGAACCCCAAAGTACTGATATGTGATGATTCTCTCTCCCATTTCCGCTACAGTTCAGCTACGAACTGTATCAATCCTATCCCTTTGAAACATTGCTTCTAAAAAAATTTAAAATTTTAGGAAGCGATTATACACATCCCAGAATTCTTCCCAAGTTGCCTCTCCCTCTTCTCCGCCCTTCCATTGAATCAAAATCTCCATTACTGTTGTCCCCTTCTTGTTAACTATTATTCAATTAAGAACCGTGGCAGGCTCAAGGGAATCAGTGTGGAAATACATATGATGAGTTGGTTGAAGCTTACTGGGGTCCCCAACATGCTGCTTGAACTGTGAGATGTGGAAAACATCGTGAATCTTCGCTGTCGGAGGGAGCAGCAGTTGATAGGCCACTGAACCCACCTTCTTAGTTATCATATAAGGGCCATAATACAAATGTGATAGTTTGTGCACCCTTTTCCCACCCACAAATGTTTGCCTATATGGTTGGAGTTTGAGGTAGACATAGTTCCCAACCTCCAAGTCCTCTTCTCCGTGCCTATTAGCCATGGATTTCATCCGAACTTGAGCTTTTGTTAGGTTGTCTTTGAGTATCTGCAGGCTGCTATCACCCTCAATCAAGCAATCTTCAACTTTTGGGGACCTTGCGGTATGGTGTATTTAGTTCAACAGGGTTAGGGAGCTTTTCCATAAAGCACTTGGTAGGGTGAGAGCTTGGTGGAACTGCTAATGTTGGTGTTATCCAATATTCCACCCATGGTAACATACTAACCCAACTAGCTGGTTTGTAGGCACAAAAGCATCAAAGATAAGTCTCCAATATTCGATTAGTAACCTCTGTTTGGCCATCAGATTGCGGGTGAAATGAAGTACTAAGGCACAACTGTCCCCTGCATATTGAAGATTTCTTTCCAAAAGGTACTAATGAAAATAGCATCCCGGTCACTATGGATTTTGGGACTCCATAGAGCTTGATAATATTACTCATGAACACCTCCGCTATCTGTCTTGTTGTATAGGGGTGACTCACTGCGATGAAGTGGCTATACTTGGAAAACCTATCGACTACAACGAGAATTGTTGTTTTATCAGAGCTCTTGGGGAGGCCATCAATGAAATCCATGCTAAGCTCTTCCCACACTACAGAGGGTATAGGTAGAGGATGGAAGGGCTCTGACTGATATATTTACTTCTTTGTCATGTGTCACATTCCTGTATATACTGCTTAACATTCTTTTTCATTCCTACCCAATGAGCTACATGTATGATATGTTGCCATGTCTTCTCAAACCCTGAGTGCCCACTTTGCACAACATCATGATGCAACTTCAAGAGTTGTTGAGCAAATGGGGAAGAAGGATTGGGATGCACTCTCCCCTTATAAAACACCAGCACATGCTGAGTTAAGTATTTGTCAACAGGGAGCTCTCCTGCAGTTACCTTGCTAATCAACTCTTGGTAATAATTCCAATTTGAGATCCTCTAACCATTAAGCCTTCACAATGGAAATTGCATGTAGTTGGGACTCCTTATACACCCTTGAAAAAACTGTCTGCCCCAACGTTATCCACTCCTTTCTTGTATTCAACCACGAAGTGATATCCATGAAGCTTCCATAGCCATGTATGTTGAGCTTCGGTCTCCAACCTTTGCTCCAAGAGGTGCTTGAGTGGCTTGTGGTCAATCTTTATAATGAATTCCCTACCAAGGAGATAGTGCCTTCATTTCTTCACCACCAAAAGAATAGCGAGCATTTCTTTCTCATAAGCTAAGAGACGCCTGCTCTTCCCCTTAAGCTCAAGACTGAGGTAAGGTACTGGATGTTTCTGCTACATGAGTATTGCCCCAACCCCTGATCCCACAACATCACATTCTAACACAAATTTTTCTTCGAAGTTGGGCATTTTTAGAACTGGTGGGGTTGTCAATGCTCTCTCCAACTCTTCAAAGGCCCTTTGAGCTACATCTGGCCATTTAAATACCCCCGCTTTTTGGTTAAGCTTACCAACGGTGCAACTATTGAAGCTACTTGTAGATGAACTTGTGTTAACACCTCGTGAGCCCCAAAAATCCCCTCAATGCCTAAAGGGACTTAGGAATTGGCCAAGCATGAACTACCTCCACTGTAGTGCCCCGAATTTTCAATATGATATCTGAGAAATACGTGACACAATTTCCAATACTAACTTCAAATGTAATATTAAACGCAGCCCAAAATACCGGTAAAAAATTTTTCTTAAAATTTTATTACAATAATATTTACATAGCACAGCGGAATACATACACCTTGAATTACAAACTTTCTTTACAATTCTTTCTTTTACAAAATCACACAATCCATTACATCACTTTAACTCAAGCATCCAAATCCAAGCTATAGGTAATCACCTGTAAAATATGAGGCTAGAGATAACTCTAACCCCCAAAACTAAAGGGGTCAGCCATAACAGTGTGAGTGACATAAAAACAAACAACATAAATAGAGCATAGATTTATCAACAACAGGAAATAAACAAGAGTAAATGAATTAGGGAATAACCATGAAACACGAAAACATCAAGTGAAGCTAGACTAAGTATCAAGTGTAGAAAACCGAAAACACATGCTTAATACCAAGTCAAGAAAACATCAATGCTTTATGCTGACTCTCTAATGCGTACTTGTCGGAGTCTATGCATCCCACTTTACATAGGTCCGGTGCAAGTTCTTAACATTCTCCACTTTATAGGGTTTAATCCCCCGCTATGCAACTAATCCTACTTCTATGATTACTACGAGATATAGATACACTGTGAGTATTAGCCCATGCCCCGATAATTCCGGAGGTCAATCTTTATCCACAGATAATTTTGAAGACTATTTCACTCATACCTGGGAATCTTTGAGAATACCCCACACCGCAAGCTATGGCACCTCATCACACAAATACCACATGAGTGTCGCCTCGATTCTGATCATTCCAGAGATCAATCCCACACCACAGGTAATTCCAGAGACTACTTCACTCACACCTGGATAATTCCGGGGATTATCTCACATCGTGAGCTATACTGAGGTCCATAACCCATGTTCTCATTCATCATATCACCACGAGTGCCTGTCCTTATCATTTAGATTATTTAATTACTTTACGAACCTCCTAGAGTTGGTGTACCCCACCGGACTTAACTCAACAACTGATCAACTAAAATGCCTCAACAGGCCCAAAATACAAATATCTCAATTGCCGGTATAATAAAGTCACACACACCCTCTAGAGACTCACACCCAAATATCCAAACCAATCTTCCAACATAAATTGCTCAGTTAAAACAACTTGAAAACATATGTTCAGTAGAAGATAAGGTATATAAGTTATAAATTAAAAATATTTAGGGAATAAATTATTTAAAAGAACATTCAAATATATACAAGCATCGGTCGATTGTCCGGAGAGAAAACATTAATAGCTTTGAGAAAACAATTTCTAAGTATTAGAAGTCGACTGTAAAAAGTCATCGGTCGATTGTCCAGAGGGAAAAATCCAAAACTTCAATTAAAATAATTCTAAGTAATATCAGTCGACTGTAAAAAGTCATCAGTCGACTGTCCAGAACGAAATTTCAAGAAAACTAGAGAACACAGTAGCCAGGTCGCAACGGTCGACTGTAAAATTATACCGATCGACTGTCAACCTGCAGGCTGCAGATTTTTGGTTGTGCACATTTCAACCGATACGGGGTTTTACTTTATGAAAACGATTTCTACAAAAAGCATATTTCTTATATGATCAAACTCAACTTATAGGATATATAATAGTCCATAAAAACTAAATCAAAACTACTTGAATTTATAAAAATAGCGATTTGTTGATTTTTTTTCAATTTAAAACATGAATTGTGCATATAATCAAAATAGAGTTTCTTAAGAATCAATTATTTATTGAAATAGCTTCGTATTCAGGTACAAACCATATCAATACCAAAATAAGTCGAGATATAGTCAAATTTCTCGAAAACACATAAAAACTCAATTTCTTTCAAAACTCAGAACATAAGGTATTCATGAAAAACATTGTGCATATTTATGCACCAAAGAACTTCCTAATCCATCAATTAAAATAAAACATATTCAGAATTAAATCTCAGGGTTTAAGAAATCCAAACTCCAACAAACCTTTCACCAAAATCTTAAAATCTCCAATTTGGATATATTTCATCAAACTCAACTCGATTCCAAATTTCGATTCTCAAGACATGATTTCTTGATTCATAAATCTTTTCTTCAAAATTTTCAAACTAAATCACCATTATAACTCATAAATATAATCAATTATAATATTACCATATCAAGTTTCATTCAACCAATACTCAAAAGTGACAGAAAAGTCCCATCTTTATTAAATTTATGCATGAAATTTACCATATCCAATCAATTCAATATTAATCCAAAAGAAATAGGTTACCCATGATTACTAATAGGTCATTCATCAATCTCGAATTACCCACATACAATTCTACTCATAAATAACTAGGGTTTCACAAGATTCAATTTTTATCATCAATCCAACATACATATTCACACCTAAATTCTAGCATGCTTTTTAGGAGATGAAACACCACATACAATATTCAAAGAACAAACAAAATAATTATATCACTCACCTTGTTGAAGAGATCGAACGAAGAGGAATAGAAATTAAGAAAAGCCTCTCCTTCGCAAGAAATCCAAAGTCTTCTCCTTAAAACTCTAAAATAATAAGAAATAAGAAATTCTTATGTGTTGTGCAGCAAAAGACGACTGCACAAAACCCTATATAGTCTGGGATTTAAGTTTCTAGGGTTTTTGAAAACATTTGCAAAATACTCATTTTACAATATACCTTTACATAAATAGAACCCTTTATTAGAAAACTAGTTAAAAACCAATTTAATCAAATTCAAAAATTAGAACGATCTCCTCTAGCATCAGACGGCTCTGTAGGGGAAAATCCAGAAAAACAGTTTTGCACTTTCACCCCCTTAAAATAGCAATTTTGCAAAAAGATCATCTTTTATCAAAACTTGTAAAATAAATCAAATGTGTGGAAACAAAAGGTAAACTCTTTATACCTAAATTGACTAGGCATTATATCCAGCTTAAAATTTCAAAAATCTGAAGTTTTCACCCCCATTGGTAATTTTGCACAAAAATCATTCTTTTTGAATTATTTGTAAATAAGTCCAATAATTATCAAAAAAATCTAGAAAAGTCACGAATAATCTCAAATAATAAATAATGAGTTTCCCCAAAATATTTTTTTGCTTTAAGCTTTCAACGACAACATTCGCACGTGTTTTGCACGTGTAAAAGATAAATTTCTAATGAACATTTATTTAATCACCAAAAATTATTTTAATTCATTTTCTAATCTCAAAACAGCATTTAAAAAATACGGGGTACCACATCCACCTTGCTTGGATCCATAGCAAGTCCATTCTTGGATACTATATGGCCCAAATAGGCTACCTCTTGCACCGCAAACACGCATTTGCTCATTTTTGTAGATAATGAATTCTCCCTTAGTAGCTACAAAACAATTTTGAAGTGATTGAGATGCTCACTCCATGTCTTGCTATAAATGAGTATATCATCAAAAAATACAAGCACAAACTTCCTCAAATGGGGTTTAAAAACTTCATTCATGAAGGATTGAAAAGTGGATGGTGCATTTGTTAAGCCAAAAGGCATAATGATGTACTCATAGTGCCCTTCGTGAGTTTTAAAACTAGTTTTGGGAATATCATTTTCAGCCGTGCGGATTTGGTGATACCCACTATGCAAATCAAGCTTACTATAATACATAGCTCCATGGAGCTTGATATGGCTAAAAATAGGATTAAATCAGGATCATTCAAATTGGGTACGAATCTTAAAGCTCCCGGGGGTAAAACAGTAATTTTACCTACAAACGGGTCCAAATTGGGAACTGGGTCTTCCCGTAAAGCCCAATAGCCCATAAACGAATCCGTTCTACTGGGTATGGGTAGCAACCCGTTACAAACCAACCTAGATGGATAGAGAGTGATTAAAATTTGTGATTATCCCTGGGAAACACTTTCAACTGTCCATCTTATCACGAAACGAGTCTAACATCTCCATCTTATCCATAAACATCTGGAAGTAGAGATTTATCCTTATCTCGAAATGGATCCCTAAGGCGACTATAAATACTCCTCTTCCCTCACCGTAACAAGGTAATCAATTTTTTCTACCTAAAGCTCTTTCTTAATCTTTGAGATTACTGACAAGAGCGTCAGAGGGTTCGTCGCTGGGATCCATCCCGATGTATCGAACTTTGTGCAGGTTCGCGACAGTGGCAAGAAACAAGTCAACACGTTCGTGAAGGTCAACAGGTTCGCTTTATTGTTTTCCTCAAAGAACCCACAAATTCATCTGTTTGCTCCCACACCCAAAATTAGCAGCAACAGAGCTCATCTAATAGTTCATAAATTATGGTGATTGGGAACTTATCTTTAATTTTCATCTTGTTCAAGGCGCAGTAATCCACACACATCCTTCGTGTGCCATCATGCTTCTTCATCATCATAACTGGTGATGCAAAAGAACTTGTGCTAGGCCTGATTATTCCAGTATGCAGCATCTCCTTCTCCAGCTTTTCTATCTCATTCGTTTGGTGACAAGGGTGTTTGTATGGTCGCAAGCTTACTGGTTAGGCATTATTGTGGAGTATGATCTTGTGATCTTGAGCTCTGGTGGGAGGTAGGGATCATTTCTCTTGGAAAACTTCATATATTCTACAAGCAATTGAGCTAATTGATCTGGATATGCAAGTTCAAGTGAGTTCTTGGTGGCTACAGCTGAAATATGCAATATTAGGCCCCTTTTCAAATAATGTAGAGTCTTCATCATGGACTTGGTTGTAGCAACTTCAATTCCCTTACTGTTCACCCCTGTCAATACTTTGATCCCCCCATTCAGCTCAAAGTGGATGGAATAGTCTCTGAAGCTAATCCGCATCCCTGTCAAAGTTCTCATCCATTGTGCCCCCAATATGAGTTGGCTAGTTTCCAAAACCAAAATATGGAAGCCAATCACAATCTCCACCCCCTGGCAAATGAACTCAACATGTTCACATATTCCTTCACAATGTAGTTTGTCACCCCCAACTATCGTTACATAATAAGAAGTTTCTCTAATAAAGACAACTTCATTTTTTTAACTAATCGAGTATCTACAAAGTTATGAGTAGACCCAGTGTCAAGAAGAGCATACACCTCATGTTCAGCAATAGTCCCTTTTAATTTGATGGTTTGGGGAGCCGAAGACCCTGTGATTGCTGCAAGTGAAATAGTGGGGTGAGAATTTATCTTAGCTTCAAGTTGCATGAGATTCAGCTCCTGACCAACTATGACTTCCTCCTCTGTAGCTTCTTCACTCATACCTTCCACCTCCTCACCTGCATCTAACTGCCCCTCAATTAGCATTAATGATCTCCCCTTACAGCTGTGCCCCTTCACCCACTTTTCGTCACACCTAAAATACAAGCCTCTTGCCTTTTATGTCAACAATCATCTTATCAAACTTAGTATTATGAGGCACAATACTGAACTTGCTTTCGTTGGTCACTGGTTTGGTGCTTGGGGTATTTGGAGTGGTTGCGGGTAGAGGATTCTTCACGACACTGCAAGAGTTGTATAGTTGGGTTTGGTACCATGGTACTTTACTGCCTTGCGCTGACACAAGAGGATTGTCTCATGCAATTGAGCCTCTTCGTTCGCATTTTTCACAGTAATGGGGTAGTTTGATTTAGTTCTTGTTGGATCTCTTCCTTGAGACCCGAAATAAAGCAATCAACTAGAACAAGCATCGCCATTGATTTGCTAAGGTGAATATACTTAATAAACTCACGATATTATTCTTGAACAGTACCTGTTTGTTGGAGTTTTAGAAGAGTTGTGGTGGGGTTCAGAGCTCCGCAAGACCAAATTGCAGCAGCATCTCCTTTTCAGTGCTTCCCAACTGATTTTGATGCCATATTGGCCCTTAAACCACCGCCACCACATTAGGGCATCATCCCTGAGGTAAAAGACACATAAATCCACTTGATGTCGCTCATTGATCCTCTGGGTCTCAAAATGGTTCTAGAGGTGGAAGAACCAGTTATGTTTCCATTACCATTGAAAATGGGAATCTCGAGCTTGGTGTTCTTTGGGTAGATGTAGCTAGTTCTTCCATAGTCTTCCCCATCATTCCTAGTCCATCGCCGATCCTCGCCATAACTCCACTTCCTTGGGGGCGACAAATCTCGTCTAGGTTGTTGAGGTGCTGGAGGGTTTGGGTGATACCCCCTAAACCCCTCATCATCCGACCTCACGATCAGCCTCATCATCATGACGCGCATCTCCTCATTGTGGTTTTTTTCATCCTTGCGAGCTGGGTCTGAATGTCCCCCATTGAGATCTTAATGTCTTCCATTCTACGCTCGAGGGCGGTGCGCTTGTGGGAATGAACACCATGGGATTCCCGCACTGAACTACTCGGTGATCCGACTCCATAGTGAGTTCCAGATTCAAGGATCGGTGAGTGCTTGACCTCGACTTGTTCTGATACCATTGTTACAGACCCAAACTGAGGTCTCGATGGCGTCGGTGGATGCCCAGGAGGTGGACGCCCTGAAAGCATATCGACCATAGGATATCTGCGATTGATAGCACAGGAGAGCTACAAAAAGTAACAAGAACAAGAGAAAACTAAGAAATTACTCAAGTATCATTCATAATAGATTTGGGATTACAACAATGGGTTTATAGAGAAGTTGCACGGGCATGAGTCTGGATTCCCTCAACCTGACAAAAAGAAACCGACCTCAACTGCCTTAAACCCTATTCTCTCACCTCATAGGTTGCCAAGTGCATACGACGTCACCCGTGATAGATAAAGTTGGGGCTTTATTACAAACTGCCAGCCAACTTTGCAATTAAACCCATAAAATAAAAATAATCCTCCAGGGACTGATATGGAACCCCAAATGACTGATATGTGTAGATTCTTTCTCTCCCATTTCAGATACAGTTCAACTACGAACTGTATCAATTTATAGGCCAAAAAAAAACAACGTTTGAAGATTTCTTGATTTAAATTGTAACTTTAAGGGTTTCTTGATATTTTCCCCATATCTATTACCATTTTTAAAAAAAACACGAGTTTATTAGATCAAATTGTCAAGATTTAATCTTTTAGTCTGTCAATAGAAAATCTTCGCCATTCATCAAATTTAATTAAGATGTAAATCCAGCTCCAAAAAAATGGAAAGATATAAATGACTATGAGGCAAAAAGGGCCGGGTAAAGAATCACTCCTACAAAGAAAGCAATAAAAGTTGAAGAAACAATGATAAATAATTAGCAACTAAAAATCCTACCATATAATTTTTGGGTTAAATCTTACTATGCATATATAGAATTTCCGATCATATATAGATCAAAATCCTAATAATAAAATACAATCATGCGAAATTCTATATAGATACAAATCCAGAGCATAACTTTGGCGTGCAATAACAAACTCTGTTTGTGCTATTAGAGCATCTGTAGTCGTTAAAGTTAAAAATGGGTATATGGATATTTTGAAAATAGCAAATAGCTCAAACCCGTCGTCTATACTCAAAAAAAGATTTTTTTTTTACGCAACGGAAGATCATATACCGTTTGAAAATCTGCTTTTTTTTTTATATAAGTAGTGTGAAGAACGGTAGATGATCTGCCGTAATTTAAAAAAAACAAAACAAAACAAAAAAAGGTGAAGGATGGCACATCATGTGCCGTCCAACACTTCCGCCAAATGTGCATGCTTTCTCTCTCTTCCCCCAAAAGGAAGAACATCTTCCGATTTCCTTTTTTTTTTTAATAATAATTCAACGGGAAATTATTTGCCGTCCACTCATTTCGCAATTAAAAATTGTCTCAGAGGACATATCATATATCGTCTGACACTAAGATGGTAAATCATCTTCCGATTTCTAAAATATGCATAATGCCAGTTTCGCTGCCAAATATAGACATGTTTATCCGAAACCTCAAAAATGGGTATATAGACGACGACTACAGAGATTTTTTTTTTCTTCAAAATATTCATTTTTTGGATATATAGCCAACGACTACAGATGCTCTTAAGAGATTTGATTTAGAATTTGAGGCAGTGAAATGTATAAAAAAACGGTAGAGTTCATCTTTCCTTGGCTTGAACATGTTCCACTCACTGCTATATCACCATTAAAAGAATAGAAGGAAAAAATAAAAAGGGAATGATAAATATATTTTTTTGATAACTGAACCACCATTGTTATACCATTAGGGCCTTGTCTTATCTGCGCCAAAATTCAAGGCAAGATCCAATATCTTGGTACATCCGTATGTATGGCAATATTACACGTCTTTTTCTATTTTTGATGTAAGCGGATAGAGTCGCAAGGCTCCAGCCCGATCAAAAAAATATATTAATAACGAATAATACACTGTACAAACGCAATGATAATGTTTTACAAGAGGTAAAACACGACACCCAGACGACAACACGCAGGGAAAGACAACAAACAGAGACCCAAAAATAGAGCAACATTACAATCAGAGCAGACCAAACAAAGAAGAGAGGCAGGGAGCTGATCGGGATCCATACAGAGCGGCGAGACACCCATCCAAAATAGCCAGAAACACCAAGATCCAGCTGTAACTGCAGAGAGGGCGGGGACGACTCGAACCAATGGACGATCGCTCGGCAACCATGTGCTAGTGAGCACATAAGAGAGATGCTCTACAAGTACCGAAACGAAGGGTAGGGAGAATCAGGATGGGCAGCTCCCAGAAGTGGAGGGCAATAGCTACAGGTAACAGAGGGTCTCAAGACAGCTGAACAGGATCAGGGAGCAAATCCCGAAGCAGTCACAAACGAACCCAACCAAAGACAGCAACACAAATCAAACGAAGGAGCCAAGCATGCTATAAAAACCTGGTCAGTAAGATGAGGAAGGAAAAACTGACAATAACAAGCCAGTCGAGAAAATCTAATGTGAAACATCGCCACCTGTTGACAGATAGGGAGTAAAAGAATAGCACAACCACCAGAAAAACAACGCTACATGAAAGAAATTCTAGCAGCAGCGAAACACAAAACACATGATAAAAGAGCATCAGAAAGAAGCTAAATTAGAGAACAACAGGAAGCAACATCCCACCAGGCACTAAGGTCCAAGAGATAGAGCGTTAATAGGTACATCATGCGCTCACCCTCTTAACAAAAGTGCACCAAAAATATCAGTAGCTATAAACAACAAAAGAGAAAACACAGAAACCAACCACCCGATCAGCCCAGAAGAGAATCACCACACAGACAAAACGAGGAAGCCCGAACGAAATCCCATGGCAAAAGCAAGGAACAGCCACCAGAGAAGCTAGCAGGCAAATCATGGGGACAAAAACATCAGAGAGCCACAAAGGCAAGATTAAGTATCCGATGGAACCACTTGCAAAGGAGGAAGATGACTGAGTATAGAACAATAGCAAAGAATAAAGACATAAACACACAGTACAGGCTAAAAGAGAAAGGAGAGAAATAACACAATCTCCAGCACAACAAAACCAACCGCAGTAAAAGAAACATCATAGCACATTAAGGTTATTAAGAACAGTGATGGAATCATCTAACCGATGATAGAAGTAAGATAGCCTATCCTCTTCTTTCAATTGAGACGACCAGAACTTAAAAAGGAAAACAAATTCTTCAATTATGGAAGTGATAGGGGATGCTTTGTGAGAAAATAACCTACTGTTCCTTTCTCTCCAAACAATCCACATAATGATCTGAACGGAATAGTTCCAACTCTTGCGAAATCTCGGGGGAACAGAGAGGGAATGCCAGCACGAGAGTAAATTAATAGGTAAGGCCGGGTTACCCCAGGCAAGAGCCACAATTTTCCAGAGAGGAGAGATGTAAGAGCAAGCAACAAGAAGATGGTTAATATCTTCCGAAACTAAAGAGCAGAGAGGACAAAGCTGACCCCACGCTAGGTTCCTTTTGTTGAGCACCTCCACAGTCAGGAGCTTGTTGTTGAGAGCTAACCAAGAATTAATTTTCACCTTGAGAGGGACACAGGATTTCCAAATAAAGTAAGCCGACGAGGAAGTGATACCGCGGAAATTGAGAAACTTGTAGAAAGATTTAACCGAGAACGACCCTGAGGAATTCCATCGCCAAACGATGTCCTCAGCTTGTTTCCACTCAAAGAGATTGAGGGAATCAACCAAATGCTGCAAGTCAGCAATCAGGGGAGGAGATAATGGCGAAGAAAAGGGGATGAGCCAGTGCGAAGCAGTCGAGGTCCTCGTGACGGACTCTTCGACCGAAGCGTACGGCCAGACCGCAAGGTTGAAGAGAGAGGGGTAGGCAGTCGCAAGAGACGTGTTGCCTACCCAAAGATCAGTCCAGAACAAAGTCCTAGAACCGTCAGAGCAAAGCTTGGAAATGCTGGCCTGAAATGCAGGTGCAACCTTCCAGATTCCTTTCCAGAATGGAGAAGCGAAACGATGAACCGGGGCGTTGAATTGCCACCAAGGAGAGGAAAAAAAATAATATTCTTTGATGCACTGAACCCAAGCTAGGTGGGGAGATTTATGGAAATTCCAGAGCCATTTACCTAGGAGAGCGATGTTTTGGTCACGCAAATTAAGAACACCCAAGCCACCATTAGCTTTCGAGGAGCAAATGATGTCCCAAGAGCAAAGGTGCGAACCCTGTTTATACTGAGCTGCACCCGACCAAAAGAAGTTGCTTCTAATTTGATCGATTCTTTTAAGAACCCAGGAAGGGAAGAGATAGAATGACATCATATAAAGTGGCATAGCTGAGAGGACCGAGTTGAGGAGAATTAATCTTCCTCCGCGGGAAAGCAGTTTGCCAGTCCAAACATTCAATCTGGCTTCTATCTTATCAATAATAGGAGCCCAGTCCGCACGGTGAAGCTTACCCCACCTAAGAGGGATACCAAGATAGGAGATGGGAAGAGTCGCGATACGGCAATTAAAAAATAGAGAAACCTCTTGATGACGGCTATCATCCCCACCGAGCCAATAAACCGAAGATTTGTTGAAGTTGATAGAGAGGCCAGAGGCCTGTTCAAAGCAATAAAGCAAGAGTTTCAGGTTGCGCATGGAAGCGAGATCGGGTTTGGAGAAAATAATGGTATCATCTACATATTGCAAATTGAGGATACCATCAAAGTTCCGGGATCGACCAATGCCCTCAATGACATGAGCTTCGCGAGCGTTACGGAGCAGTCTGCTAAAGACATCAACCACTAGGGCGAACAGGAGGGATGAGAGCGGATCTCCTTGACGGAGACCACGCCGGACCTTGAATTTATGGCCTTCTGAGCCATTAATAAGGATGGAAGAAGTACCAGCAAGAAGGCTGGATTTAATCCAATCAATCCATTTTGGTCCAAAGCCGCGATGGGCTAGAATGTCAAGAAGGAAATCCCAATTGACATTATCATACGCTTTTTGAAAATCAAGCTTAAGGAGAATCCCCTCAATTTTATGATGATGGCTCAGAGAAATAACCTCTTGAGCGGCGGCGACACTATCAAGAATAAAGCGATCCTTAATAAAGCCAGACTGGGCCGGGTCGATCAATGGAGGAATTAAAGCACTAAGCCTAGATGCCAGAACTTTCATAATAATTTTGAAAGTACAGTTAATAAGACTAATGGGCCTAAATTGCGAAACCGCATTGGCACCAGGCACTTTAGGGATAAGGACAATGTGGGCATAATTGATGCGGTCAAAAGACAGCGAACCTTGATGCAGGTCCTGGAAGAGGTCGAATAGGTCATCCTTAATCCAAGGCCAGAACTTTTGGAAGAAAAAGGCCGGGAAGCCATCCGGCCCGGGCGCCGAATCGCTTTTTAGAGCGAAAACGGTAGCCTTAATCTCATCCAGAGAGAAAGGATCCTCAAGAGAAGATAAGTTAACGGTCGGGGGACCATAAAGATGCTCCCAGTCAAGAGAGATCAACCGAGGATTGGAAGAGCCAATAAGATCTTTGTAGAAGGTGTGAAAAGCACGATGGATGTCGGGGTCCGAACGCAATTCTGCGTTATGGTCTAGTATCATAGGAATATGATTGCAACGCCTACGATGTGATGCGAAATGCTGAAAAAAGGCGGTGTTACCATCGCCCTCTTTCAACCACTGCACTCTGGCTCTCTGAGCCCACTTAGAATGGTCTTGAAGGAGGAGGTCCGCATACTCACGTTTACAAGCCAAACGCTCATTGCGGGCGTAGGTCGAAAGCGGAGCTTGTTCCTCCAGGGAATCAAAGGCCTGGATGGACGCCAGGAGAAGGTCTTTGAGAAAGTTGGTATTGGATTGTCTCTCACGACGCCAAATTTTGCAACCATATTTGATGGCATGAAGTTTAAGAAGAAGGTTGCCAAGACCACGAGAACCATGGATGAGAGCGAGACAATCCTCAACTAACTTAACAAATAATTGGTCTTGAAGCCAGAACTTTTCAAAACGAAATTGATGACGGTGAGGAAAATGAAAGTCTGAGAAAAGAATGATGGGCACGTGGTCAGAAGACGGATTGGGGAGAGCCTTAGCGTAAGAATTGTGAAATTTGGCGAACCATGATAGAGAAACAAGAAAGCGATCTAGCTTGGCAAAAGTAAGGATAAGGCACTGGTTTGACCAAGTGAAGAACCTACCATTGATGGGAATATCAGATAATTGGAGATCCCGAATGCAATCATTGAAAATGGCCGATTAGGAATCAACGGTACTCGAGTTGGACCTTTCGGAGGCAAAACGAGTGACGTTGAAGTCACCGCAAACAAGACCAAGACCCTGAACGTACTGGGAGAGGGAACGAAATTCTTGCCAGAAAAGGGGGCGTCTCTCATAGGTAGACGGGCCGTAAACGGAAATAACAGTTAAGACAACATCAAGGATAGTCCAGTGAAGTTGAACGATAAGGAAGAAATGAAGTCGATGGACAGCAATTAAGGAGAAAGTCGAGTCGCGAAAATCGAAAAGGATACCACCACGAGAACCCGTTGCATCAAGGGAAATCCAGTTGGAGATGTTGGAACCTCCAAGCGCTCGAAATAGACGCGGGGAAGGAGACTCGATTTTCGATTCTTGGATAGAGATGAGGTCACAGTGAGAAGATGCTATAACATCGAAAATGGACCTTTGTTTGGCGGGGCAATTAAGACCCCTAACATTCCAAGAGACACTAATCATGATTGATACGGTGCTCCAGAACTCGGGAATGTTCCATCTTTCTAAGGAAGGAGATGGGGGAGGGTGAATCAGAAGGGATGGAAAAGCCTAACGAGTGGGTGATGGACAACATTTCAGCATCAGAAAGGTTGTCAAATTGCAGGTGATACAGAGACCCTAAAAAGGTGGGCGAGGAGCAATGATCAGAAGAGATCCTGGCCGAATCAGTCGAAGCAACTGAAGGAGAGGGAAGAGATCGCTGTGCCTTAAGCCTGGTGCTTGATCGAATAAAACGATAAGCGCTCCTGCCCAGCCCGGGAGTGGGCGAGAGGACCGGGGAAGAAAGGCACAGGGGATAGGAAGAAAGCTCGGCCGAAACCTTAAATGTTTTCGATCGAGAGACGATAGGGGAGGAAGAAAACGTGGTAGAAAAGTCAGGGAACTCTGCGACCGCTCGGATCTCAGGAGGCTGGGCCTCGCGAGAGTCACAACAACAGTCCGAAAGGCAAGAAGGTAGTTTAATAAGAGAAAGAGAAATCGAGGAGATGGAGAGATAGGACTGCCTCAGTATAACTGAAGACCGCCTAAAATGCGGAAAAGTAAACTCCAAAGAGAACGCAAAATAACTTGTAGAAACTAATAACTGCAATAAAAGATTAAAATTAAAGGAGACAGAGGGGAGATAGACCTGTTGCGAAACTTTGCTGCTATCCAGCTCGGCAAGTTCTACGCTTAGTAAATCATCTTTATCCACCCAATCTTTACCTTTAGGGAGGGAGTGAGACTTAGCGGACAGCACAGGGGAGGTGGGGCGGGGAGCACTCGAGGAAGGGAAGTGTGCCGATCTCTGAAATTGCTCCCAGTCAGAAGCGAACGAAGGATTAATCTGCCAGGCCGGCCAATCCTCGGACTTGGGGGGAACAGGAGCAGTAGCCACAGAAGAGGTAGCTAACAAGGTCGGAGGAGCCATAGGAGGCGAAGAGGAAGGGGGGTACTGTTTTGAGAGAGATTGTGAAGAGCGTTCGGGGTTGATCCAGACGAGATTGGGAGATTTAGCTGGCGAAATCTTGGGAGCAACCGAAGAGCCTGGGGGCTTCCAGGAGAGCAAAAGCGACTTGTGCGCCGAAGGAGAGGCGACAGCCTTGCCTGAAGAAGACAAAGACTTCGGACCTGAGGAAGAACCAGGGTGAAATGCGGGGGTAGGGGTCAAGCTAAAACTACGCTTCGCAGGCAGAAGCGGAGGGGAGCTCACGTGGTATTGCACCGAGACACTAAAAGCAGAGAGCCCGTCGTTAAGGAAGAAAGCTTCGATGCGCTCTTTCGGAGCAGGACAGCGGAAAAGCGCATCAACCTGAATACTGCCCGAAGCCAATCGAGCGCAAGAGGAGATGCTTATGATATCTCCGATGCATTTGGAGAATGCAGCAACCATCCTGAGAGAATCGCAGAAGGGGGGAGGGCGAACATCGATACCTTTACAGGTTTGGGATCAAGAGCTTTAGTAGAAGACGAAATAGAAACCCATTTACGAATCGACAGAGCAATAGAGCCAATCGCAAGGGACTGGTTAGCACACAACTCCTCAAGGACCTTGGAAGAAGGACATTGAATCACTGCATCGCCATTGGTGCAGGAATAAAGAACCCATTCCCACTCTCTAACGTTGCAAAAGTTGCAGAGATAGGAGTTGAGGGTATAGAAGGGGATGGAGCCTTCAGAGAAGGAGATAGCTCCAAAGTTGTTGTAAATTTTGAGGCGATCAGATAGCTCCGTGTTAGGAAGAAAGACTTGAGTCACTTGGGGCTTAACTGAAGGAGGAGAAATAGCAGACGGCTTCTGAAGAGGCGTCGCGATGGGGGGAGTCAGTCGAGAAGAAACGGCAGGGGTGGGAAGGAGGGGAGAACAGGCCGAGGTTTTTTGCTTCTTCGCCTTAGAAGACGGAAGCTCAGCTAGTTTCTTTTGTAGCGAGGGGAAGTCGAGAGCATCTAAGACCGATTCAGCAATCGGTACACCCACCGATAGACCTAAAAGTTTTTGGAGCGAGAAGCATCGATGACGAGCATGTCCGTCTTTGAGACAAAACAGACACTTCATCTTAGCAGCACAGTCTAATTTCAAGTGTCCTTTTTGGAGACAACGGAAGCAGATGGGGGAATGGCGGAGAGAGAAATTTTGAGGTATGGAAGAAGATGAAGAGATAGTGGAGTGCAGTAGGCGGGAACGCTGATAGGAGGAAGAGTCTGGAAGGATCGGGATCGAAGCTAGCGAGGGCTTCGGCCCACAACAGTCCTGACTAAATAAAGGTAATGAGGGTGAGATCAAACCAGATCTCGATTTAGGTCTCTTTCTTTTAACCACTTCGACCCAAGATTGGTCCATGGGCCAAACAAAATAAAAAAGCCCACAAAGAGAGAATCAAGTTAAGAGAAGAGACGAAGACGAAGAAAACACAGGGGAAAACCAACTTAGACGAGGATCTGCGGGCGAGATCCAAGAGAAGGGAAGAGAAATCAAGATAGAGAGAAAAATAATGGAGAAGAAGAAGGAGGAGAGAAGAAATGAGAGAGAAGAGGTAGAGATTACGACGCACAATAACCAGGACGCTTAGTCCAGGTAGCCCCAACAGAAAAACGCTAGAGAACAGAGCTAAAGCAAATTAAAACAACTAGCACCCAAAAAAAAAAAAAAACAAACACAACCACCAGAAGCAGTATAATAAAAAACGCTCTAAGAGTTAAAGACAAGGAGAATACTTACAGTGATAGGGGAAACAACGCCAAGAGTAATCACCTGAATTACGAAGGAAAACGGACAGGGGCGCACTCACTGGGAAAGGGACGAAGCACCGGGAGGAAGCTAAAACACCAGCACCAGGGGGAAAACGCAATCCGGATCAGGCGAATCTCGGAGGGAGGGGCAAAGCCCAGAGGATGAAAACAAGCAATCTGGAAGCAGACGCTGGCTCCAAGCAGCGAGGAAACAGGCGCTGAGAGAGGCGAGAACCGATCTCTGACGAAGGAGAGAGAGAGAGGGGTCAGGCGGACGAACGGTAAGGGGCAAACTCGAGGGGAGCGGAGAAAAGGGGGAGGAAGAGGACAAAGAAGGTTGAACGCAGGAGGGGGGGAGAGGGGCCACTTGGGGGATCGGGAGAGGGGAACCACAGGGGAAACGGAGAAAAGGGTGTGGAGAGGATGCTGAGAGGAACACTTTTAATGAAGGGGAGGGAGGGGAAGGGGGCTCAACGACGGCGGATCTGAAGGAGGAAGCCGGGAAGAGACAGAGAGAGAGAAATCGCCAAATCGCAAGAGAGAGAGTCATTAACAAATAATAAGAACTTTTAGTTTATATATTAGCATTGCGAAGTTAGAACAAGCTAATTCATGATAGTATTTCATAGGTTATTACCATCAAGATTGATGCATCTCAAACAGATACCTCAATTGCGATAAAATTTATAGGGATGTAAAACATTAGATCAGCACACCCTTAATTGGCAAAATATTCTAATAACTAACTTGCCAGTATTTTTGCAAAAAAATAAAAATAAAAACAAAAAGAAAGTAGTCTATACAATCTATACAATATATTATGCTAATACCATTTTTTGTCCAAAAATTTTTCTCATTTTTTTTTCTTTTTTCCTTGTTTTTTGACTGACAAAAGTTGGAGAAACCCTACCTCACATTAATATTATATATTAGACAAAATTAGAAACTATCACAAACTACTATTGGCGGGGTTCTAATGAAGAAATTTGTCTCGATGGTGCTCACGACTGAGATAGCATAGAGTTGAATCGTAGAGAGGGTTACAGACTATTGTAGTACTTCTCTACTAGATTTAAAGCCATGATCTCATCCCCCTCGCAACCACCATGAGGCTGCTCTCAAAAACAAAATGAACCCCCAAAGAACAGAACAACATCATAAGACAGTGTTTACAAAACAGAGCAATTTAGATAACTACAAATTGGGACAGTACAGATCCCAAAACATATCCGACCCTCGTACTCAGTCACTCTTGGCTGCTATCTTCACTACCTTGTGAAGATAATGGACTGCCCTTGAATAGATTGACTACCCTTGCCCCTTCCACTTCCTTCATGATCTTCTCTTTTTTCTTTGAGCTTGCACAGCCATCTAGCCAATGAGAAAATCAAAATTTAGCATTAGCAATTAACATATCGCTTGAATGGTGCTTGGTGAAATGCATAGAGATCGTTGAATGGTGTTTAAACATCTATCATTTCTGGCACCCCATAAACTCCAACATACAACAATAGTAATCAAGTATCAGGAGTGTATGTATCTGTGATTGTGTGAATCAAAACACCACTGTGTGAAGCATTCAAAAATGGAGGCAGGCAGTTATGGAGTATGGAAGGAAGAGGTGAAAAAGAACCAAGCACTAATGGCCACCGGACATTCAAAAAATATATGGAAGGTGGTTTCATGCACAAGTTGTGCATGTCAGATTACCATCCTATCCCTTAAATTGGAGTCTAGCCTTGGAGTTGAGTTTTTCCAATTTAACAATCTGATGAAGATCTTGCATTGGAGAGGAGCGATGTTCTTTCAATAAGCTTTGAAGAAGGGGGACTGCAGACCAGATATGTTGAAGGAGGAGTATGTGACTTGACAGTGTAAATACTAGATAAAGAATATCTCCATATTGGTATGTCTACAATGTTGGTTGGTTGAATTTTGGAAATGGGATGCAGTTGCTCTTTCTCAGTATTTAAATGAGTGAAGGTGATGCTGTTCAGGCTTGGCCTCCAAATCCACCTCCTGTCTTCATAGAAACCCTGAGAAGATATAGATGCCTTCTTGTTCCAAGCAGCTGAGAACAGAGTTGGGAATAGAGTGGAGATACTATGACCTCAGTTCACTTAGAAGTCCAGAACTTGATGTACTTCCTCTCCCCTTGTTGCCAATTAGTTCCCTGAAGGAATTGCTTACCAAGCTTATGAAGTCCTTTCCAAAAATGAGATGCCTGAGTATGGCAGATGAAGCTATCAAAAGCTCTGTTGAAGTACAATGATAGTAGTGTTTGACTACTAAGTAAGTTGTCTGCCACCAGCTTCCACCAACATTTTATCAGTAAGGCATTATTGAACTGACTCAAATTTAGAACCCCTAAGCCTCCTTGTTTTTTTGGTTGATAGATCCCCTTCCAAGAAGTACAAGCAGTCCCACTTGCCCTAGTATCAGTTCCAACCCAAAAAAACTACTACGTATAAGATCTATCCTTGAAATAACCCAATTTGATAATTTAAAGAAAGAAGCATAATAAGTCAGAGGAGCACTGAGAATTGAATTGATGGTGATAAGTCTTCCTCCTCTAGAAAGCATTCTCCGCTTCCAAGTAGACAATCTATTTTCAATTCTCAGAAGAAGGGGTTGCAAGTCTCTCTTCTTTGATTAACCTTTGGGTAAAGGCATTCAAGATATTTGACGGGCAATGAGTCTTGCTTGCAACCCAAGATAGTCGAGAATGCTTGAAGCTTGGCCCTAGAGGTGCCAAAATAAATGATGGATGATTTTGAGAAGTTGATGTCCAAACCTAATACATTAGCAAAAAGATGGAGCAACGGTTTCAAATTGATCACTTCGTGTTCATTGCCCTTGTAGAAGAGAAGAGTGTCATCAGTAAATTGAAGGGTAGACAAAGAATGTAACAGCCTGCAAAATTGGAAATTATAATTTTGCCCTTGTGTATTACGCACGTGTATTTTGTAACGTGTTTTCACCACGTATTTTGATTACTGACTATTTATACATTTTCCGTGTTGATTTTACCCTATTTTGAGTCAACAAAAATATAATATTTCAATCTCTATATTTTTACGTGCATTTTACGTGCTTTTGATGCACGTATCGATCACGTATTTTTCCATCTCTACGGGTGATATTTTTATGTGTTTTCAATTATTTATTTTTCAAATCACTACAAAAGAAAGTAGATTTTCCGGCGCTTTTTGACGTCTTTACCAGCGTTTTTTTACGCCGGTGAAACATTCACCGGCGTTTACAATAGCGCCGGTCCGAATGCCGCCGAATCGAGCGTCGCTGAAAGAAAGGGGTCTACACCGGCGGTTTTCCTGGGCGCCGATAAATGTGAAACCTACACTGGCGGCCTAAAAATGCCGGTGTATTGGGTCCTCTGAGTGCCGTCTTTTACTTCCAATATACATTCACCGGCGGCTATAAACCGCCGGTGTTCATCAATTTACCGGCGTTTACAGAAACGCCGGTGTAGAATGAACGTTCACCGGCGTTCTATGACCGCCGGTGTACGTCCGTTTATGGCTGCCCGCTTTTCCCTACTCACAAGCTCCGGCGTGACCAAAAACGCCGGTAAACCGAACTACACCGGCGTTTTATCAAACGCCGGTGTTCCTTTTTGCCCTTACAACTGACGGTGTTCACCGGCGTCTAGCGGCATACACCGGCGTTTGTGTGACCGCCGGTCTATCGCACACTGCAACTAATTCAATAGATAGACCGGCATTTTATAAAAGTCCGGTAGCTATGCCCGTTTGTATTCCTTTCTCCGTTTTCCGTTCGATTTCAATTCACAATTTCTTTTACAAAACCTGTAAACTAATTCATAACTACTGATTCAACCAATTTCATTTCATATTAATGCGCAAATGACAACCAAGCACAAGAAATATAATAAAGTTTAACACGTGTCATATCCAAATATCTCAACAAACTAATTAACAGTGTCATAATCACAACCAAATTCACCGCAAAATTAACAGTCATAATCACAACCAAATTAATAGACCGACGAACAACCCAAATATCTCAACATCCCAAATATCTCAAGTCTGAAAAATATCCCAACTAAACCGCCTGACATAACTCTCATCCAAAAAAAACAGTCTGACATAACAGCAAGGAGGACATAAGAACAATCATACAGCAAGGACAAAAGAACAGCAAGGAGGACCACGGATTCATACCCTCGAGGAGCTTCAGTTCTGATCATCAGAATTTTCTTTATCTGGGCGACCGCTCTGTGAACAAAAAAAAACAATAGTTTAGTTCAACAGTATACCACAATACAGAATATACATATTTTTTGAACTTGCAAAAAAAATCTAACTGTATCTTAAATTATAAGATCAAAGTGCCAATTGCAAATGGAATTGTTGATGATATATAGAGAGGTAAAATAATTACATTGCAATGCTAAAAATCCGGTACTTAATTTTGTTTTTTAAATATATCTAAAATAACAAAACAAATGAAAATTCAGTATCTAACTTGAAAACTCTATATTATCTCCCTTGATTGGGAATATCCACTACCTAAAACAGTAAAACAAATAAAAATTCAGTATCTAAGCATCTCTTTCATGGACTGTTCAGACAATCCATGAAACTGTCATCTTGGACGGAAACCAAATATAAGAAAAATAAGAAAAATAAGATAGGGCTCATATCAAGTGTATTTTTAGGGAACTATCATCGTGGAAGGAAACCAAATATATATAGAAGCCAGAAATGGAAACAGAAAGGAGAAAGGTAGAGACTTTGGATACACCAGGCTAACATAGCGGCATTTTCCTCATCTCTCTCTCATCCCTTGTTTCCCTTCAGCACATGAACACAAAGAGACATCAGCAACAACAGCAAGAGCGACAAGAACGACAATAATAATAAATTATTAGGAACAAGATGTCTCTATATGGGTTTCCAGATCTCCACTCGAGCCCACTCTTTCTAATCACAGCCCAATTAAGAACATAGACAACATCCACTAAACAATCCAATCATAGCCCAGTCAAAATTTGCCATCCTAGATCCAATCATAGCCCAGATAAAAAAACCATTTTTGGCCGAAGATTGCAATCAGGTTACATTAACAGTATCTGAAAATGAAAATTTCTCCACTATCTGAGCTTATATGTTGCTCTCCAACTATATCGCAAAACCCAAGTGTTGTGCATATCCGGCCGGAGGCCTGTGGCATACGTACCTTTATACCATCCTCAGTTCAAAGTGTACCCATTTTTGGTATCAAAACAAACATGCCAAGAAGACAATCAGGTGCATGATATGAGCTTCACTAACAGTTAAGTGAAAATAGGACCAAAAAAATAGCCTTAGAAGACCATCAGGTTTGTGAAGTAAGCTTCACTAACAGTGAAAGAAACTGGGGATGCTATGCAGCATACTTTGTTTGGAAATGAACCCATTTTGTGTTAAGAAAATCATTTTTGGCCGAAGATTGCAATCAGGTTACATTAACAGTATCTGAAAATGAAAATTTCTCCACTATCTGAGCTTATATGTTGCTCTCCAACTATATCGCAAAACCCAAGTGTTGTGCATATCCGGCCGGAGGCCTGTGGCATACGTACCTATATACCATCCTCAGTTCAAAGTGTACCCATTTTTGGTATCAAAACAAACATGCCAAGAAGACAATCAGGTGCATGATATGAGCTTCCCTAACAGTTAAGTGAAAATAGGACCAAAAAAATAGCCTTAGAAGACCATCAGGTTTGTGAAGTAAGCTTCACTAACAGTGAAAGAAACTGGGGATGCTATGCAGCATACTTTGTTTGGAAATGAACCCATTTTGTGTTAAGAAAACCATTTTTGGCCGAAGATTGCAATCAGGTTACATTAACAGTATCTGAAAATGAAAATTTCTCCACTATCTGAGCTTATATGTTGCTCTCCAACTATATCGCAAAACCCAAGTGTTGTGCATATCCGGCCGGAGGCCTGTGGCATACGTACCTATATACCATCCTCAGTTCAAAGTGTACCCATTTTTGGTATCAAAACAAACATGCCAAGAAGACAATCAGGTGCATGATATGAGCTTCACTAACAGTTAAGTGAAAATAGGACCAAAAAATAGCCTTAGAAGACCATCAGGTTTGTGAAGTAAGCTTCACTAACAGTGAAAGAAACTGGGGATGCTATGCAGCATACTTTGTTTGGAAATGAACCCATTTTGTGTTAAGAAAACCATTTTTGGCATACGTACCTACATACCATCCTCAGTTCACAGTGAACCCATTATTTGGTCAAATTCAATTGCCAAGACGACAATCAGATGCATGAAAATAAGCTTCACCAACAATAAAACAAAATGGGTTCACTTCAACAACAGCAACAACAGCAAGAGGGAACCAAATATAGAACAATTGGGTTTTGAATGGAGATTGTAGTCATAGATCAATTCTTCATAGAAGAAAAATACGAATAGGGCTCATAGCAAGTGTAGTTTTAACTGGAATTGTCATCGTGGAAGGAAACCGAATATAGAAGCCAGAATGAGGAATGGTAGAGAATGAGGATACACCAGGCTAACATAGCGGCATTTTCCTCATCTCTCTCTCATCCCTTCTTTCCCTTCAACAAACGAACACAAAGAGACATCAGCAACAACAACAAGAGCGACAAAAACAACAATAATAATAAATCATTATGAAGAAGATGTCTCTATATGGGTTTCCAGATCTCCACTCGAGCCCTCTCGTTCTAATCACAGCCCAACTAAGAACATGGACAACAACCACTGAACAATCCAATCACAGCCCAATCCAAATTGGCCATCCTGGATTTTAATGAAATAAGCTTCAGTAGTAGTAAAAGAAGATGGGGATGCTAGCAGCAAACTCAGTTTGGAAGTGAACCCTTTTTTGGTTAAAAAATCATGCCAAAGATAGCAAACAGGTTACTTTAACAGTATCTTGAAATGAAAATTTCCATTAATGCCTCAGTTCACAGTAAACCCATTTATTATCAAAAAAACATGGCAAGAAGACAAGCAGATGCATGAAATGAGCTTCATTAACAGTGAAAGAGGATGGGGATGCTAGCAGCATACGCAGTTTGGTGGTGAACCCATTATTTGATCAAAAGATCATGCAAAAGAGGGCAATCGGCAGGATACCTTAACAGTAAGTTAAAATGAAAATTTCCATTAACTGAGCTTAATTATATGTTGCTCCACTAATTGTTGTGCCCAACTAAATCTAAAACCAACTTGTTGTCCAAATCACAGACCATTTTGGCGTACGTAGGTATAGCATCCTCAGTTCACAGTGAACCCATTTATTATCAAAAAAACATGGCAAGAAGACAAGCAGATGCATGAAATGAGCTTCATTAACAGTGAAAGAGGATGGGGATGCTAACAGCATACTCAGTCTGGTGGTGAACCCATTATTTGATGAAAAAATCATGCAAAATAGGGCAATCTGCAGGTTACCTTAACGGTACCTTAAATTGAAAATTTACATTAACTGAGCTTAAGTATATGTTGCTCCAGTAGTTGTTGTGCCCAACTAAATCTAAAACCAACTTGTTGTGCAAATCACAGACCATTTTGGCATACGTAGCTATAGCATCCTCAGTTCACACTAAACCCATTTAGTATAAAAAAAACATGCCAAGAAGACAAGCAGATGCATGAAATGAGCTTCATTAACAGTGAAAGACCATGAAAATTTCCAGTATCTAAGCATTTATTTTTCTATTAATTCTTCATCCCAACTAAACCATTCAAGTTAAGGAAATCAAGATGCATCTATCTGAAAAATATGCTAAGCTTGGAAAATAAGGGAAATCAAGAGATGATACCGAAGAGAGCGAGAGAGAGAGCGGAGGAGGGAAATCGAAAATGACGAATAGGGCTCATAGCAAGTGTAGTTTTAACTGGAATTGTCATCGTGGAAGGAAACCAAATATAGAAGCCAGAAAGAGGAATGGTAGAGAATGAGGATACACCAGGCTAACATAGCGGCATTTTCCTCATTCCTCTCTTATCCCTTCTTTCCCTTCAACACACGGACACATAGAGACATCAGCAACAACAGCAAGGATGACAAGAACAACAATAATAATAAATTATTATGAACGAGATGTCTCTATATGGGTTTCCAGATCTCCACTCCAACTCGTCTCTTTCTAATCACAGCCCAATTAAGAACAATTGGTCACAGTCACTTTTAAAGAAACATATATGCTCAGATAATGGAAATTTTCATTTTAAGATACTTTTAAAGTAACCTGATTGCCATCTTTGGCATGATTGCCATCCTCATCTTCTTTTACTGTTAATGAAGCTTATCTTATGCATCTGATTATCATCTTGGCATGTTTTTTATAACAAAATGGGTTCACTGTGAACTGAGGATGCTATAGGTACATATGCCAAAATTCTCCGGATATGCACAGCAATTGGGTATTAGATTTAGTGCAGTGATGGACAGGGCTCATATCAAGTATAATATTACGGACTGTCATCGTGGAAGGAAACCGATTGAATATATAACAAGAGGGGATGGTAGAGAATGAGGATACACCAGGCTAACATAGCGGCATTTTCCTCATCTCTCTCTCATCCCTTCTTTCCCTTCAACACACGGACACATAGAGACATCAGCAACAACAACAAGAGGGGATTGGTCCAACAAAAAGTATAGATTATAATAAACGAGATGTCTCTATTTGGGTTTTCAGATCTCCACTCCAGCCCTTTCTTTCTAATCACAGCCCACTTAAGAAAATTAGATTTAGTTGGGCTCAAGAATTAGTAGAGCAACATATAAGCTCAGGTACTGTTAAAGTAACCTGCAGATTGCCATCTTTGGCATGATTTTGTAACAAAAAATGGGTTCACTGTGAAACTAAGTATGCTGCTAGCATACCAAAATCCTCCAAATCAGTACAACAACGCGGCTGAACAAACCTTATCAGCAGGTCATACTATGTCATCTAAGCATGTTATGTGTCAAAGTGGGATTGGTAATACAATGCATGAACGACACGTATTAGTTGTTTGTGAGTATGCAATAGGGTGCAGCTATGAACATGGCTCATATCAAGTGTAGTATTACGGACTGTCATCGTGGAAGGAAACCCATTTAATATATAAGCCATATATGGAGCCAAAAAGAAGGATGGTAGAGACTTTGGATACACCAGGCTAACATAGCGGCATTTTCCTCATCTCTCCCCTCATCCCTTCTTTCCCTTCAACACACGGACACATAGAGACATCAGCAACAACAACAAGAGGGGAATAGTCCAACAAAAAGTATAGATTATAATAAACGAGATGTCTCTATTTGGGTTTCTAGATCTCCACTCCAGCCCTTTCTTTCTAATCACAGCCCACTTAAGAAATATAGACGAAATACTTATAGACGACACCCACAATGCACACTCACAAACACTAGTACGTGTCTTTCATGCATTCAAGACCATAATCTCTTTAAAAAAACCAATTTAAATACTTACCCTGGGTGGGACTTGGGACTGCTGCCCTATTAAATTGGCCATTTGTTCTTGGAGGAGTGCAACTTGTGCCTTTAAGGCAGTCATCTCCTCGTCGTGATTGCCACTTGAACTAGATGGACTCCGTCCAAATAGCCGCGAGGGGGTTGGTCCCAGGCCCATACCACGGACACGCCCATGCCTTTCCTTTCCCCTAACATCGGTCAAGGCAACTCTCTGCCGGGTACGCCAATCTGGACGTGGCGCCGTAGGGTCCGAATCTGAAGCAGAGGAGATTTCATCATACCTTTTCCGAGCATTAGTCTGTAAAAGGACATAACAATCAGAGTTAAAAGCAGATGAGATTTCGACTCCTCATTAGATATTAGTTCACAAATTACCAGAATCCGTGCTGCCTCAGGGCTCGCATACGTCCCATCCTTTGATTTGTGGGTGGCATCAAAAAAGTCAATGTCCCCAAACTCCGTAGGCCCCCCCAAATCTTCTGCCTATATATTAGTAAGATGAAATGGTTATAAACAAATAACTGTAAGTAAAAAATTGTTCAATACTATTGCACCTACCAATTCTTCCCGAACCAGAGCGAAGCTCTGTGTACCAGCGGTGTGCAGCACTAGCTGCTTTGACCGACTGGCAGCTCCCACCTCCGCCCTTTTCTGTACATGCCATAATGAAGTTAACAGAAAAATTCATTATAGCCGCCATACAACCACATACTCATTAGATTTTTGTGTGTTTAATGTAAATACCTGACCGATCGCCGAACTCCAGTAGTGCACAAGAAATTGCCAATCCGAAGGCTCCACATTTTCTGGCACATTCACTGCATTCTCCTCCTCTGAAAGCTCTTTGTTATAAAACTTCGACTTCAATTCACTCTTGTGGTCCCTCCACTTCTTGGAGAGTGACTTTTCAACCCAAGGAGTAAGGGCGTCGGCAAACGAGAAGTATTGCTGCAAAATTCATTATCCATCACTAATAATACATATTTCAATAATAATTTTTCGCCGACCAATTATGTATTTTAGATGAGAAATACCTTGATTGTCGTAATAGCAGTGGCTTTTGTGGTGGTTGGCACCTTCGGCCAACTCTCGTATGACAAAGGAAGTATGCGGGGGTTCCTTGCTATAACCCCAATGAATGAAGAAAATTTGCTGGCGTTGTCGCCAACCGGTTGCCCAACATCGTTCGCCTCCACCTCGATCCTTTCATCATTCTGAAGCCTCCAAACATTCGTCATCTTAGTCCGCCCACGATGTTTTTTGACAGTGGGCGGCGTGCTACCCTCACCTTCTTCTGTTTGACTGCCACTATTATGTAGTGGCTGCTCATCCCCATGGCTCTCGTTGCCATCATTTATATTTGACCTCTTTTCACGCCTCGGCATGTTGTACCTGTCAAGGATTCAAATACACACATGCCAAGAAGACAATCAGATGCATGAAATCAGCTTCATTAACAGTGAAAGAAGATGAGGCCTATGCTAGCAGCATACTTAGTTTGGAAGTGAACCCATTATTTGGTTAAAAAATCATGCCAAAGAGGGCAATCAGGTTACTTTAACAGTATCTTAAAATGAAAATTTCCATTATCCGATCTTATATGTTGCTCTACTAATTCTTGAGCCCAACTAAATCTAAAACCCAATTGTTGTGCATATATATCTGGAGGATTTTGGCATACAGCTATAGCATCCTCAGTTCACAGTGAACCCATTTAATACCAAAAAAACATGCCAAGAAGGCAATCAGATGCATGAAATAAGCTTCATTAACAGTAAAAGAAGATGAAAATTCTAGCAGCATACTTAGTTAGGAAGTGAACCCATTTTTTGTTAAAAAATCATGCCAAAGATGGCAAACAGGTTACTTTAACAGTATCTTGAAATGAACATTTTCATTATCTGAGCATATATGTTGCTCTACTAATTCTTTAGCCTAACTAAATCTAAAACCCAATTGTTCAGCATATCCGGAGGATTTTGGCATACGTAGCTATAACATCCTCAGTTCACAGTGAACCCATTTTGGTTAAAAAAAACATGCCAAGATGACTATCAGATGCATGGAATAAGCTTCTTTAACAATAAAAGAAGATGAAATTTCTAGCAGCATACTTAGTTTGGAAGTGAACCCATTTTTGGTTAAAAAATCATGCCAAAGAGGGCAATCTGCAGGTAACTTTAACATTTTCTTGAAATGAAAATTTACACTATCTGAGCATATATGTTGCTCCACTAATGGTTGTGCCCAACCCAATCTAAAACCCAATTGTTGTGCATCGTCAGTTCACAGTGAACCCATTTTATATCAAAAAAACATGCCAAGAAGACAATCAGATGCATGAAATCAGCTTCATTAACAGTATAAGAACATGAAAATTTCAACATGCATCTATCAGAAAAAAATGCTAAGTTTCAAAAATTAGGGGAATCAACAGATGATACCGAAGAGAGAGAGAGAGCGGGGCAACGAGCGCGGGGGGGGGGAAGATAGAGAGAGAGCGGGGTGACACGGTCGTTTCCGTTCGCCGATTCACCTCCAAATCGGGATAGGGAGGAGGGAAATCGAAAATGGCGAAGGGAAGAAGGGACGATGACGAATGTTTGAAGGCCGTCGAAGAGGACGAAGCGGCGGAGGCAAACGCGCGGGAAGGAGAGCGAGGAAGGAGGGAAAACGAAGCGCTTTTTGTTTTTTTACTTTTTTGGGGTTTAGGGAAATGGCGAGCGAAAGGTTAGGGTAGATGGGATTTATCGCAGCTTTTCACCGGCGTTTTAATTAGACACGCCGGTGAATCATAAACTTCACCGGCGTTTTTAAAAAAAACGCCGGTGAATAATAGGATTCACCGGCGTTTTAATTCGGCCGCCGGTATATAACCATCGCATCTGGTGGCCCCATTCCTAATCGCTACCTACCCCGGCGATACTAGTAAAACGCCGGGGAATATTCGCCGGTAAATCTGGTTTCTTTTGTAGTGAATCTATTTTTTTATAAGACGGAAATTCATTTTTCCTATTTTTGATCAAAATAATTTTGTACGTGAACCATACGTGTTTTCCACGTATGTGACGATTACGTCATAAACTATATAAAAATTAATAAATAATTTTCTTATATTGTATTTTATTATTTTAATATTTTTCGGTTGATAAAATTGATTTTTTCATATTTCGGTGTTTTACGTGCAACGCATGTGTTTCAGTGCGCATATTTGAGCATATCCGCTTTCAAACTAAGTTTTTGAGTGTGTATTTATTTTAAAGTAAACAATTTTTTTTGAACATATATAGTATATATATATATATGTGTGTGTGTGTGTGTGTGTGTGTTTGTGTGTGTGTGTGTGTGTGTGTGTGTGTACAATGAGAATGATATATGTTGAAGATTTGATATAATAGATATATGATGTATGTTGAAATATGTATGGAATGGTGTAATGGTGTGTGTGTGTTGGGGGGGGGGGGGGGGGGACGGTTTGTATAGAAAACAACAAGTGGGCTGTTATGTTTTGGTTTGGAAAACATACATGATAACATAGTGTAAATAATGTGTAATGGATTAAATGAATAAGGTGTGATTTTGGTATAGGATAGGGGCCCACCCGGGTATATATGCTTGGCTATGTACTTCACCCAGGAGAGAGAGACCAGGAATGTGTAGTGGGGAGAGAGAGAGGTGGGAGTTTTGGGGGTTAGGTTTTGAAGAGGTGGAGAAAATGAAGAGTTGGGGGGTTTTAGGAGTTATGAAATATGAAAGGTTAAAAATTAAATTGAGTGAGTTATTAGGTGTAAAATTTTGCAATATAGTCCCTAACCTAGACCTATAAATAGCACACCATTCTCATCTCTTTTCTTCACACCAAAAACAAAACAAAAATCAAGAGAAAGAAAAGAAAGAGAGAAGAGAGTTCTTGTGCTTGGAAGCTCTTGCTAGGAGAAAAGGAATTAGGGGTCTTGGAGCTAGGAGTGGTGTTCATTTTCTTTCATTGTTCAAGCTTCAAAAAGGTGGGTGATCCTATACTTTATAATTTTAGAATAATGCATGCTAAGTAATAAATAATGAGTAGTATGAAATTTCTTATGTGATCTATGCTATGGTATGAGATGAGAATGATAGTAATCCATGTATGATTAATAAATTAAATCATGTTAGGGGTTAATGAGAAAAAGAATTGATTGATTATTTGTCATACATTAGCATGCATGAATGTAGAGAATTTTGATTATGTGAACAATTAATAAGTAAATAAATTATTATTTTTTTTGTTATGAAACTCATTTGAGTGTTTATAAAAAATATAATATGCCATCTCTAATTAAAAAGTATAAATGCAAATTTGTGTTTATCAATAAAAAGAAACGATTTTGAAAGTTGTTTTATTCTTTGAAATATGGATTATTAAATCAGTAATTTACTAATGGAAAGTAACCCAGTTTTTATGAATTAAAATCTTGTCTAATAAAAGATTAGATCAAAATTGGAGAAATCGTGTTTTATGAAATAATGGGATAATAGGGTGTTTGAACAAAAGTCTATGAAGAGGCTTTATACCGTTGGGCACACCTGGCCTTGTGGATTGGCGTGCGCTAGCCTCTTTGTCGACCTGAGTTCGAAGCCTTCTAAGTCCAAACATTTTCCTATGTTGTTTTTTTAAAAAAACTATTCAAACCGAGAGTTTTGGTATAAGGGGACTTCGGTGAAGAAACTAAACAATAAGTCCAAATGGACTTATTGGCTTGTGGCTCCCTTGGGCGCTGTCTGTGTCGTTCATGGGTTCGAAACCCAACGGCAACTTATATATTTTTTATGATTTTAAAATGATTTAGTGAGTTTAAAATGCATTTAAAAAAAATTGGAGAAAAATCCTAGTATTTATAAAATGTGATGGAGAATTTATTAAAATAGTTTTAAAGATTTTTTTCTATGTATATTTGAGAAGTAAAAGAGACATTTGAGATAGAACGAAATTTGTTCTTAAATTAATTATTTTAAAAACATAATTTTTATCTTTAGAAGAAAAGTAAAAATTTTGATGAGAAAAATTAGTTCTCTTGTTGAGATTTTGCCATTTATGTTGAATGCAAAATTCTAAATTTCTATATGTACTCAAACTGATAATGAGTTCAAAATTAGATGAAAGCATGAGTAGAATTATTGAATTGAAAGAATTGAAAGTGGAAAAGTAGATCATGAATAGTGCAAAAATGAGACAATGATTAGTGCTAAAGATGAGACATTGATTAAGTTGTGAATTAAATTGAAGTTGATTAAGTTTAAGATATGATGAAGAGTATGAATCCTCATAAATTCTTGTACATGAAAAAGTGGTAATTTAGAATTAGTGAGACCTCGTTACCGGCAATATGGAAATAAAAGAATTGAGATATAATTTTGAGATAAGGACATGGGGCTATTTCATATTTATGAGTAAGACCGGTAGGAGGTAAAACTGATTCTAGGTATGATAAATTATTTATGTCTTGAACTTAAGAATTATTAGGCACTTAAGTGAAGATGTAGTAAACCTGTGCAAACGTAAGTGGGCTGCTCTATATAGTCGTGCAGTGGGTTGGCTGCGGCGATTCATTGGGACTATAGACCCAATCGGCGGACTGTGGTTGCTCCGTGGGAGACGGGCTTTTATTTTAAATCCGGAATTATGAGGATGGGTCAGCGATGGATTCTGGGATCTTGAGTAATCGGGCGGATAGTTTTTGTTTTCCCGTACTCTAATGTATATGCATATACCGGGGCTTGAAGGGCACTTGCGAGATGATTCGAACAATGTGGGATCTGTGATAACAGTCATCGGTGGACTCCGGGGCTGAGATTTAAATTCGTGGAATGATCTAAACCTTGTCTTATTACTGGGTAGTTTCATGGTGAGGGATCGAACCCTTTATTGTGGAGTACGTAGGCACTTGCCCTTGGACCTATGTAGTATGGGATGCATAGAATCCGAACAAGTGTGCATTAGTGTCATCATAGTATAAAATTGTGTGCATTAGGCATTAAGGCATGACATACACTTACATGTTTAGAGTAATCATATTTCTACACTTTATTTCATTTCAAGATGTTTGTGGTTTGTTAAAGTATGGCGATCGTTATACTATTTTCGGCATAGAGAGGATGGCCGTGTATAACATTTCGTCGGTTGTAATCAACTGACGTGCCCACAATTTATTATGCAGGAAATGGACATATTCAAGAAGGATGCTGTTGAATTATTTGTTAAAGATGTATAAATTGTATATCATTCTCATTGTTGTATTTCATTGTATTCTTCCGCTGTGTAAACAAAATTGTAAACAAACTCTGATGTATTATTGAGAAAAGTTTTAATTTTCTTGTAAAATTGTACGAAGTGAAGTGTAAAGATCCTGTCAAATCTCGAACTCAGCCTTATTTGGAATTCGGAGGGTTACAAAGAAGCCAGGGAACCCCTAAGCTGGAGTTTAGAGAAATTACCGTTACTCCAACCACAATGTAGCATTTGAGGTAGCACATCAACTGCCAGGATGAAGAGCATAGGTGAAAGGGGATCCCCTTGCTTAAGACCCCTCTTAGAGTTAATGGTTTCCCCCCTATTCCATTGACTAGAACATAGAATTTTTCTTTATCGAAGGATATTACTAATCCACCTGCACCACCTTAGACCAAATCCTCTAGCAGCAAATATCTGCTCAATGAATTCCCAACTTACAATATCAAAAGCTTTTCGAAAATCTGTTTTCATCATAAGGTTATCAGATTTCTTATTGTTGCACATATTAATAGCTTCATGAGCAACCAAAAAGTAATCAATGGTGAACTTTTCTTTCAGAAAAGCACTCTGAGAAGAAGAAACCAGGGTGTTAAAGAAGGGGTTTAACCTATTGGTTAGAATCTTGGTGAAAATTTTTAGAGAGCAGTTGAGAAGGCTAATAGGTCTGTAATCGAAAACAAAGTTGGCACATTCACATTTTAGGATGAGCATGATGTTGGAGTAGTTCAATCTACTAATGGCATCTTCACCATTTTGTATATCAGTCAGTATACAGTAGAGATTAGTATGAATCACCTCCTAGAATTGCTGATAAAAGCACATGGAATAACCATCAGGTCCTGGGACCTTGTTTGCACTCATGTCGAAGACAGCTTTCTTAACCTCTTCCAAACTAAACAAAGCCTCCAACTCAGAAAGTTTGCCACTGGGATGAGGATAGAGTGCCTGCCAATCCACCCTAACTCTGGAGATGATGAAGTGCCGCAAATTTCCCTAAATTGATCTTCAAAGCAAGATTCGGTGGTAGTCTGGGCAGTGATCAAATCCCCCTTGTGCATTAAGAAATAGATATAATTCTTCCTCCTCCTATCAGTGGCATGGAGTGAAAGAATTTGGTATTAACATCTCCTTCCTTGATCCAAGTAACCCTGGATGTCTACCTCTAGTAAGTCACTTCTACTTTAACAAGTGTGGTATTCTTTCTAAGAAGCTAGTAGATATTTTGATTGAGCTTAGTCAAAGGTGTGTTCATTTACTACAATTTCAAGCTAGTGGATTCTATCTAATAGGGGCTTCTTTTTTATAGAGATATGACCGAACACCTCATTCATGTTTCTTCTAATTCTCCTCCAAAGCAATACAAGTTTTTGAGAAAATCTATCAACCGAAGAGCCTCTACACACAAAATTCTTCCACCTGTCAGACACTGCAAGGATGAAGCACTCATTAGCAAACCATGCTTTCTCAAATTTGAAGTAGTGGACCCTGTGCTCCATGGCATTCAAATCAAGGACGAAAGGGCATAGAAGAGATTCTTGGGAGAGAATGTTGAAGACAATGTGGATGTAGATGCTCAAATTGGCTAGAAATCAGAAAAAAATCTAATCTCACCAGAGCAGGATTAGATATGAGGTTGGACCAAGTAAACTTTCTCCCTGCAAGTGGGAGGTCAATGAGCTGAAGTTGTTGAATGAAGTTTCTAAAGTCTTTCATATCTCTACCAGAGCTTTGGCCTCTATTCCTCTCAGAATTGGACAAGGTAACATTAAAGTCTCCGCAAAGGATCCAGGCAACACATAGCATTCTCCTTCGTTGATAAATTTCACAGAAATACATGGTCCTATCATCTAGTTCATAAAGGGCATAGACTGATGTAAGTGACCACTCAATTCATGATGCTCTGTTTATGAAGGATGCTGAAATGGAGAAGATATATACTGCAGAATAGAGGCAATCCAGAGAATTTTCATCTCATCCTATAAGAACCCCTCCACATCTATCAATAGCAACTAGTTCCACCCATTTGTTGATCAAGAACCACCAATAGTCTGAAGTTTCTTAACAGAGGGGCTGTTGAGTTTGGTTTCTTGAAGACACACTACTGATACATGAGCACTTCTTATACCATCTTTTATCAGGGCACAATTGTTAGGGTTCCCCAACTCTCTCACATTCCAACTTGTAATCATTGAAAGAGATTGATCAAACAGCCAAAAATAATTTCAAAGGAAAAACCAGGAAAACTTAGAGCACTCAGTTGAGATGTCTCTATTGATCAGGGAGATCAACAACGACACTCTCTGGTTGCTTAAGTCTATTAACCGAGTGTAGCACAATAGCCTCCACTCATATAGATTTAGCTACCTTAATAATATCATCATTTTTTAATAAAAGGGTTGTGACATTCATTTGTAATTGAAAGCATAGAAGATGAGGTACCTTCTTTCTTGCGGGAGGTTGCATCTTTGATAGAGGTTGTCAAGTGTCTCATGAATGACCTTGTGCTGGAATTCTTAGATGCGGATCTAGACCTCTTCATGCGTTTGCTAGGCCCATATTCAAAACCAAGAGGGACTGAATCTGAAATGGATTGTGTATGTGATCTTGGCTTTAGAGGGGTTATTGACTTAGTCTTGAAGCTCTCTTAAATGACTCCTCCAGTGCCCGCTTTGAAATGCATTTCAAGGGGTTCCCTTAGCTTCTCAAAACTCTAAATAATAGAAAGCTTTAGAGAAGACTCCACACCCGGTTGGATTTCATTGAAGAGTAAGAGTGGAAGAGTTACAACCTCGCCCTTCCAAACCATCTGACGGACCTCTTCTTCGAGCTTGTTCACATCTGAGCTTGCTGATCTGTCAACTATGTTATTGTAATCACTGGATTCAATCCCACAATTACCCTCATGAGAGTCAGAAATCTCCACAATAGGAATAGCATTAAAATGAAATATTCTTCCTTTTTGGTCCCCACAGAATCAACCCCTAACTTTTGGGAAGATACCAAATTTGTAGCCACCAACATTCCCTGACTTGGTGCCATACCAGAATCCATAATCCTGATATATTCAAAAGATTTCCCGCTAGCTGTCCCTGATTTGGTGCTTCTGAGATTGCACAGCTGATTGAACCTCTTCCCTGATTTTGCTATTTCCCTGCGTGTCTATGATGATCCCTTGAGGTAGTGGCATAGCAGTTGAATTTAACCCATGAGGTGGCGGCAGAGCTTGTTCACTGTGTGCTTACTTGTGATCTATGCATTGCCAAAAAGAAGTGGGACCACTCCCCGAGGTGAATAGCTGCACCTTGCCTTGTTGAACATCTTCCACAACAATGGGTTGGCCAAGAATGAGCACATGGACTTCATGTATCTGCTTTTCCCTAGTCCATGGTAATGTGTATTAGACCTGAACTACCTTTGGAATGTGAGTAATGTCCTAGACTTCAATAATTACCAATTCTTGGTCCCTTGTTACCTCTTCTTTCATCTCACTACTCATAGTAACCATTTTTTCAAAGGGTTTCAGAAGGTGCTTAAGGGAGGATTGGTTCCACTTGTGGAACAGGAGTAAGGGGATATTAATCTAGATATAACTAGGCTTCAACTTCAATTTGGTCCCATAATCCATGGACCACGGCGAGAAGGTAGCGTTGAATCCTGAGAACTGAAAGATCTCATCCGCTATCGCTTCTTTGCTTCCTCCTCCGAGAGAAATTGGACATGATATGTAATTGACATCTTGTTGTCGACTGCCACTTTGGCAGTTGACCGACAGCGCGGCAGCAACTTTTTAGGTCGGGTTGGGTTTGGGTGATCTGTTCTGAGCCCAACTAACCCTTTAAGTTAGATTTACGGCTCCTACGTGTGTCTTTTTATTCAGGATATATTGAATGGTTATTGTATCACAACTACAACCTAGAGTTTCTCTAGATCTCTATATATTATTGTATTGGCCTCTTTAAGAGGCAAGAAAGATAAAGAGTACTTCATTGTAAAGAGCAATTGAGAGAGTTCTGCATTGTAAACAACATGTTATCTTCTAATGAGGCTTGAGAGATAGATAGGTTCTTAGTGCGAGTGTCAGACTTTGTATCTTCTCTAGTTGAATAATATTTCCCTTATTTCTCACCCCGAATTTGGCGTAGGCAAACTGAGACAAATCATTTGTGATTTGTGTGCTTGGTTTGATCTATTTGTTTGATTATTCGTCATGGGATCTATTGTCGCTAAAGTTAGCAATGAATTTCTAAACATTGGTATTAGAGCATCATGTCATAAATCTTTTGCAGTTTAGGAGTTGCTCGAGTTTTCCTTGGAGAAAATGACATCAGAGTTCTACGAAGATCAAGCAGGAGAGACCGTCTGACATAAAGCAGGCGATTCAGTTGAAAATTTAATCAGAAGCCCCTGGTTTAATTTGGATATTTTCGGTGAACAATGTCAGGTGTAGAAGCACAACGAGTCTGTGGTCATGATTCATAACTGATGATCCAGAATCGTCATTACCAGAACTGATGTACCAGAAGAGAAAATTCTTCAGTTGTTCAATAAAGAAAAGTACTGCTCTTTAAGATCATATAAGAAAATCCAATTAAGGGTCATCTGAATTGAGGGCATCGAATGCAGATGATCTTATAGTTTACATCTTGATAAATTCACTATCAGATCCATACAAGTATCTGATAACCACTAGGCTAGACAGAAATTCTACTAAGGTGAAATTTTCGGTAGCAAAGGTGATCGAAGGCATGGAGGAGGATGGACTTAGGAGTGGGACTCAAGGATTTGTGTCTACATCTACGAGTTGCACCGGTGTGGATGGTATTCCGAGTGGAAGAAAAAGTGCACGTAAGGGAATGATTTGTTGCCACCATTACAAAAGGATTGAGCAGTATAAGAGAGATTGCGAGTGCAACAACATTGCTAGTGTCATTAGTGCCATTGAATTAGGTGATACTTTATATTGTCCTCTTATTTCAAATTATATAGATTTGTATTCAGACTGGTTTCTTGATTCGGGGAGTTCTTCTCATATATGCTTCTAAAGGGAGGTATTTTCTACTTACAAGTACACAGAAGATCATTATGTGAGAGAACAGTGGTTGGTAAGTTTTGTGAAGTAGTGGGTGACGGAAGAATCAATTTTGAAGCATCAATTGAAAAAGGGTACACACTACAGAACGTCATGCATATTACTTTGTTGAAACAAAACTATATATCCTTAAGAACTCTTGAAGCACGAGGTTGTAGGTACATAGCTGAAGGTGAAGTTCTATCAATTTGGGAAGTTCGTCGTAAAGTAATGTTTGGAAAGAGGAGTGTCTCGCACAACCTTTACAAGCTTTTTGAGATCGAGAAATCTTGGCCAAGTGTTTCTGAAACCTCTGTTTCCGACTATACGAATTTTCTGTGTTTAGAATCTTTATAAAATTTTCCAGTTTCTTAAATTTGTTTTGTTTTAAATTTATTTTGGATATCCTATTAAAGTCCATTTCTATTCATTAATTGTATTTGTAGTTAGTTTCAAATAATTTTTATATTGTAATACAAACCTATTTTGTTATATGATCTTATTATTATTATTATTATTATTATTATTATTATTATTATTTCTTTGATTGTTTATTAATTTGTGAAAGCCCATAGATTTTAATCCATCTTTTATCATTATTATTTACTAGTATGAATCTCATTAAGCTAACCCAAAATTCAATTTTAAACCACTTTAAATATGTTATTGGATTTATTATTCTAATTCAGACTATTATATTATTATTCGATCAATTGATTTTGTTTGTGGGTAGCCCAACTCTTAACCCAAACCCAATATCACATTATTATTTAATTATTCATATTTAAACCCAAGCCCATTCTTGTTGGGTCATAAAACAAACTCTCAAACCCGTAAACCCGTTACCCTAAATTCACATCCTAATTCAAATATATATATTAATTATCTAACCACCCCCAGTAGCATAATCCTTTTTCTTTCCCTGTTCAACTTTGAACCCATCCCCGCACTCCTCCTCGTCGCCCCCGTCATCAGCCATTGCCAGGGCCGCCACTGCAACCCCCCACACTCCTCCTCGACATCCTGTATCACCGACCACAGCCCTCCAACCGAGCCAACACCCATCGACCTCACCATCGAAGCTCCTCGTCGCCTTCCTGTCACCGAGCATCAAGCTCCGCAGTCCCTTGCCTCATCCACTTCGCGACCCCGAGCACCATGGACCTCCACGACCTCGCAACTCCATCCCGGTAGGCTACTCGTCACCCTCTCGACCTCCATCACTCCCAACACCCATCATCCCGACGGCCCCTGCCTTCGTCCCGAGAGCCTGCGACCCTGACTCCGTCCACCCATTGCCCACAGCAACCCATTGCGGTCCACCCTCGTTGTCCCCTTCACCTTCAAACTCCGACCGAAGCCCACCTGCTCTTGCTACTACCTCTCGCAACAGCCAGCACCGAGTCCCCTCACCGATCACCACGCCGCTTTTGCAGTCGCAGCCACCTACCCACAAGCACCTCCCAACCATCCCTCGTCGTCGTGCCGCTGTCTCTTACTATTGCTACTACTGTTCTTGCTATGTGTTACCCGTGCCATCGTCGCCGTTGCTGTCTCGTGTGTTTTCGCTGTCTTTTGCGGTCGCTACCGTGTGCCGTGGTGTCTCTCTTTCGTTCTTCGTTCGACCACATTCACAATCGTCGTATTTAAGGCAAGTTTTTCTTGAACTTGTTTATTACTCTTGTTCAAGAATTTTCTATGATCTCCGCAAGTAGTCCATATTTTGTTATCGTGTCTTTATTTGCTTGATACTCTTCAAAGAGACTATTACGAATTCTTCGGCGAAACCAAGTAGTAGTTTTCTTTTAGTGTCATTCCCTTGATTCAAACTCAAGCCTTGGTATCCATCGTCATATGCATACACTACATGAATATATAGATTAGAAACATGTTATATAAAAAGTGATGATTAAAATGCTTTTCGATTGGATATGATGACATGTTATGTTAATAATAATAATTTGTCCTCTTAATATTAGAATTCCATCATAAAGATTGAATATGAATTTCTATTAATTATTTCCATAAAGTTATGCATGTATATATCGTTTGTTGCTAATTAATGATTAACCAACTTGCTGGCCTGCTGTTTGTCCCATGTTGTTTTGAGTTTTTGACCCAGTTGCTGTTATAATTATGTAGAACTTCGTAAACAACATTCGTAGCTCTTTGAATCTACTTTCCAGACTTTTTACGGATCTAAAATTTTGATTTATAAATTGCAAGTTATCATATTTTTAACACTACTAGGTTTTTAATTCCAGAATACAGTCTGAAAATACATTACCTTATTTAACTAATTGAAATAGTGGACTAAATTAAGAATTTAAACTTGAGATTAATTGTGTTGTCGCTAAAAACTATTAAGAACTAAATTATGATTTTTATGAGATTTTTAAATGATTTTGCAAACAACTTTTACATCTAAGAATTTGACCCTGTCATGCTGCCCGAACATGAAATCAGTTAAAAATGAGAGTTTACACATATCTACTGTGATTACAATATGTTATGTGAATATGCATTGAAATCGGAAGAGAGTCTAGTTTCTGGAACCTCTGACGGAACCTTATTTGCTTTCATGTAGGAACGGAAAAGTTAGTTTTTGTACAACATCATGTTGTCCAGAATGTGTGTGTAATGCCCCTGCCCCTAGCTTAGACAATTTATACAATTTATATGACAAATTAGATACTATGTAGTACAACTGCTCACTACAGGCTGCCTCTCAAAAGGTGGTTAACCGGATTGGTGACTCTTGATCATAGGCTTAGTTATTTATAGTTATTTTTATTCAAGTTAATTACCGATGTGGGATTATTAATCATCTCTACGTACATAGAGAGCACTCTACTTTTTCTTTTTGTTTCCTTTGTTCATTCCCAGGTGGGCCCCCAACAACCAGGTGACACGTCACCATTACATACACCAGCACAACCTGCTGTTAACACACAATGGTGGGCCCCCCATTTCACATATAAATTCATTTATACACCATCTGTTTTTACCATATATACATTATATACTCTACTACTTATTATATATATATATTTTTAAACTACGGGGTGTTACACACACCTCCCTTCAGAAATCAGCGTTGTCGATGAGCACGGGCATGCACAATCTAGTGCAGGATGTCCTTTCTAGTCGATGTGGAGTGGAGTAGCCTGATTTTGCTAGTTGCACCATACCCTGATTCTGCGGGTGGTCCACTATTTCAGGCCGCCACCTCGCTCCCTCTCAGTCATACCCGACGTACATCTGCTAGCTCCATCTCAGGCATACATCTCGCCCATTCTTACCCACACTCGGTGTCGAAAGTCGGCTCTGATACTATTTGTAACGCCCCTGCCCCTAGCTCAGACAATTTATACAATTTATAAGACAAATTAGATACTATGTAGTACAACTGCCCACCACAGGCTGCCTCTCAAAAGATGGTTAACCGGATTGGTGACTCTTGATCATAGGCTTAGTTATTTATAGTTATTTTTATTCAAGTTAATTACCGATGTAGGATTATTAATCATCTCTTCGTACACAGAGAGCACTCTGCTTTTTTTTGTTTCCTTTGTTCATTCCTGGGTGGGCCCCCCACAACCAAGTGACACGTCACCATCACATACACCAGCACAACCTACTGTTAACACACAATGGTGGGCCCCCCATTTCACATATAAATTCATTTATACACCATCTGTTTTTACCATATATACATTATATACTCTACCACTTATTATATTTTTTTTTTTTTAAACTACGGGGTGTTACAGTGTGTTTTGTGTTTCTTTTTGTATATCCATGTTTGATTTTGCCTCTAGAGAATAGAATTAATTATGTCATGCATTGCATAGCCATGATACCTCCTTGATCCTATTTTGATACCGTTCCAATTGATTGCATGTCCATGTTTACCGACCATGTTACCATTCGCGTTTACCGATCATGTTTATTATTCAGGTATACTTCTAGTATAAGCATAACAAGTCAGGGTAATAAAGGGAAAGACCTAGTAGTGGACAATATAGGAGATTGTACTCGGAAGGAGGCTCGTGTTTCCTATGTTACATGTTTATCGATCAAGTTACTGACCAAGTTACCAATCAAGTTTACTGATTAGGTTATTAACCTAATTACCGATCAGGTTTACCGAACAAGTTGCCGTTCATGTTTCCCGATCACTGATTTTAGTCATGAGAAGACCTGAGTACATAACTCTATAGAATTCACCACTATAGTCTAAACGTTCACTTGGTTGTATGCACCCGAACCTGTGATATGGGATGCAGGACTGCGTGCAATAGATTGGATTGGTAATTTATTTGATAGACTTAAGATTAATACTGAGCACATGCATGATTTCTCTTTATAAGTTACATGATCCCCGTTTACATGTTTTTTCCTATTGCTCGTTTAAATGTTACACTTGTTACTTGTCCCATACTTGATCATATGATTTCTTGTTCCTATTGCTTGTTCCTTGTTATGCCCTGTTTAATTATTCGCTGCTTGTTACTACTTGCTGTCGTAACTCGCTCTAAAGGAAAAATTTCCCCCCACCTCTAGTTAATGAGTTTATAGGTACAGAAGAAGAATTGCCAGAAGGAATTAGCGACCAAGTATTCTAGAAAATGGAGATGAAATTCTTGTCTGCATTATTTATCTTATATTATGTTTCCTAGTTTCTTTTTCTATCACTACATACATTGTATTCCGAGCATTTTTTGACCCGAAGTTTATTTCTTCTGGATGTTGGTTATTTTTTGGTTACTCTATGAATCACTTATGTTATTCTGTTTATGTGATTATATTTTGCCTACGTGGATGTGATTATATTCATGTTGTTGAGTTGATTATTACAGCTTATGAATGATGTGTTTACATCATTTGCTGGGCCTTAGTCACGACCTCGTATTTATTGTATTTTGGGAAGCGGAGCGTGACAAGTTTTTAGTGGTATCAGAGCCAGGTTAGGCCCTAACTAGTTTGGGGTTTAGCCAGGTTTAATTCAACAATATGCACACTATGTTAATCACATAATTGTTTAATAACCAACTTATAATCTGGAATACTAACCGATTTGATTATATGCAGACTATGGCACGTGGATGCCCTTCTACTCCCCGACCAAGGGATGAGCAATCAGAAAATTTGGCCGTCCTCCAAGCGCTACAACCAGTGATGTAGCTACAACAAGAACATGATGATTTGATGCGAGCTACCTTAGAGGCCGCTAATCGAGCCACCACTGGTCCTGCACCAGGGTTATTACCGCCAAGACCCGGTACGGTGGCAAATTTCATGAGATTGCACCCAGAAAAGTTCAAGGGCACCGAGACCCCGTTGGAGGCCGAGTAGTGGTTGTCCGAATTGAACAGTTGTTGCATGCGATGCGAATTTCTGACGTAGATCGGGTGGATGTAGTAAGCATCCAACTTGTTGACCTTGCCCAGATATGGTGGATGGCAAAAACCGAGGGGTTGGAGAGGCCTATTACTTGGGCCAGCTTCATCAAGAGCTTCTTGACGAAGTTCTTCCCGAGCGTCACTAAAATCGAGATGGAGCGACAGTTCCTCTCTTTAACGCAGGTTTATCAGATAATGTTGCTTATTATTAAATTTTGTTCAACAATATTAATCCAAACATTGTCCTGATCCAGGGGGGTCGGTCTGTTGATGAGTATGCTATAGAATTCACTCAGCTTAGTCGCTTTGTAACGGTCATGGTGGCGACTGATGAAGACAGGGCCCGTAGGTTCTTGATGGGTCTGGATTACGACATTCATGATCGTCTAGTTTCCCACCAGCATCGTACTTATGCTGCTGTACTTGACGCAGCTCGGATTCACGAGCAGACACAAAAGATGAGGAAAGCAGCTCAGCAGATAGTGCATCCCACTGCAATCATGCGGTCATCTGGAGGACCAATACGAAAGCCAACTCCGACCCTTCGACGAGGAAACTACCCTACTCACCTACTGCCTTGAGAAAGGATGTCACGCCTCACTTCCCAAAATATAGGAATACGAGCACGTAACGAAGGCCCAGGGAATGATGTAAACACCAACCATAAGCTGTACCAGTTTAACTCAACAATATAAAATAACAATCACAACCATGCAAGGAGATATTATTGTTGATTCTTGATTTTGATGATCACAACACAGTGCAACATGTGTCTATGTTATACAGCTAACATTGCAGTGTACATACCAAAGACAATTCTAGCTGAACAAATGAACAAGCTCAAAAGGATACAGATGAAGACTTCCATCAGACAAGATCCAAGATTTCACTCAAGACAAGACTCAAGACTCAAGACCTTAGCTCAAATTGTGTCAAATTATAATGTCTTGTAAAAACAATTGTATCTTACTTTTTGTTGAGTCTTAGTCTGATGTAAAGCCTTGTCACACACACACACACTCAAAATTTCATAATGTGTGTCTCTTAAAAACCCCCAAAAAGAGTCAAAACAGTTTGAAGAATTTTAACTCTTGAGTACCAGTCGACTTAAGCTTCTGCCAGTCGACTGATAGTACAAAACTGTTTAAAATTATTCAAACTCTGATCAGTCGACTCATATGGCAACCCAGTCGACTGTTCGAGAGCTTTTGACCGTTTTCTATTTTTCAAAATCGAATTTTTTCAAACTCAAAAGCTTGGATCCGTTGGTTGACAGTTGAGTAACTGTCTCCCAACGTTCAGGAGATCAAACTCTTTAAGTAGAGTTCAGATCTCACTGAAAAGATCTACAGAATTCTCTTCTTGAAATCCGAAGCATCTTTGTGAAAAAAGTTCTAAGTGATTTTTTGAGAAATAAAGCTTTCAAGATCAGACTCTCTGGTTCTCTACACTCAGTCCAATATAGCAACGAATTCGCTCTGGACTGAGTATAGAAGTCGACCTGTTCTTTTAGCCATGTGCATCAACACATACAATAACAAGGCTATAGGTTGACTATAAAGTATTCTTGTTCTCTTGCTCTCGGTTGGAGAGTGTTTTTGACTCTAGGTTGTAGAGTCGTTTGTTGTTTCACTCTTGGTAGTAGAGTGGGTCGGCTTTCTCTGGTTGAGAGAAAGGACTACGGGTTAGACAAGGTTGTTGTCGTAACGCCGTAGGGTATTCTTGTAATTTTTCAAGAATAGTGGAAATATCAAGTAGGTTGCTTGGGGACTGGATGTAGGTCGGGAGGACCGAACCAGGATATATCTTGTGTACTCTGTGATTGATTGTCTTCTGTTTGCATTCACTCTTGTGTATTTAAGTTCTGCAAAAAGCTTCTGGATAGTCGACTCCTTGCACTATCAGTCGACTGGTCAGTGCCGTTTGTACTTGCAGTTTCATTGTGCTTTCAGTCGTCTGTCTCATTCATCAGTCGACTGCACAGAGTTATTGTTTTCAATTATTTTGGACATATCAGTCGACTGGTTCATAACTCAGTCGACTGCACCGAGAAAAATTTCTGCAGTTTTTATTAAACACTATTCACCCCCCCCTCTAGTGTTTGTTGTCTAACCTACAGGATCCAACACTTGGTATCAGAGCAAGGTTACAGGCTATGACAACTACGTCAAATACAAATCAGTACCATGAAGGCCAATCTACACAACGGCCACCACTATTTGATGGAACGAACTACAATTATTGGAAGTGCCGAATGCGAATCTATCTCCAATCAATCAACTACGAGATATGGCAAATGACAGAGACGGAATACACTGCTCCTACCATTCCATATGCACAATGGAATGATGATCAAAAGAATCAGACTATGAACAATGCCAAAGCAATGAATGCCTTATTTTGTGCACTTACAAAGGAAGAATTCAACCGTGTATCAAATGCTACAACCGCACATCAAATTTGGCATACACTCGAGGTAACACATGAAGGAACGAATAAAGTAAAAGAGTCTAAAATTTCTGTTCTTGTCCACAGGTTTGAGATGTTCAAAATGAAGGACAATGAGACTGTGTCTGAGATGATTACCAGATTCACAGACATCACAAACTCTCTTGTGGCACTTGGAAAGATTTACACTCAAACAAAGATGGTTAGAAAAGTCTTGCGTGCACTCACTCCAGAATGGGAGAAGAAGACCACAGCAATAGAGGAAGCGAATGACTTGTCAACACTTTCTCTCGAGAATCTTGTTGGCAATCTCATGGCATATGAGGTCCAACTTGAAGATCGAAAGAATGATACAGAATCACACCAAGCAAAGAAGAAATCATTGGCTTTTAAAGCCATGACAGATTCAGAAGATGAGGAAGAAGATGAAGAAGAGATAGCAATGTTCACTCGGAGATTCAAGAAGTTCTTAAAGAAGGGTAAGTTTAATTCTAAAGTTAGAGATTCTAATAACCCTCGTCCCTTAGAAAATGCAAAGAACAAGGGAAAATCATCCAACTTCAAGAAGGACAAATATCCAAAAAACAAATTTGCCAAGAACAAGAAGGCTTATCAAGCTACATGGGATGATAGTGATTCATCTTCTGAAGAAGAAACGGATGAAAATAACGAAGTGGCAAATGTATGTTTCATGGCTGCACAAGAACATGTAAGTAATGATTATGATTCCGAAGATCTTCTTGATGCTTTTAATGAAATATTCCATGAGTTAAAGAAAGAAAAAATTAGAGTTAAGAATCTTGAGAAAGTGAATCAAACACTTAATCAAGAAAATCTTAACTTTGATAAGGAAGTAAAATCCCTAAATTCTCGCATTGCAAGTTTAGATACTGATCTTGAAACTCTCAAAAAGAATTATGAAGAGATTTCAAAGAACGTATCTAAGTTTAACAAAGGCAAAGAGAATTTAAATGATATGCTTCATCATCAAGTTACATCTAGTCAAAAATATGGACTTGGCTTTAAAAAATCGTCTGTAAAAGAATCTCCTGTTGTAAACACTAGTAAAAATAAATCAGCATCTATTTCCAGTGTTACACACAAGTTGTATGATTTCTTTGCAAAGCCTAAGGTTGTTAATTTTAGTGATAAAAGCAAAACTAACGTTCGGTTAAGTCGACTGAACCATACAACCAGTCGTCTGTCCAGAGAAATTGGATCTTATTCGACGAGATCAAAACCTCTTATAAGTCGACCTAGTGTATCAACCAGTCGACTGATGTACACCAACAGTCGACTGAAAAACACTGGTAAGTCGACTGGACAGAACAAATTAGTATGGGTTCCAGTCAGTCTAAATCAGAATGATAGAATTGCTTATATTAACTCATATATGTTAAATGTGTGTAATTCTACTTATTATATTCCTGCTTATGGAGGAAGATCAAACTCTTCATGGGTTTGCTTTCCCCCAAACTAATGCGTTTTGGACCCAATAAAAAGGGTACCATATTTACCTTAAATTTTTTATAGGTACCCAAGAAAGAACGCTGGATATTAGACAGCAGATGTTCAAAACACATGACAGGACATGCCAACCTACTATCCACCATTCAAAGCATAGATGGAGGAACCGTCACCTTTGGAGATAACAACAAAGGCAAAGTCATAGGCATTGGCATGGTCGGTAAAACTTCTAACCCAACTATAGAAAATGTGTTATTGATTAGTGGTTTAAAACATAATCTGTTAAGCATTAGTCAATTGTGTGATAAAGGATATAAAATAGTTTTTGAAAAAGATGCATGTTTGATTTATGACTCTACTATTCAAAATGTTATTGTTCAAGGTTTTCGTAAAAATAATATTTATGAATTGTGTTTGAATGCAATTAATTTTTCAAATGACTTGTGTTTAATAGCCTCTAACAATGAATCTTGGTTATGGCATAGAAGATTTGGACATGTGAATATGAAAAATCTCTCAAAATTATCTAAATATAACCTAGTTAAAGGACTGCCAAAACTATCCTTTAAAAAGGATAAGTTTTGTGATGCATGTCAACTAGGAAAACAAATCAAATCCACTTTTAAAACAAAAGAAGTAATTTCTACTAGTAGGCCGCTCGAATTAATTTATATGGATTTATTTGGCCCTACTAGAGTTGCTTCTTTAAATAAAAGTAGATATGTGTTTGTTTTAGTAGATGATTTTTCAAGATTCACTTGGACATTCTTTTTAAAACATAAAAATGATGCTTTTGAAGAATTTGCACATTTCTGTAAACGTGTCCAAAATCAAAGATCTCTAACCATAGTCACTATTAGAAGTGATCATGGTGGAGAATTTGAAAATGAAACATTTACAGAATATTGTAACAAGAATGGTATAACACATTCATTTGCATTTCCTAGAGCTTCACCACAAAATGGAGTGGTTGAAAGGAAAAATAGAACTTTGCAAGAATGCGCACGTACTATGCTTGTTGAAAGCAATCTACCAAAGCAGTTTTGGGCTGAAGCTGTTGCTACAGCTTGTTATGTTTTAAATAGAATTCTTCTAAGACCTAAACTAAAGAAGACTTGTTATGAGTTATTTTTTAATAAAATTCCTAAAGTCTCTTACTTTAAGACATTTGGTTGTAAGTGTTTTATTCTAAACACAAAAGATAATTTAGACAAATTTGATCCTAGATCTAATGAGGGTATCTTTTTAGGATACTCAAATAGGAGTAAAGCATATAGAATTTTCAATAAGTCTACAATGACTATTGAAGAATCAATGCATGTTACATTCGATGAATCCTTACCTTCATCAACCTTAAATAAAGATGATGAAACTGATTTATCACCTTTAGATAATGTGATTAAATCCTTAGAGCAAACTAATCTGTCTGATAAGTCGACTGATAAGGTCTACCAGTCGACTGACGTAAAGCAGTCGACTGAAGAACAAGTCAAGTCGACTGATCCGATTGGGATATTTTCAACTTTACCAAAGTCATTTGTTGAAGTTAAAGATCATCCTCACGACTTAATAATTGGTGACATCTCTCATGGTATTCAGACACGTTCACATGTTAATATGATCTCTCATACAGCATTCTTGTCGGATTTTGAACCGAAAAATATACAAGAAGCTTGTGAGAATGAATATTGGATGAATGCCATGCAAGATGAACTAAACCAATTTATAAGGAATGATGTATGGGATTTAGTTCCTAGACCTCCTGATCAGACTATCATTGGTACCAAATGGGTATTCAAGAATAAGTTAGATGAATCAGGACAAGTTGTAAGGAACAAGGCTAGATTAGTTGCTCAAGGATATAATCAAGAAGAAGGTATAGATTTTGATGAAACATATGCTCCTGTTGCTAGACTAGAATCTATTCGTATTTTATTATCTTTTGCTTGTTTTATGAATTTTATACTCTATCAAATGGATGTGAAAAGTTCTTTTCTTAATGGGTTTATTAAGGAAAATGTTTATGTTAAACAACCACCAGGTTTTGAACATGAACAATTTCCATACCATGTTTATAAATTGAAAAAGGCTTTATACGGTCTTAAACAAGCACCTCGTGCTTGGTATGATCGTCTGAAAACTTTTCTTTTAGAAACAGGATTTGAAATAGGTAAAGTAGACACTACTTTGTTTATCAAAAGAGTTAAGAATGATATCTTAATCACACAAATATATGTTGATGATATAATTTTTGGTTCTACTAATAATAATCTATGTCAAGAATTTGCTAATACCATGAAAAATGAATTTGAGATGAGTCACATGGGTGAACTCAATTATTTCCTTGGACTTCAAATTAAACAGTCCTCAAATGGCATATTTATCAATCAAGGCAAATATGCAAAGGAACTACTCAAACGTTTTAACATGGATAGTACTAGTAGTAAATCCACACCTATGGCTACTACTACTACTCTTGACAAAGATTTATTAGGTAAGAGTGTTGATCAAAAACTCTATCGAGGTATGATTGGTTCACTCTTATATATTACTGCAAGTAGACCAGATATTATGTTCAGTGTATGTTTATGTGCTAGATATCAATCTAGTCCTAAAGAATCTCATTTAAAAGCAGTGAAACGAATTTTAAGATATATTAAAGGCACATCTGAATATGGTTTATGATATGGCTAAAAATGGGGTTAAATCGGAACCGTCCAGATGGATCACGAATCTTGAGGCACAGGGGTAAAGCGGTAATTTCACCTCCTGACGGGTCCGAAGCGGGTACTGGTTATCTTCCCCGAAAATCCACTTACCCGCGAACGGATCCACCTTAATCGGGTACGGTTTTCAACCCGCAGCGAACCCAGCTCAGAAGGGATAGAATTAGGGTTCCTGATTCATATTAATCAACGGCCCTGATTCGTGCCTATCCTTTCACCGGGATTTGGGATTAAATTCTTTATCTGATTACAGGGAATATACCTTATCAGATTACATTCCTAATCTGTTCACAGGAAGAATATTCCATATCAGATCACAAGGACTACATTCCTAATCCGTTCCCTAAGGCGCCTATAAATACCCCCCACCCATCTCCATTAAGAGGTAATCAATCTTTCACCAGTTTTTACGCTCTTTCATAGTCTGCCAGATTACTGACTTGAGCGTCGGAGGGTGCGTCGCCGGAAACAACCCCGGTGTCTCGCACTTTTTGCAGGTGCGCGGCAGGAACGACGATCGAGGCCCGACGGGACAGGTACACAGGTTTTTTCTATTCAGTTTCCCCAAGAATCCACAAGTTCTATCTGTGTGCCCCCACACCAAATTTAGCGGCAACAGATTGGCACCGTCTGTGGGAAACTAACGAATAGGGACCTCTCCTCTTCCCGGTGAGCAGGTTTTCTCCTGCCATGCCGCCTCGCAAAGTTAGATCCAGGGGCTCCAACCGAGCGCCCAACCCTGACCAGCAAGAAGTCCTTCCTGATCCCGCTCAGCAACAAGGGCAACTCCCTCCTACCATGGAAAAGCCGCTCCAACGGAACCCTCCACCTCCTGATCCGAAGGGGCCTAACCCCCAGAAACAGCCTCTTCACCAAGAGAACATCTCCATCCACAACGCCTCCAGCGCCTCCATGGCCTCCCATCATCCCCGAGCCTCTGGTCGCCACAATGCCCCTCCCAAACGCCCGGAAGATGATGACCTTCGTCGCCATCTGGATGAAAAACGGGCTCGGGGGGAAGCCTCCCGCCAGCAAGAGCAATCCCCCCGACACCGAGAGCACAGGAGGTTGCCCGTCCGAAGAGGGAGAAAGGACTCCCCCGATCACTACCGAAGGAGGCACTCTCCAGCAGGTCGGCAGCAGCCTAGGAACAATGAGGCGCCCATCACCCGTGCCGAGTTCCAGCAATTCCAAGCAATGGTACAACAGGCCCTCAACCTCCGTCAGAACCCTAATGAACCGAGGGCCCCATCCCCCCCTCCGGTCCGGAGCCCTCGCCAACGGTCCCCTTCTCCTCGACCCGCTCCTACCAATTCCAGACGCACCCCAAGTCCTCGTCGTTCTCGAAGTTACCATCGCCGCAGCCCTCGCTCCCTCTCATACGAAGACGAGTCCCGTGGCTCGGCAGATCACCGTCGGAGAGACGACACCATGAACCGCCGTCTAAACGAGGTAGAAAAACTCTTGGGACAGATAAACCGAGAAGAGGAGCTTAGGAGGAGGACCCTACGTCCTAGCCGACCCCCGTTCTCCCGAGCCATAGTAGAGGCTCCTGTTCCGTTCGGTTTCAAACCTCCCCAGTTCGAGAACTACACTGGGGAGACCGATCCAGTTGACCACATCGAAAGCTTTAAGACTTTGATGCTCCTCCATCAAGCTTCCGATGCCCTCCTCTGCAAAACATTCCCTGCAACTCTGAAAGGCCCAGCTCGAGAATGGTACTCTCGACTTGCCCCGGCGTCGATATTCTCCTTCGAACAGTTCGAAACCCTGTTCATCACCCATTTCGTCAGCAGCCGAAGGGCCGAGAAGACCAGCATCTCACTATTGCACCTCCGTCAACAGAAGGGGGAGAAATTGAGGGACTACGTGAAGAGGTTCACAGCTGAAGCCAGAACCATCGCATCCCTCGACCAATCCGTCGCTACCGCGGCGTTCCAATCCAATATCCTCAATTCCAACCTCCGCTCCTCCCTCGCCAAGAAACCCCCACACGACTTTTCTGACCTCCTCCTCCGCACTGAAAAGTACATCCGAGCTGAAGAGGCCGAGGAACAGCCCAACTGGGAAGCAACTGCTTCCGGGTCCAAGAGGAAGGGAACGGAAGAAGAAGGAGCGAAGAAGTTCCAGAAGGATAATACTGGCCAGCGCCGACCTCCCCCTCGATTTGAGAAGTTTACTCCTCTCACCGCAAACATCTCCGCCATTTTCATGGAAGTCGAAAAAGAGGGGGTCTTACCTCCTGCTCCAAAGATGAACACCCCTACCAAGAGAAGAGATAGAGAAAAATGGTGCCGCTATCACCGGGAACATGGGCACGACACCAACGACTGCCGTGCGCTAAGAAATGAGATCGAGGCCCTTATCCAGAGGGGCCAGTTGGCAAAATTCGTGAGAAAGGACCAAGCCGAGCTTCCTTCCCAGCCTCGGGGGGCTAACAAACGCCCGGAACGAGAAGAGTCGCCAGAATTCGAGGAAGAACGAGTCCTCCACCTCATCCATGGGGGTCCAATGGGGGCTCCTCGAACTCTTCTCGGAAAGCTTTTATTAGAGAAGTGAACTCTGTCCGAGCCACCCCTCCTCCCAAAGGCCTCGGAGTGCCCGTCACCTTTTCTGACGAAGATCTCGAGGGTGTCCGCACCCCTCATTGTGACGCACTTGTCATCAGTATTCACATGGCCAATTTCAAAGTCGAGAGAATCTTAGTGGATAACGGTAGCTCCGTCAACATCCTCTTCCTCGACGCGTTCAAGGGGCTGAAGCTCTCCCGAGACAGACTCAAGCCCGCCGGCTACACGCTCCATGGGTTCACGGGAGTGCCGGTAACGATTGAAGGGGTAATCACCCTCGATGTCACGGCCGGCAAAACTCCTACTACCCGCACGGAGTCGATGGATTTCATGGTCTTAGATGTCCCAGCGGCCTACAACGTCATTCTGGATCGGCCCAGCCTAGCCGCCCTTGAAGCCGTCCCTTCTGCCTATCATCTCAAAATGAAATTCCCCACTCGGGCTGGAGTAGGAGAAGTAAGGGGCAATCAGGAGCAGGCCCGCAAGTGTTATATGACCTCCACCCTCGGACCCGTCCTCTCCTTAGAAACACTCGAGATCCCCCAAGATGCTGCTCGGCCAACCTCCGAGCCGGTAGACGAGTTGGAGGAGGTACCCTTCTCGGACCAGGAGCCGACCCACAGGTTCTTCGTCAGCAAGACCCTCCCATCCGCACTATACGCTGATATTGTAAAATGCATCTGAGCCAACCAAGACCTCTTCGCATGGTCAGCTGCAGACATGCCCGGTATCTCCGAAGAACTCTTGGTCCACCGCCTCAATGTTGATCCGGGGTCCAAACCGGTCCAGCAGAAGAGGCGCAAGTTCGCTCCCGAGCGTCAGCTCGCTATCAAAGAAGAGGTGGACAAATTGTTGAAGGCCCGGTTCATACAGGAAGTGAATTATCCTGAGTGGTTGTCAAACGTGGTAATGGTGAAAAAGTCCAACGGAACATGGAGAATCTGTATCGACTTCACTGACCTAAACAAGGCCTGCCCTAAAGACCCCTTTCCTCTGCCGAGCATCGACACTCTGATTGACGCAACCTCGAGACATGAGCTCCTCAGCTTCATGGACGCTTTCTCGGGTTACAATCAGATAAGGATGTTCCCCCCAGATATTCCGAAGACATCTTTTGTGACCGACCAAGGGCTCTACTGCTACAGAGTCATGCCTTTCGGCCTAAAGAATGCCGGGGCAACATACCAGCGCCTTGTTAACAAGGTATTTCAGGCACAGATCGGCCGAAACATGGAAGTGTACGTGGACGACATGCTTGTGAAAAGCATCCGAGGCATTGATCACATGGCCGACCTTCAAGAAGCGTTTGATGTTTTGAGAAAGCACAATATGAGACTCAACCCGAACAAGTGTGCGTTCGGCGTCTCATCCGGCAAGTTCCTCGGCTTCATGGTTAGCCAACGAGGAATAGAGGCAAATCCGGAGAAGATCAAGGCCATACTGGACATGGCCCCACCTAGAAACGTCAAAGAAGTTCAGAGATTGACTGGTCGGTTAGCCGCCATTGGGCGCTTTCTGTCGAAGTCTGGGGAGAAGTGCCTCCCGTTCTTCAAAGCCCTCAGGGGGGCTAAGGGATTCGAGTGGGGGTAGCAACAACAAGACTCCTTCGACCAGCTTAAGGCTTACCTCGTCAATCCACCTCTTCTCAGCAAACCCGTACCGGGCGAACCACTCTACCTCTACTTGGCAGCCTCCGAACAGACGCTTAGTGCGGTCCTGGTCAGAGAAGAAGAAAGAACTCAGAAGCCCATTTACTACGTCAGCAAAGTGCTCCGGGACGCCGAGCTTCGGTACCCGAAAATTGAGAAAATAGCCTACGCCCTAATAATGGCTGCGAGAAAGCTTCGGCCATACTTCCAGTCTCATTCGATGGTCGTTCTTACCGACCAGCCGCTGAAACAAATCCTTCACAAGCCAGAGACTTCCGGCCGCCTCATGAAATGGTCGATCGAGCTGAGCCAACATGATATTACTTATCAGCCTCGGACCGCAATCAAGGCGCAAGCGCTGGCCAAATTCATAGTTGAAACAACTATCCCCGACTCCGAACAAACAATGAAGGGACCGCCCGTCTGGTCGGTATATGTCGATGGATCCTCTTGCAACGAGGGGAGCGGGGCAGGAGTCATCCTCGCGGGTCCAGACGACTTTATCCTCCAATACTCCCTCCGGATAAACTTCAAAGCCTCGAATAACGAAGCCGAATACGAGGCACTCATAGCCGGCCTTGGGATGGCCCGAAACGCAGGGGCGCGACGCCTGCAGATCTTCAGCGACTCTCAGTTGGTCGTCAACCAGGTCCTCGGCGAATATGAAGCCCGCGATGACAAGATGGTAAAGTACTTGGCTAAAGTAAAGAGCCTCATGGCGCTCTTCGAGGAGGCCCTCATCCGAAGAATCCCCAGAGAAAATGCCCAGGCTGACGCCCTGTCCAAATTAGCTTCCTCATCCCTGCAAGGCCTCGAACAAACTGTTCTGATAGAAGTCCTCCTCAAGCCAAGCATAGAGGACGAGGTTTTCAACTCCGTCGAAACACTGCCACTCCCCCTCGAAGACAATTGGATGAAGCCCCTCGTCGAGTTTTTAAGGGACGGACTCCTCCCAAGGGATCCGAAGGAAGCCCGAAAGATAAGGACCCGAGCCGAGCGTTACATATTGGTCGAAGGCATTCTGTATAAGCGCTCCTTCACCCAGGTGGATGGTCGACCCTACCTAAGATGCCTCTCCCCCGGACAAGCCGACTACGCCCTTCAAGAGCTCCATGAGGGCATCGGCGGAGCCCACTCCGGCTCCAGAGCCTTGGCACGCAAAGTGTTAAACTACGGGTATTACTGGCCCACTCTCCTACGGGACGCCGAACAACACGTTCGGCAATGCACCTCCTGCCAGAAGTATTCCGACATCCGACGCCTTCCACAAGCACCACTCCCCTCCCTATCAAGTCCGATCCCCTTCGCAATGTGGGGGATGGATTTACTGGGGCCATTTCCACCGGCCCCCGGACAATTGAAGTTCCTAGTCGTGGCAGTCGACTATTTCTCGAAATGGATAGAGGCTGAGCCCCTGGCTACAATTACCGAACATAGAGTTGTGCAATTCTTCTGGAAAAATGTAATCTGCCGATTCGGTGTTCCTCGGGTCATAGTTACAGATAACGGTACGCAGTTCGCTAGAGCTGCCTTCCGAGCCTTATGTGAAGACCTAGCCATACAACACCGCTTCTCCTCCGTCTCTCATCCCCAGTCAAATGGCCAAGCCGAGAATGCCAACCGACAGATCCTCTCCGGCATCAAGAAGAGACTCGACAAGTGCTCCAAGGGATTGTGGGTCGATCAGCTGCCCAATGTGCTGTGGAATTACCGAACCACGAAGCGGACCCCGACAGGCGAGAGTCCGTTCAATCTCACCTATGGGTCCGAGGCCCTCATCCCACTAGAAGTTGGGATACCCTCTCCTCGTTTGATAGCTTTTGAAGAAGAACAGAATGCCAGGGGGCTCAGAACGAGCCTAGACTTGATAGACGAAATCCGGGAAAAAGCAGCCATACGGCAACAAAGTTACCGGAGAAGAATCGAACTCGCCTACAACAAACGGGTCCGCCCAACCGACCTGAAAGAAGGGGATCTGGTCCTCCGAAAATTGGCCATCTCGTTCCCCGGACAGAAAAGCAAACTGGCCCCGAATTGGGAGGGACCATACAAAGTCTCCAAGGTGATCCGCCCCGGTGCATACAAGCTAGAAGATCTTGAGGGCAGAGAAATTCCCAGGACTTGGAACGCCGACCATCTTTTGAAATACCAAGAGAAGGCAGCCACGCCTATCTAAATAACTCGAGATGTCGGACCACTCCTCTCCTGCTGCTAGTAATTTTTCCTTTCTTTTTTCATTGTAATAACGGCTAGCAACTTTAGAAGCAGCCGACCATTAGATATTAATAAATAAAGTTTTTCATATTTTTGATACTATTGCATACCCCAGCCTTTAATTTTCTAACCACACGATGGTTCGGAGTCCAGCACTCGGCTCGACTCTCCCTCCTCGGCTCGACTATAGACGAGCCGGTGGTAGATCGCCGTTCGAAATTGCTCCTGCAGCCGTTGAATGGATCGGAGTCCAACGCTTGGCTCGACTTTGCTTCGCGAGTTCGCTCCTAAGCGGACTAGAAGTAGCTCGCCATTTGAAACTGCTCCTGCATCCCTTAAACTACCCACACGATGGTTCGGAGTCCAGCACTCGGCTCGACTCTTCCTCCTCGGCTCGTCTATAGACAAGCCGGGAGTAGATCGCCGTTCGAAATTGCTCCTGCAGCCGTTGAATGGATCGGAGTCCAACGCTTGGCTCGACTTTGCTTCGCGAGTTCGCTCCTAAGCGGACTAGAAGTAGCTCGCCATTCGAAACTGCTCCTGCATCCCTTAAACTAACCACGATGGTTCGGAGTCCAGCACTCGGCTCGACTCATCCTCCTCGGCACGTCTATAGACGAGCCGCGGGTAGATCGCCGTTCGAAATTGCTCCTGCAGCCGTTGAATGGATCGGAGTCCAACACTTGGCTCGGCTTTGCTTCGCAAGTTCGCTCCTAAGCGGAATAGAAGTAGCTCGCCATTCGAAACTGCTCCTGCATCCCCCAAACTAAACTAATCTAACGACCGGATCTCTCCGACGACTTGACCCAACCTTTCCGACTCACCCTCGGTCGGGCCAGGATTAGGAACAAATCACAGCCCTCGCGCACCGAGCCGAGGTACCGGGTTACCGACCCTCGTTTATGGCAAAAAATCACTCCGAGGCGAAGCCACCGTCAGATCACCTCAGAAAGTGCGCTAGGGCGTGATGAGCGGATCTCATTCAGCCACGTGTCCACAAAACGACAAGATAGTGTTTTCTTGGAAACTGGACCCGCCTCAAGATCCGTGCAAACATCAGACGACCCTGATGAGGCCACGTGGGCGCAGTCGGGAAGCAACAACGCCTTAAGCAGCCAGACCAAGCCTATTGCTCATAAGCGCAGCGAAAAAGGAAAATTCGAGGCTAAGGAGTTCGGCGAAGCGAACACCAGCCTCGTGGTTCGTCTCAAGCCTATTCTAGACGACACAACCATGGCACAGATAAGAAGACAACCGAGGGCAGTTCGGATAAAACAACTCCAATTCCATTAATAAGTTGGATAAAAGTTACAAAGCGGATTACAACAGCAAAAACTTGCAAGTAGGATTACAACACAAGGACACGACCAGCCCGTTACTTCCGAGGAAGGGGAATGCTCCGTTTTAGAGACACCTTGGGTCGACGCTTCTTGACCTCCGAGCTCGAATCTAGGCCGACGAACCGAGACGCCTCCTCACCACTAACTCTGACGGTTGCTCCTACCGAAGCGCCGCTTGAAGACACCGCCACACCGCTTTGGGCATCGGCGGCTGACCTGCCTACGAGGGGAGTCCGGCGCGCCGCTTGATAGAACGTGATCCCTCGCTCGATCTCCTCGCGGGTGCACGAGGTGCTCCGGACGTTGGCCCTCACCGGCTGAGGCTTGAGCCGAGCGACTTCTTCCTCCAGCTCGACGATGCGATCTTTCAGAGTGTCATCCTTTACTATCACCTTAAACCGAGGGAGTTTCGCCGAACCGGGGTATTCGGCGCTGTCAGAGATAACGCGGCGCAAGTGGGTCACTTCGATGCTCTTGTCGACAGTCACCCTCTGCAACTCCTCCACCTTCTTCGCCAAGCCGTCCCGTTCGGCTGAAATTCGAGCCAGTTCCTCTTCCCTAGCAGATAGCTCGATCTCGACTATTCGCAGGTGGTGCAGCTCAACTAAAGCATCGCTATGCCTTATCTCCAAGTTATGAAGTATTTTCCTCGTCAAGTGAACCTCACCCTCGAGACGATCCTCCCGAGATCGCTTAAACAGCTCGGCTCGGCGCTGTTCGGCCGAAGTGTTACAAGCCGGCTCGACAATCTGAAATAAGAAAGAGATAGCATTGGATACTTTTCATTCATTACCGAGCCAAACACTTAGACAAATTCCGGAGTCAAAATACTTTTCATTCATTGAAAGGCGGTGGCCAGTCCGCAAAAGGCATTACAACGATCGAAACAAAAAAAAAGGAACTACAAAAATCGAGGGGATCAAGGGTCCACCTTCGTCGCCGCGTCAGCCACAGGTGCATCGACGGAGGGTCCCTTGACCTGGCCATCTCCCACAGTCTCTCCATCCCGCCCTTCCTCGCCTTCGCCTTCAGCCTCGTCCTCTTCGCCTTCCTCCACTTCATCGTCCGAGGTCGGCGTTGGAAACAATTGATAGCCGACCCGCTCGAAGCCGGGGACTCGCTCCTGAACGTGGTCGAGGGCCATCTGATAGGACTTCTCCATATTTTCGGCCATGTGCTTCTTCGCCTCTTCCTCGACCTCCTTCTCCACCTCGGCCCGGATCCTCGTCGCCAGGGCCTCCTTCTCCGCTCTCTCCTTGGCCAAGGACTTCAGCGCCGCAGCTAAGTCCTCGGCAGCCTTGGCGGTCTTGGCAGACTCCGCGTCGAGCCGCTCCTTGGCCTTCTCCAAATCCGACCCAAGATCCGCGACCCGGACTTCCAAGGCCTCCGCCCTCCTCTACTCGGCCTCAAGTTTTTTGACCGCCCTGACCTTCGCCAACCTGTCCTTGTCGCTGGCGGACCTCAGCTCCTTCTCCTGCGCGGCAAAAGTCTCGAGCAGGTGGCCGAAGTGGCAAGTGGCCTACAGAGACAACAGTCACTAATACAGATGCCGAGTTACAGACTTAAAGAAATTTGCAATACGCTTACCGAAACGAGTGACCGGGCGACTTCGTAGGTATCGTCACCAACCGTCCCCGCCCTCAGCGCGGCCCTGTCCTTCGGGGTCGCCAAGTGTTTGACGACCTGCACTGACATCTGCAAATTGCCGAGGAACCCGTCATGGTTCTTCACTCGCCAATTCGGCACAAACAGTTGCTTGTGCTGCTCTGTCAGAATCTCTTCGGCGGCCTGGGTCAGCGGTGGTGCCTCGATCGACAGCGCCGCGTTCACGTCGAAGATCCCCTCGATCACGCCAGGGACCGAAGAAGACGGGGGCTCCTCGGCAACGATAACTTCCGAGGGCACCTCCACAGCAGGGCGAGGCGGAGGGATGCTCGAGGCGACGGTAGGTGCCGGGGTCGACGAAACAGTCGCAGCCGCCCTCTTCCTCTTCTTCCCCCCGGCCAGCTTAGACCTGTCCGCCATCATGGAGTTGAAGTCGATCTTCATTCCTTCTGCAACGAGTCAAAAAAAAAGAGGGGGGGGGGGGGGGGGGGGGGCGAGTTAGCAGCCCGAACCAAAAACTTAGAAGAAAAATAAAAAAAAAACGAGATGTCAGGAGCATACTCGGGTTGATGGGGCTTAGGCCGCACCCGAACAACACCTCCTCCGTCAAATCCCTCCAACTCAGTATCGGAAGGGCCATTATCCTCCTCGCCACCTCTTCCTCGGCATCAGACAAAACAGGGTCGGCACGTGCAAAATTCGGCACCTCCACCTTCCAACGGGTCGGGATGGGCTCCTTACTGCCTGCCATCGGTTCGCCCAGCCGAGCTACCGAACAGCTCAGCCGAGCCACCGAGCCACTAAGTGCCGAGGAGGTGACACCTCAGAAAGCACCCCCTCCAAAACAAACAACTTTGTGCCTCGGCCAGTCAGCCTCGATGCGCCGAGCCGAGATACCGGGGTACCGACCCTCGTATATGGCAAAAAATCGCTCCGAGGCGAAGTCACCGTCGGATCTCCATAAAACTCGCGACAAAATCTGATGGACGGTTCAGATCGTGCCACGCCCACAAAACGACAAGATAGCGTTTTCTCGTGATCTGAACCCCGTCCTCGAGATGCGCGTCAAGATGGACCGTCCAGATCCAGCCACGCGTCCCTCCTTACTGCCTGCCATCGGTGCGCCCAGCCGAGCTACCGAACGGCTCAGCCGAGCCACCGAGCCACTAAGTGCCGAGGAGGTGACACCTCAGAAAGCACCTCCTCCAAAACAAACAACTTTGTGCCTCGGCCAGTCAACCTCGATGCGCCGAGCCGAGATACCGGGGTACCGACCCTCGTATATGGCAAAAAATCGCTCCGAGGCGATGTCACCATCGGATCCCCTTAAAACTCGCGACAAAATCTGATGGACGGTTCAGATCGTGCCACGCCCACAAAACGACAAGATAGCGTTTTCTCGTGATCTGAACCCCGTCCTCGAGATGCGCGTCAAGATGGACCGTCCAGATCCAGCCACGCGTCCCTCCTTACTGCCTGCCATTGGTTCGCCCAGCCGAGCTACCGAACAGCTCAGCCGAGCCACCGAGCCACTAAGTGCCGAGGAGGTGACACCCCAGAAAGCACCCCCTCCAAAATAAACAACTTTGTGCCTCGGCCAGTCAGCCTCGATGCGCCGAGCCGAGATACCGGGGTACCGACCCTCGTATATGGCAAAAAATCGCTCCGAGGCGAAGTCACCGTCGGATCTCCTTAAAACTCGCGACAAAATCTGATGGACGGTTCAGATCGTGCCACGCCCACAAAACGACAAGATAGCGTTTTCTCGTGATCTGAACCCCGTCCTCGAGATGCGCGTCAAGATGGACCGTCCAGATCCAGCCACGCGTCCCTCCTTACTGCCTGCCATCGGTTCGCCCAGCCGAGCTACCGAACGGCTCAGCCGAGCCACCGAGCCACTAAGTGCCGAGGAGGTGACACCTCAGAAAGCACCTCCTCCAAAACAAACAACTTTGTGCCTCGGCCAGTCAACCTCGATGCGCCGAGCCGAGATACCGGGGTACCGACCCTCGTATATGGCAAAAAATCGCTCCGAGGCGATGTCACCATCGGATCCCCTTAAAACTCGCGACAAAATCTGATGGACGGTTCAGATCGTGCCACGCCCACAAAACGACAAGATAGCGTTTTCTCGTGATCTGAACCCCGTCCTCGAGATGCGCGTCAAGATGGACCGTCCAGATCCAGCCACGCGTCCCTCCTTACTGCCTGCCATCGGTTCGCCCAGCCGAGCTACCGAACGGCTCAGCCGAGCCACCGAGCCACTAAGTGCCGAGGAGGTGACACCTCAGAAAGCACCTCCTCCAAAACAAACAACTTTGTGCCTCGGCCAGTCAACCTCGATGCGCCGAGCCGAGATACCGGGGTACCGACCCTCGTATATGGCAAAAAATCGCTCCGAGGCATATCAGCCGTTGGATCTTGCCAAAAAGCGCGCTCGTCATGATGGACGGTCCAGATTTGGCCACGTCCACTAAACGACAAGATAACGTTTTTTGGGGATCCGCGCTGAGATGCACGGCTCAGATGATGCCACGTACCTCGGAGCCGTCGAGCCGAAGCACCGACCCAACGAACCGAGGTGCCGAGATGCCGAGCCGGAGTACCGGGGTACCGACCCCCGTATATGGCAAAAAATCGCTCCGACCCATATCAGCCGTTGGATCTTGCCAAAAAACGCGCCCGTCATGATGGACGGCTCAGATGATGCCACGTACCTCGGAGCCGTCGAGCCGAAGCACCGACCCAACGAACCGAGGTGCCGAGACGCCGAGCCGGAGTACCGGGGTACCGACCCCCGTATATGGCAAAAAATCGCTCCGACCCATATCAGCCGTTGGATCTTGCCAAAAAACGCGCTCGTCATGATGGACGGCTCAGATGATGCCACGTACTTCGGAACCGCCGAGCCGAAGCACCGAACCATCCGAACCGAGGTGCCGAGGCGCCGAGCCGGGGTACCGGGGTACCGACCCTCGTATATGGCGAAAAATCGCTCCAACCCATATCAGCCGTTGGATCTTGCCAAAAAGCGCGCTCGTCATGATGGACGGTCCAGATTTGGCCACGTCCACTAAACGACAAGATAGCGCTTTACGGGGATCCGCGCTTAGATAGACGGCTCCGATGATGCCACGTACTTCGGAACCGCCGAGCCGAAGCACCGAGCCATCCGAACCGAAGTGCCGAAGCGCCGAGCCGGAGTGCCGGGGTACCGAACCTCACATACGGCGAAAAAGCGAGCCGAAGAACAGGGACCACCTGATCTCTCCGAAAATCACGCTGCGCTCTGATCAAGGGCTCTGATGACGCCACGTCATAAATGGGTATTTAAAATCAGTTTTAATTTATTTTAATCGTTTTATTTATTTAAAAATTGCGAAAAAATCACCAAAAATTCGGGAAAATTCACTGGAAAATCTAGGAGATAATTATGAATTCGGGGTAATATTCTCGAATCCCTGAACAAACAATTATTACCTAGAACGTATCGTGAGGGCCCCCGGACGACTAGCTAACACATCGCAAAATTAAATAAATAATCCGAAAAAGTAAATGAAGACCGTTGGACACTCAGAGATGCTTAGAAACAGATTGCAACTTCAAAAACACATTACTACCCCCTTCAAGATTCGAAACCCTCCATTTGGACTCCGATACAGCCCCGCTAGCCATTAAGACAGTTAAACTACTCCTCAAAGGCTGATCGAACTCAGTCTTCAGGAGTGGGGGGCTCATGATATGGCTAAAAATGGGGTTAAATCGGAACCGTCCAGATGGATCACGAATCTTGAGGCACAGGGGTAAAGCGGTAATTTCACCTACTGACGGGTCCGAAGCGGGTACTGGTTATCTTCCCCGAAAATCCACTTACCCGCGAACGGATCCACCTTAATCGGGTACGGTTTTCAACCCGCAGCGAACCCAGCTCAGAAGGGATAGAATTAGGGTTCCTGATTCATATTAATCAACGGCCCTGATTCGTGCCTATCCTTTCACCGGGATTTGGGATTAAATTCTTTATCTGATTACAGGGAATATACCTTATCAGATTACATTCCTAATCTGTTCACAGGAAGAATATTCCATATCAGATCACAAGGACTACATTCCTAATTCGTTCCCTAAGGCGCCTATAAATACCCCCCACCCATCTCCATTAAGAGGTAATCAATCTTTCACCAGTTTTTACGCTCTTTCATAGTCTGCCAGATTACTGACTTGAGCGTCGGAGGGTGCGTCGCCGGAAACAACCCCGGTGTCTCGCACTTTTTGCAGGTGCGCGGCGGGAACGACGATCGAGGCCCGACGGGACAGGTACACAGGTTTTTTCTATTCAGTTTCCCCAAGAATCCACAAGTTCTATCTGTGTGCCCCCACACCAAATTTAGCGGCAACAGTTTATTTTATCCACGCACTGATAATTTTCAACTTTTGTCATATAGCGATGCCGATTTTGCTGGAAGCAAAACTGATCGCAAGAGTACTAGTGGTACATGTCACTTTTTGGGACATTCCCTAGTATCTTGGTGCAATAAAAAGCAAAACTCCGTATCCCTATCAACTACAGAAGCTGAGTATATCGCTGCAAGTTTGGCATGTGCACAAATTTTATGGATGAAACAAACCTTATTAGATTATGGTATTTCATTTGAGAAACCCTCAATTATGTGTGATAATACCGGTGCAATTAATCTATCTAAAAATCCGATTCAACATTCACGTACGAAACATATTGATATTAGACATCATTTTCTACGTGATCATGTTTTAAAAGGAGATATATCTTTAGACTTTATCTCTACTGATAAACAAGTAGCAGATATATTTACCAAGCCCCTTAAAGAAGATACTTTCATTAATTTAAGAAGAGAACTTGGAATTTGTGATTTTATTGATATTTGCTGAAAATTGTTTCCGTTAAGTCGACTGTACTCTTGAATAAGTCAACTATACTGGTTTTTAAACAAATCAATTTTTGTATCAGACCAGTCGCCTGGTTCCTATACCAGTCGACTGATTAGTAGACATAAAATGTTTATTTTCTTCTCGACTCAGTCGACTGATCTCCCTACCAGTCGACTGTCGCGAGCTCAATTGTCTTCAGCGACTATTCATCGCGTCTTTTGAGATGGATTTCACCTCTCTTTTCACCCGTGATCTCTAATCTCTACCGTCAATTTCATCTCTCTTTGATCTCAGCCGTTTATTCGCTGTTAAAATCCCCTTTACCAGCCGTTTTAACCCCTTACCGATCTCAAGTTTTTACCCCCAATTTCAAAACCCTAGCTTTTGGAGAAGAAGGTGATCTACTCTCTCAGTGCTGCTTGTGCTTGCCCCTGATCGAATCTCTCTTTTTCTTAGGTAAAATCCTTTCCATTCTCTTTTCATGACACCCAAACGATCTAAACGATCTCATGAGGGTAGTTCTTCTTCCCAAGACTACACTCAATATCTCTTGAGTCCCGATCTTATTGATCGTTGGTATCTTTTTTGTACCATTACAATCTTCCCTGAAAGATTTGTATATTTTGATGACCTAGACCGTTTCAATCTCATCCCTTTATTCCAAAATAGTAGTCTCTATAATTTTCTCTCCTTATCAAACCAACCTAATTACTATCCCCAACTCATCTATTTGTTTTACACAAATATGAGAGTTGTGCAAAAACCAAATGGGGATATCTTAATCCGGTCGTCTGTGAAGAATATTAAAATGACACTCACACCGAATAGGATTAATCAGATATTAGGTATTGATGATGGAGGATTCCCTCTTGATGAAATTATTTTAGATGATGCTTCTATATTATCTAAAATTTTCTTACCTAATCATGGCCCTCCAATGACAAGCAAAAATATCAAACCAATTGCTAAGCTTGTAGGTAGAATATTAGCCTATAACATCCTTCCTAAAAAGGGTAGTTATGACCAATATTCTATAGAATTACAAAAAGCTATTTATGCAATTTTTTGGTAAAATTGCTGTTAATTGGGGTCAAGTTATCTTTTCTAAACTTAATCAAGACCACACTCACTTTCTACCTTTTGGAGGTCTTCTTACTAGAGTCTTTATAGCTTTTGGTGTTGATCTCGATTCGGAGACAAATGTTGTTACTCGTTATGAGTGTTTCGATCGTGCTAGTTTGGCACGTATGAAACTCCTTGATGCTCCCCCTAGGTCTCCTCCTCCTTCTCAAGCTCCGTTAGGTTCTATTTCTAGACCCTCTAGAGCTTCTACCTCCTCTGATCCACTTCTTCAAGCAAATTATGATGATCCTCGTACCCTATATGACTGTGTTTCCTACCTAATGAAACATTCAGCCACTGTAGATACCCAACTCCATAACCTCGATTCCAAGCTAGACCACATTGACTCTATGCTTGACAACCTCACTCATCTCTTCAGCTCTCAGTTTCATCCTCCTTCTCAAGATGACGATGAAGACTCCAATGAAGAAGATTGCAGACTTTTTTATTTTTTCTATTATGTACTTTTCTTTCTTAATGCATTTCTTTTTGTATAAGACTTTATCTTAAGTTTCCTTTTTAATGCAAAAGCTTGTTACTTTGTGCTTTTTGATGATTCCAAAGGGGGAGAGATATATCTGTGTTATGGGTATATTGTTTTATATTGCTTATTATCTGTGTTATATTATGACTGGTATTGGACTACCTCTCTGGCAAGTCGACTGCCCACCAGGCATCTCGGTCGACTGATCTGGTCGACTGATGCTACTCTTTGTGTTATGATTTTTCTAAAGTATGGTTTTCTGGTCAGTCGCCTGATATTCTATATAAGTCGACTGATACATGTTATTTTTTTTAGACAATGCATTATATGTTTTTATAAGGGGGAGCATGTCTTCACTATGTTTGTATATTATCTTTTATCAGCTATTGTGTTGTCATCATCAAAAAAGGGGAGAATGTTGATTCTTGATTTTGATGATCACAACACAGTGCAACATGTGTCTATGTTATACAGCTAACATTGCAGTGTACATACCAAAGATAATTCTAGCTGAACAAATGAACAAGCTCAAAAGGATACAAATGAAGACTTCCATCAGACAAGATTCAAGATTTCACTCAAGACAATACTCAAGACTCAAGACCTTAGCTCAAATTGTGTCAAATTATAATGTCTTGTAAAAACAATTGTATCTTACTTTTTGTTGAGTCTTAGTCTGATGTAAAGCCTTGTCACACACACACACACTCAAAATTTCATAATGTGTGTCTCTTAAAAACCCCCAAAAAGAGTCAAAACAGTTTGAAGAATTTTAACTCTTGAGTACCAGTCGACTTAAGCTTCTGCCAGTCGACTGATAGTACAAAACTGTTTAAAATTATTCAAACTCTGATCAGTCGACTCATATGGCAACCCAGTCGACTGTTCGAGAGCTTTTGACCGTTTTCTGTTTTTCAAAATCGAATTTTTTCAAACTCAAAAGCTTGGATCCGTTGGTTGACAGTTGAGTAACTGTCTCCCAACGTTCAGGAGATCAAACTCTTTAAGTAGAGTTCAGATCTCACTGAAAAGATCTACAGAATTCTCTTCTTGAAATCCGAAGCATCTTTGTGAAAAAAGTTCTAAGTGATTTTTTGAGAAATAAAGCTTTCAAGATCATACTCTCTGGTTCTCTACACTCAGTCCAGTATAGCAACGAATTCGCTCTGGACTGAGTATAGAAGTCGACCTGTTCTTTTAGCCACGTGCATCAACACATACAACAACAAGGCTATAGGTTGACTGTAAAGTATTTTTGTTCTCTTGCTCTCGGTTGAAGAGTGTTTTTGACTCTAGGTTGTAGAGTCATTTGTTGTTTCACTCTTGGTAGTAGAGTGGGTCGGCTTTCTCTGGTTGAGAGAAAGGACTACGGGTTAGACAAGGTTGTTGTCGTAACGCCGTAGGGTATTCTTGTAATTTTTCAAGAATAGTGGAAATCTCAAGTGGGTTGCTTGGGGACTAGATGTAGGTCGGGAGGACCGAACCAGGATATATCTTGTGTACTGTAACTCCTGTTCCCCGTATTTGTATATTTGTATTTTTATACATTATTTTTTTTTTTTTCTCTTAATTGTATTCTTCTATCTATTTGAAATCCCGTATTTTATTTTAGTTCGAATAAAATCATTATTTTGTCTCAACTTAATTTGTGGGTCCTTTTATCAAATTCGATTGTGTGCCATCTTGTACCGTTCTTCATGAGAAATGACAAATTCTTCTCATTTATCTCTCTAATCCCCATTTTATTGCATTTTGAGCATTTCTCCTGTTGGGCTCTTTTTGAAACGGGTCCCCTAAACCCCAAAACCCTATACCCACAAACCCTAGTATTTAAACCCCTAACCCTAATCCCTAACCCTAATCACTACTGTTATACCCTAAACCCAGCCGCTAATCTCCTTCACCGTTTTCCTTCGTCTCCATCTTTTGCGCAACCAACCCATCGCCCATTCTCCGATCGCTTCGCCCAACCGCTCCCTCACCGTCATCCTCGTCGACTCCCGCTCCTCGTCTACACCTCCGCTTCATCACCACCACCACAGAGCCTCCATCGCCGTCGTCCCCAACTCCGAAACCCATCCAAACTCGCCTGCACCCAAACTCGTCGCCTCCCTCACCTTCGCTCTCGACCTCCGACAAGATCCCCGCCTCTTCACCATCTCCAGCACACCCCCCTCGACCTCCTCTCCTCCTCCGTCGCTTCGCCAACACCCTCGCATCGCCGAACAACTCCCCCGTACACCTCCCCTGTTTCGAACCCACGAACAGAGGAGCACGCCGCCGCCGTCGCCTCCCGTCGCACTCGAGCCTTCGCCGCCGCTCGTCGCACCGCAGTCGCCGCCGTCGAAGAACCCTCGCCGTCGCTATCTCGCTCGCGCGCTGTTTCGTCGAAGGAATGAACGAAGAAGAGAACGATCGAAGAAGAAGAGGGGAAAAGGCGGGGACGATTTCCAGCCGTTGGATCGCGCCAGATCCGTGCGATCTGATCGCTGTTCGGTGTTCGTGCCGCATGGGATCCAGATCCGCTGATTCCTGTTCCGGCGGAGATCCGCTGCGGAGGAGCCACCTGATTCGCTGCGCTCGCTGTTCCCTGTTCGTGCCGCACGAGATCCAGTCTCCGCTGTTCCCTGTTCGTCTCAGATCCGCTGTGCAGAAAGCGATCTGATTGGTCAGTTCGCTGTTTCGTGTTTCGCCCACACCGGATCCCAGACCGCTGCACCCTGTTCTGGCCTCAGATCCGCTGCTTCCCAGCGATCTGATTCGCCTGTTTCGGTGTTTCCTGTTCTACCCGCAGCGGATCCGAGCTTGCTGAACGCTGTTTTGGGCCGATCGTGTGTGCAAGGAAAGCTCGATCTTCGATCAATTTTTGGGCGCGCATTTCGAAGACATTTCCGGGGATTTTTCTACTCTATTTGCTTCAACAAGCGGAGATTTCAACCGTCGATTTAAGGCAAGTAACCTTGTACATCTTATTGTCCTAGTACAAGTCTCCTTGAAATACCACCTGTAGTTAGTTTGTGACTCTCCTTTGAAATATCATAGTAAAACAATTTGAACCTTCAAACTCACCAATCTAAGAGTCACAAAACTTCCTCGTATTAAATAATAATTCAATTGGACTCTTTTATCTCCTTGAACTTGCAAATCACATGGACATATGAATTAAGGACCCCTAGAAATTGTAGACGCATATAAATTTAGTGTTTTGGCAATTTGTGATTATTATGACTTGGAAAATATTATTATTCGCTGTTTGATTCCCATTACCATGTATTTGTGCCACATAATGATTTTAGACACCAAATTACATAATTCTATGAAATCTACATTAGTGAATTATTTCCCTATGTTGCTGTCTGGATTTTCTTTTGCGGTTTCGACCCTCTTATCTTTGGAATTTGGACCCGAGGCCTGAATATGAAACGTAGATCAGGATGTGTAGATGTTGATAGACTCCATAATGATTGAATTTGGAGTTACGGTCTAGGAGATATGGCTGTTATACTGCAGCTGTGTCAGTAGGCGCAGTTCTGTAAAAACTGCTGTATATGTTTTCTTTACAAATTATTTTAGCTGTACAAACAGCGAGTGTTTGACCCCAAATTTTATATGTAGTTGCTGGACACCCTATAGGACATCCCCAATTTTTCTTAGAATTAAATTAGATTATTTCAACCCTGTTTCACATGTATAAATACAAGAACACAAAATCTGCCTGAACAAATGTGACAAGCCGGGGGTTATGGGAAAGACTATAGAGTGGACAACATAGGTAAGTGTACTCGGAAGGGGGCCCGTGTTTCCCAAGTTATATGTTAAATGGAACTAAGTGCCACGTAGAACTAAGTGCCACGTCATGGGTGACGGGGGCCACCTCTAGAGCCTACGGGGGCCACCTCTAGAGCCCATTATATGTTTACATGATGTATGTTTGAAATTACCTGGAACTAAGTGCCACGTAGAACTAAGTGCCACGTCATGGGTGACGGGGGCCACCTCTAGAGCCTACGGGGGCCACCTCTAGAGCCCATGGTTGATCACCTGCTAGTTTGATGCCTGAGTACACCGCCCTATAGACTCCACTACTAGGTCTAAGCGCAATTGATTTGACTGTAGCAACCATGTAGTATAATGGATGCATGTCGTGCTACCTAGATAGTAATAATTACAAGACTTGAACTTGACACCTGTCACTTGATACCTGATGATATGAGACATGAAACATGACACCTGAGACTTAAAGCCTGGAACTTGATACTTGGACTTGACATTTGAGACCTGACATTCAAAACAACATATGACACTAGACTTGAGGTTGTCGCTTGATATTAATTACCTTTATAGGTGTACCTGACATGTGATTCACCACTAGCAGTTGTTATCCAATCTAGTCATTATGATGTTCCCTCTTGCCAGCTAGACTTTGAATTTGCCACTACTTCTTATAACTCGGTTTATTCTTGATTCCAATTCTTGTTTTCCCCTTTCTTGTACTTGCTTTTACTATTTGTGGCCCTAGCTTGCACTAAGGGCATTTTCTCTTGTTTCCCCTTCGTTTTCCTGTTTATATTTATTAAGCAGACTCGGGAGACAAGTTATCTGCTGGAATTGGCGAGCAGACATTTCAGGTTTTGCTTGGAGCAAGGACCTGTTGCTTTTCTTAAGGTACTTATTTCTTCTGTTGTTTAAGACTTGTTTCCGAGTTTATACTTGATCCAGACATGTGAACTATTTGAACATTATTATTTGTTTAAATTGTTTTCTGCTGCTTAATAAATTATTCATGCATGCTTGGTTATATATATTTCTCTTGTATATTCTTGTTATGATGCTCAGTCGATCCTACAGCTTATGGATGATGTAAAAATCATTCGCTGGGCTTAGTCATGCACTCGTATTCCGTATTTTGGGAAGCGGGGCGTGACATGTACTCTGTGATTGATTGTCTTGTGTTTGCATTCACTCTTGTGTATTTAAGTTCTGCAAAAAGCTTCTGGACAGTCGACTCCTTGCACTATCAGTCGACTGGTCAGTGCCGTTTGTACTTGCAGTTTCATTGTGCTTTCAGTCGTCTGTCTCATTCATCAGTCGACTGGTTCATAACTCAGTCGACTGCACCTAGAAAAATTTCCGCAGTTTTTATTAAACACTATTCACCCCCCCTCTAGTGTTTGTTGTCTAACCTACAGGATCCAACAATTATCACATTAACAAAGATCACTTCAATAATAAATGAGATAATCCAAATAATAATATCCAACATCTGGGATAAAACAAACTCCGGGTCATAAAAGCCCAAAACAAAATATAATATCAACAAAAAATTTCAAAGGGAAAAATAGCATAAAATAATTCAAGCAATCTATTCTTGGACTCCATCTTCTAGAGTCGCTGCTCATCAATTTCTTCTGGTAGTGATCTTTCAATACCTGTAAACTCGTGATCTAAGAAGAGAGAAAATAATGTCTTTAGAGCAAGTCATGGATAGCAAGTAGAGGTAAACAGAGAATAATAGGAACACGGTATATCAAAAATAAGGGATGGATCAAAGTCAAGAACAAAGACAAGGAATGACAATAATGTCAAGGGTCTATGTTTAATCATCAATTTCACTTCAGGTTTAATATCAATGACTGTATACAAGATCAAGCATGAAATGTCAAATGCGGGTTCTTATTCATTTTATTAATCTATCTAATACACGTACTACTGCGGCCCATTCCACAGGTTTGGTGCAAGCAAACAAATGAACGTTTTAGACTGATGATGAGATCAACAGATAATGTACTCGGCCCAGTAATCGGGAATTTATGGGATGTACGGGAATTTATGGGATGTACGGGAATTATAGGAATTTCGGGATTTACAGGAATCAGCTGGCAAGGGACCCCTACCAAGTACAGTCTCTGATTATTCACTATCAAGTCAACCCATAATACCCCGACTTTTTATTAGTTTATTTTCATCATATGCGAGCATGCAAGAAAGTGTTAAGGTTGTATCATGCTAGGTGTGACTATTTCTACTCATTTCAGGCAAAGAAAAAAACATATATATTAAATCAACACAATTCATAAAATCTGGCTAGCAGGACGTTACTGTACAAAAATAGATATTCCTATTGCTACAGAAAATCAAATCTGGATCCGTCAGAAGTTCTAGAAACTGGACTCTCTGCCTGTTCCATCGAATATACATACGACATATAAATATTCCAGAAATTAGGTCCAAACTCCTATTCTTTTCAGATTTTATGTTCAGACAGCAGGTTATAGATTGTGTTCACATATATTTTTCAGGTCAAATAGCTCATCAATTAAATCTACAAAAACTCAGAGTGATTCCTACACATGTCTTGTCTCGGCCAAATTAATTTCATATTTTTATTTTACTTTTATCATGTTCTATCTATATAACAAAACACAAAGAAAGCTATCAAGTGGCTCGCCTTCAATCCCCTCAAAATCAAAGGCCTAGATCTAATCTAACAAAACACATTTTCCCCAAAAGTTTTCCTCCAAAACTCAAATTCAAATCCCCCGCAAAACAACTCATTTATTTATTTAATTATCTCTCTCTCTCTCTTTATATATATATATAATAGAATACAAAGAAAGCTATCAAGTGGCTCTTCTTCAATCCTTCAAAAATCAAAGGCCCAGATCTAATTTTACAAAACATACCCCCCCCCCAAAAAAAAACTCAAATTCAAAACCCCTCCCACCCAAAACAACTCCTTTATTTATTTAATTATTTCTCTTTTTCTCTCTCTCTCCTATTCAAAAAATTAAGAAAATAAAAATTTAAAAATTAAAAAAAATTTAAAAACTTTAAAAATAATTCAAAAAAAATCAAAAACTTATAAAAAAATTAAAAAAAAAAATTTAAATAATTTTAAATAATTTTAAATAATTAAAAAAAATTAAAAAATTTAAAACTTTAAAAACTTTAAAAATAATTAAAAAAATAAAAAACTTATAAAAATCATTTTAAAAATTAAAATAATGAAAAATAAATTTTTTAAAAAAATTTAATATTTTAAAATTTTAAAAAAAATTTTAATTTTTAAATTTTTTTAAAAAAAATTTTAAAAAATTAAAATTTTAAATTTTAAAAAGTTAAAAATTTTAAATTAAAAATTTTTAAAACTTTGGAAATTAAAAAATTTGGAAATCTCAAAGAAAATCTAATGTCGAACCCCAATCAAGAGGTCGTCGCCGATATCTGATCCGCTGCTGATTCCGTATCGGTGACTCCCCTCCATCAAATCGAGCACGAATATCAAAATGACTCTGTATCGGCGACTCCCCTCCACCGTATCGTGAGCCTCTATATGTGATGCGACGACTCTAATTTCATCTCATTAATCGAATTCTCATTCTAATTTTTAATTTTGTGTGTGCAAAGGATTACTCAGTTTTTTGCTGACTCGAATTTTGTGTGTGCATGGGATCTAAGCTCAGAGATGTATGATTATTTTATTTTTGGGTTAAAGTTTTTTTAATTTGGTGACTTATTTGATGAGTTTTTTATTGGTTTTGATTTAAGTTGTACGCAAGTGAGAGATGGATTATTTTGTGGCCTCAATTTGGCCTTCCAAACCATAGCAGGACAGGTAAGCTGACCAACAACCTAAAATAACTTGGTAAATATGCAGCATTAATTTTTTTACTATAAGAGAAAATACTATCTTGAAGTGTTCCCTTCACTGGTTATTAGAAACCATGAATAACATAACATATAAGAACTTTTAGTGTATGTTTGGATATATAGGATTGGATGACTGGAGTTTACCAGTGAAGGGTACAAACTCTCCACTCAAGAAAGACAGCTAAAGTAAATCTGTTATTTATCCATTTTGATTTTTTGTTATAAAGGTGCAATGGGGAGACAAAGTGAAGATAAAAGAAATGATAAGCTTGGTTTAGAGTTTTGCGAACTTCATGTATTTCATTTTGGTTGAAATAATAATAAGAAGTATTTCAATTGCAAACTGAGTCTCAAACAAATAAATGTTTATATTATTGGTATTGTGATACCTTCACACTTGCACTTGCGTTACCATTGTATTTAGACATGCACGTAGTGGTCATGGGATTAGAGTAAGCTCTCTAAAACCTATATGATAATGTCCTTGCATAACTATTACAAGCATCTAAAAGTGATGCTGAAGTTAAAAAAAACTTTATGCAGTGTTTCTAACAAACTATATGCATTCCAGGTAAGTTCAAGCTAATGATCAAGAAGGCGATGGTTGAGCTTAAAGGTAGATATACTGCTTCCTCATATAATATGTTTGCTATTTCAATTAATTTGCTAGACCCCCAAAACTATTTTATATAATCAAACCAAGTGCACCGTTCCGAAGACGTGCCGTAGGCACGTGTTAACGGCAAACCTAGTTTATTTATAAATCAGAAAGATACATATGAATTTGAAAATCTGAAAATCCAGACCCAGCTGTACTAAAAATAAGATATCTCACAGATTATAACTCGGAATTCATTTCCATCCAATTTTCTGGAAAGTAGACGCGTGGGGCTATAATTCATATTCACAAAGTTATTTCAAATTACTATAGAAACATGGTCGAAAATCTGATACAAAAAGAAACAAACAGCAGGCCAGAAAATAGTTTGATATGAATAGGCAATAACTTCATCATACAAACATATAATTCATGATAATTAATAATCAAAGTGCTATTGAATGATTAACATGCAGATTTCTAGATTTATGATGCAATTTACAATCATGGTAATCAATTCATCAAATCAAAAAATATTCAATTCATCAAATAATTCTATAACATGGATCTAGTTATTTTTCATGTATAACGTGCGTATGCAATGTACAATAGGGACTAGGATGTGGATCAAAGATATAGACACAATGTTAAGAATATATTTGGTTATCTCGTGTAAACCCTCAATATACTTAAAGGAATTCAAATAGCAATATGATAAAAATGATTGAGATCTACTTGCGGAGATCAAAGAAATTCTTGAACAAAACAATAAACTAGTTCAAGAAAGAGACTTGCCTGTTAGATGATGAATTCGAATATAACAGAATAATGGGATGAGAATCTCGGGCAACGAATTACAAACAGAAGCACGCATGCTCTACGTGCACATATAGCAAAACACTCCAAAGCAGTGAATCAATCTCCTTCTTCAAAAACTCCAAACAGCAAAACCCAAATCCAATTCCCTCACACAAAACAGCAAACGACCGATCACTCCACAAAAGAGCACACAGCAAAACAACAAGTTCCAAAACCCAGATCCAAACACCAAACAGCGACGAGATCCAACTCCCTCCTTCTTCACAAAATAGCAAACACAAAACACAAGAAAGGAGGGAAAGAGCGACGACGATCATCGGCTGGGCGACAACAGCGATCCACAGCAAGGGTGACAACGGTCAACGGAGTGGTTGACGGCGCTCAAGGGAAGAGCTGTCGACAGAAGACATGGCTCCGACCGGGTCCTCTATTTTGGAAGAAAACATGGGAAGAGATTGATGGCGATGATGGTGCTCGGTCGAGGGTTGCTCGACGGTTGCTGGCATCAACGCAAAGGCTGTGGATGAGGACGAGGAAGACGACGGTGGTGTGCTGGGTTCTCGGAGGTTGGATGAGAGGGTGAAGAAAATGGGGATGACTGTATGATGGAGGCTTCGGAAGTGGTGGACGACGAGGAGCTGGATGGCAGGCGACGAGGGCTAGGGGTGATCAGAGTGGTGGAGGAGCGATGGAGGATGACGACGACGGGACGGGAAGTTGAGCGGGATGGGTTTCGGTTCAAAACAAAACAGATGTGAGGGGAAAGAACGTGGCGAAGGAGAGAGAGAGGGATTAATAATTAGGGTTAATTAATATTTATAGGGTAATTAAGATATTGGGTTTTGGGTTGCGGGTTAATAGGTTTAGGCTCCAAAAAGAGAAGAATAAACAAAAATCAATAGGATAAACTTATAGCAGATCAATATAAACTCAAAACACAAAAGAGTAAAATTTGTTGTGAGCAAAAAATGCAGGATTCAAGCCAAAAGAGTACAAAATAATCAAAAGAGAGTAAATGAGCCTAAAGAAAAGCAAGATTTATTATTTAAAAGGAATTCGAATACAATAATCAAGAAAGAAGAAAATAAAATACAATAAAATCCAAAACAGAAAAATAGGGGTTACATCAGACTTGTAACTATTGCCACAATGTTGGACATATACGCAAGGACTGCTGGAGAGACAACCGTCTTCGCCTTGCAAGCGGAGCAAGCGATCATATGGTTTGGGACTACCCACAGAGGAGGGGTAGTGCACCAGCAGGAGGATCAACTCCAGGTGGAGGATAGATGGGAGGATGTGGTCAGGCTTACAACCTAAGACAGATGGGAGGATGTGGTCAGGCTTACAACCTGACCGCCGAAGGCATGATTAAAGGAATTTTACTATCTCATTTTATTTCAATTCTTGCATCATTTACTCCTATCTACCTTGCATACATCTACATTCATCGATTCATTATCAAGCGAGTTTATTTCTTCCTTACCATGTTCTTTCTTTTTGGTAATACCACCCTCTTGTTTCTCTCCCTTCATATTCAATTCTTCAAATACTTATTCATTCCATCCCTTCCATTCATCTTCATTCATTGATTCTCTATTGGGTATAATTTCATTCTTTTTGTACCTATGTTCTTTTGATTCCGATGTCATCCATTCTTTTCATTTCTGCTTGCTTCGTCGAACGACATCACTTGATCTATAGCGACGTGTCAACAGATTGGAACATCACCATCAGAGTGGCATAGCAGAAACGTGGTGGGCCCATAACCCATAGGTCCTGGGATCCTCATGTTACTTCTCCTTCTTTGCATCATTTACTTCCTTATTCATACATTTGCATTCGTCATCATTCATCAAATCTTTATTCAACATCATTCTAGATCACCCTATTCATATCCATGTTCTTTCTTATTATGGTGTTGCCACCATTTCGTTTCTTTCTCTTTAATTCCTTGTTTTGTTATCTCACAATTTTGCTTTTGCTTTATCCTACGTTCTGCTTGAATGAATTTCGAGGACGAAATTATTTATGTAAGGTGTGTAGGATTGTAACCCCCGTTTCCGACTATACAAATTTTCTGTATTTGGATTCTTTATAAAATTTTACGTTTTCCTAAATTCATTTTGTTTTAAATTTATATTGGATCTCCTATTAAAGTCCATTTCTATTCATTAATTATATTTGTAGTTAGTTTCAAATAATTTTTATATTGTAATACAAACCAATTTTGTTATATATGATCCTATTATTATTATTATTATTATTATTATTATTATTATTATTATTATTATTATTATTATTATTATTATTATTATTATTATTTCTTTGATTGTTTATTAATTTGTGAAAGCCCATAAATTTTAATCCATCTTTTATTATTATTATTTATTAGTATGAACCCCATTTTGTTAACCCAAAGTTCAATTTAAAACCACTTTACATATGTTATTGGATTTATTATTCTAATTCAGACTAATAGATTATTATTTGATCAATTGATTTTGTTTGTAGGTAGCCCAACTCTTAACCCAAACCAAGTATTTCATTCTTATTTAATTATTCATATTTAAACCCATGCCCATTCTTGTAGGATCCTAACCCAAAGTAGCAAACCCGTTAACCCATTACTCTAAACCTAAATCCTAATTCCCCTAACCCATCCCCGCATTCCTCCTCGTCGGCCCCATTGTCAGCCATCGCCAGCTCCGCCATCGCAACCTCCCGCACTCCTCCTCGGCATCCCATGTCATCGACCACAGCCCTCCAACCGAACCAACACCCATAGACCTCACCACCGAAGCTCCTCGTCGCCCTCCTGTCACAGAGCATCCCAACCGCCGCAGTCCCTTGCCTCCTCCACTTCACGACCCCGAGCGCCATCGACCTCCATGACCTCGCAGCCCCATCCCGGCAGGCTCCTCGTCACCCTCTCAACCTCCATCGCCCCTAGCACCCATCATCCCGATGCCCCTTGCCTTCATCCCGAGCGCCAGCGACCCTGACTCCGTCCACCCATTGCCCGCAGCAACCCACTGCGCTCCACCCTCACTGTCCCTACCACCTTCAAACACGGACCGAAGCCCACCTGTTATTGTTGCTGCCTCTAGCAACAGCCAATACCTAGTTCCCTCATCGATCACCACGCCACTTTCGCAGTCGCAGCCACCTAGCCGCAACCACATCCTGACAATCCCTCATCACCATTCCGCTGTCTCTTACTGTTGCTGTTACTGTTCTTGCTGTGAGTTGCCCGTGCCGTCTTCATCGTTGTTGTTTCATGTGTTGCCACTGTCTCTTGTGGTCGATGTCGTGTGCCATGGTGTCTCTCTTCCTTTCATCGTTCGATCACATTCATAATCATCGTATTTAAGACAAGTTTTCCTTGAGCTAGTTTATTACTCTTGTTCAAGAATTTTTTTTAATCTCCGCAAGTAGTCCCTATTTCGATATCGTGTCTTTATTTGCTTGTTACTCTTCAAAGAGACTATTACAAATTTATCAGCGAAACCAAGTAGTAGTTTTATTTTCGTTCCATTCCCTTGATTCAAACTCAAGCATTGTTATTCATCGTCATATGCATACACTACACAAATACATAGATTAGAAATATGTTATATAGAAAGTGATGATTTAAATGCTTTTCGATTGGATATGATGTCATGCTATGTTAATAATAATAATTTGTCTTGTTAATAGTAGATTCAACCCTAAAGATTGAATATGAATTTTTATTAATTATTTCCATAAAGTTATATGCATGTGTATATTGTTTGTTGCTAATTAATGATTAACCAACTTGCTGGCCTGCTGTTTGCCCCAAGATGTTTTGAATTTTTTGACCTAATTTACATTATAATTATGTAGAACTTTGTAAAAAACATTTGTAGCCCTTTGAATTTACTTTCCATAACTTTTTACGGATCTAAATTCCGATTTATAAACTGCAAGTTATCATATTTTTAACACTGCTAGGTTTTTAATTCAAGAATACAGTCTGAAAATACATTACCTTATTTAACTAATTGAAACGGTAGATTTAATTAAGAGTTTAGTCCTGAGATTAATCGTGTTGCTGCTAAACACTATTAAGGACTAAATTATGGTTTTTAGGAGCATTTTAAATGATTTTACAAATAAATTTTACATATAAGAATTTGACTCTGTCATGTTGCCTCTGTAAACAAATGAGGTTTTACACATAACTACTGTGATTACAATATGTGATGTGAATATGCGTTAGTACCGAAAGGGAGTCTAGTTTCTGTAACCTTTGACGGAACCTGAATTACTTTCCTGTAGCAACAGAAAAGTTAGTATTTGTTCAGCAATGTCATGCTGACCCGAATGTGTGTTTTGTGTTTCTTTTTGTATATCCATGTTTGATTTTGCCTCTAGGAAATAGAATTAATTATACCATGTATTTCATAGCCTTGATACCTCCTTGATCCTATTCTAATAATGTTCCTATTGATTGCATGTCCATGTTTACCGACCATGTTACCGATCGTGTTTACCGATCATGTTTATTGTTCATGTATACTTATAGTAAAAGCATAACAAGCTGGGATAATAAAGGGAAAGACCTGGTAGTGGACAATATATGAGAGTGTACTCGGTAGGGGGCCCGTGTTTCCCGTGTTACATGTTTACCGGTGAAGTTGCTAACCAAGTTACCGATCAAGTTTACCAATCAAGTTTACCGATCAAGTTGTCGTTCATGTTTACCGATCACTGATTTTAGTCATGAGAACACCTGAGTACATAACTCTATATAATTCACCACTATAGTCTAAACGTTTATTGATTGTATGCACCCGAACCTGTGGTATGGAACGCGGGATTGCATGCATTAGATAGGATTTGTAAAATATCTATAGACTTAAGATTAACACTGAGCACATGCATGATTCCTGTTTACAAGTTACGTGATCCCTGTTTACATGTTTTTTCCTATTACTCGTTTACATGTTACACTTGTTACTTGTCCCATACTTGATCATATGATTTCTTTTTCCTATTGATTGTTCCTTGTTATGCTCTGTTTAATTATTCGCTGCTTGTTACTACTTGCTGTTCGTAACTTGCTCTAATGGATAATTTTTCCCTCACCTCTAGTTGATGAGCGTATAGATACAGGTAAAGAATTGCCAGATGGAATTAGCGACCAAGTATTCTAGAAAATGGAGGTGAAATTCTAGCCTGCATTATTTATCTTATATTATGTTTCTCAGTTTCTATTGCTATCACTACATACATTGTATTCCGGGCATTTTTTGACCCGAAGTTTATTTCTTCTAGATGTTGGTTATTTTGTGGTTACTATGTGAATCACTTATGTTATTCTTGTTTATGTGATTATATCTTGCCTGCGTGGTTGTGATTATATTCATGTTGTTGAGTTGATTATTACAGCTTATAAATGATGTCTTTACATCATTCGCTGAGCCTTAGTCACGACCCCGTATTTTATTGTATTTTGAGAAGCGGGGCGTGACAGTTTCTATGCCCTTTGTCGATGAAGCGTCATCTAGTATGTTCAAAGTGGGACCACGACGTTCAAATACCATCGGGAGGGGGGGTGTCTCGGGGTATATGGTGTTCATGCAGAGGGAGGCGCCTCTGTATTAAAGCTTCCTAAGTTTTGCCATTAATGAGGCATACTAATTAGAGAAAAAAGTAGTAGATAGATTTAACTAGCTGAAAAACCACTAAACCAAGTTGGTTTGAAGGTAGAGAATGAAAAAGTCTAGATGAGTATGTAACCAAATATGGAGATTGTCTGGATTGTGTCTTGCATACTGTGCGTCCAATAATAAATAGATGATAAAGCGAGAAGACGTCGAAGTGTCGATGGAGCGAAGAAGAAAGCAGCAATAGCTGCTACTGTGCATGTTGGTACCAGTCAAATAAGGAATTGACAGTCGACTGTCACTTTGGGCAATCGACCGTCTCCTATGGAATCGACACATTGTAGTCAACTGCCACTTTAGGCAATCGGCTAAACACAGCGGCAACAGCTCTTTAGGTCGGGTCCCCAATTTATCATCCAAGTTAGATCATATGGATCCTATTGCGTGTCTCTTCATTCAGTATACATCATACGGTAATTATACCAAGATTACAACCTGTGGTTTCTCTAGATCTCTATATATTATTTTATTGACCTCTTTGTAAAGAGAAACTGTCACGCCCCGCTTCCCAAAAATACGAAATACGAGTACATAACATTGGCCCAGCGAATGACTAACGTCACCCATAAGTTGTTTATTCGATTAACTCAACAATATAATCAATACAGAACAAATGCACAAGCAATAATAATAATCTCATAAACAATAATACTTGGAATGAAGCAATAAAAATATCCAAATACAATAATAATAATTCAACGTCTGGAAACAATAATAAAATCCGAGACATAAGCCCAAAACAATAATCATCCAATCCAAAATAATAACAAGTCTCAATACATTAAGTTTATTAAAGCAATAAGCAATTAGAAAGCAGTAGTCTTCAGAATGTTTGTTCTCCTATTCCAGCAGGCAATTCTCATTCATCTGTATACACTTCATCTAAAAAGAGAAGAAAAATTGTCCTTAGAATAAGTCATGGACAACAAGTAAAGAAAGCAGGGAACAATGGAATAACGGTATAACAATGAATCAATGGATCAATAGGAATCAATAACATGAGACAATAATCATGATAATCGATGCAATGACTATAAACAATGATGCAATATTCGGTAACGGTAATCAATGATCAATAACGGTAACACTTAGCCAATATTCGATATCAATAGGAATAATGATGAACAATATGCAGTGTCGGTGATGTGTTAATCGTTATGTCTATCAACCATTTTAATTCCTAACTATTGCACGTACTACTGTAACCCATCTGTTCTATACCACAGGTTCGATGCATACAATCAATTTTGTTTAGACTATAGTGGTAGACTTTATAGTTCATGTACTGGGTATGATGACGATAACGGTAATAACTGTCACGCCCCGCTTTCAAAAATACGGAATACAAGCACGTAACATTGGCCTAGCGAATGACTAATGTCACCCAAAATCTGTTTATCCGATTAACTCAACAATATAATCAATACAGAACAAATGTGCAGGCAATAACAATAATCTCATGAACAATAATACTTGGAATTAAGCAATAAAAATATCCAAATATAATAATAATCTAACATCTACAAACAAATAACAATATTTGGAACATAAGCCCAATACAATGAAATAACAATATATCAATAATTAAGTCTCCATAATAAAGCAATAATTATTAAGCAGCGATGCAATCAATTTTTTCACCAATGTTCTCCCAATCTATCAGGTGATTCTCCATCAACACCTGTACACACTTTATTTAAAAAGAGGAGAAAAATTTTCCTTACAGCAAGTCATGGACAGCAAGTAGATTAAGCAGGGAACGGTGGAATAACGGTATAAATGGATCGATAAGAATCAGTAACATGGGACAAAAATCATGATAATCGATACAATTGGCTATAAACAATGGTTCAATAATTGGTAACAATAATCAATGATCAATATTAATAACACTTAGCCAATATTCGATATCAATAGGAACAATAATGAATAATATGCAATGTTCATGTTGTGTCAATCCTTAAGTCTATTATTCAATTTAATCCTAACTAATGCATGTACTACTGCATCCCATACTACCGGTTCGATGTATACAGTCAATTTCATTTTAGACTTAAGTAAAAGACTCTATAGATCATGTACTCAGCAACGGTAATCAATATTCAATAGTGACCGATGACCGAATCAATTGAGATATTGTAGTCAGTAATCTATAATTAATCGATGACCGATATGACCAATAGACCAATAAACCAATAGACCAATAAATAGAAAAACACGGGCCCCTCCTCCGAGTACAGTCCCTATATCATCAACTATTCTAGTCAATCCCTTAAACTCCGGCTTGTTAATTATTTATCAATGAAATAATACAATATGCAATTTGGGACATGAGATGAACCATAGTATCAATAGGGGAGCAATAGGATGATAACATGAAACAGGACAACTAGAATGATGAAAATAACTCATTTAGGGTCATGCAATGCAACATACATTTATTAATTCATGCAATAGTACAATATATGAATAATTAATCTATCAAAAAGAGGAATCTAAAATTCTGGATAGTAAGCGCAATGTGTACAAAAATGCAGTTTACCGCTGACTCAGAAATCGAAATTTTAATCCGTTAGAAAATCTAGAAACTAGACTTCCATATGGTTCCAACGCATATTTAAAGTTCAAATTTTGACAATACTAGCTAGGTCAATCACATGATTCTTTACAGGTTTTATGTTCAGGCAGAAATTCAACATCTTGTTATTTTAATTTTTGAATCAGAAAAAAACTCAATATTCAAATCAATAAAAATATTTTCTGGACCCCTAAACATGTTTAGCAACAATCTGGAAATTTTTATAGAAAAATTTTATCATTTGATCAGCCTTTTTACTGTTTAAATATGAAAGGTACGATAATATGAAAATCTGAAAGTAAAAACACATCTGTAGTAAAATATGCATAACTTTTGCTAAAAAACTCGGAATTCAAAAATTCAAGATGATATGGAAAATAGAAAGATAAGGCTACAATTCATATTCAGAAATTATTTCATTTTAAGGTGGTTTACTGGTTCAAAAACAACGGTCAATGTTCAAGTCAGCAAGCATATACAGTTTTTAGGGTATATTTCTTGAAAATAAATTAATTAAAAATGATGGGTACGTATTGATTCTTTTGTCAATAAGTTGTGTAACTAACATGATAAATAAACTAGAACATGCTCATACATCAGTTTATCATCAATCAATTATCAATCGATTAAACAACAATTGTCTCTACAATAGTTTATTTGTGTGTCAATTATATGAACAACCCTAGTATCAATTCTATATGCACTCATGAAAGATCTAAACTTTAGATTCAAAAGTGGCACGAAGTCAAGAATATTGAGGTTAGCTCGTGTAAACCCTCAATCGACCCAACAAAGAGATGAATAGTGGATAATACGATAACAAAGAGATCTACTTGCAAGAGTTTCAACAAAACTAGAATTTGATACAATTAACAATTCAAGAGGATGATAACTTGCTTTATAAATGGTGAAATCGAATACCAAGAATAACGGGATAAGGATGCCGAAGCAATGAACCCACAAACACACAAATTACGTGCACAGTACGTGCACAAAAGAACCCAAATAGCAACAAAGAGACCAAGTCAGCAACAGCAAAAGAGGGACAGCAGCCATGTCAGCACAGCAAGGTGGTCGATGACCTGGCGGCGGTGGCTGGAGGCGCGACATCGACGGGGGCGAGGCAGGGTGGCAGCGCTGGTGGCATCGCCGATCGAAACAGAGAGGGAATGAGGGGTTTTTTGGGTTCTGTGGTTAAAGTTGAGGGCAGAGAAGGAGGCTCCGGGCATTGGGGTTGAGCTGGCTGTGCGGCGTCGACAGGAGGTCGACGGGGGGCAGCGCTCGGAGGGGGGATGGCGATGGGGGTCGGCAGAGAAGGTGATCGGAGAGGGGCTGGGGGATTTTTGGTGGGAAACACTCAGCGGAATAGAGAGAACATGAGGAGAAAGGAGAGAGGATAGAGAATAAGCGGCTAGGTTTTCGATGGTGTGCAATTTTTTAGGGTTTGTACTAGGATTGTATTTATATGGTATAATTAGGGTATTGGGTTGGTGAATTAGGGTCCAATAACAGCGGGTTAGGGTTAAGAACAATGAAATTGGGTTTTAGGATTCAATTAAGAGATAGACCAAAATCAACAGAGTTCAAATAAAAATACCCACAATTAAATAAAAGATAATAGAATCAACAAGAATGGACCGATCAAGAAGAACGAAGAATTTCATGAAAAAAAATTCAATCAAAAAAATAAAATAATCAAGAATGAAAAATAGGGTATTTAAAATATTCATATATACACACACACATATACATATATATTAAATCAATAGTGATCTGTATATAAAATCGAACATGTTCGGGCTTAGAACAAAATAATAATAATAATAACAATAACGATAAAAGTAATCATACTAATAAAAATAATGATATCAATAATAACAAATATTTATACTAATAACAATAAGAAAATCAATAATAATAGCAATAATAATAATAATAAAAGTAATAATAATAATAATGATAATAGTAATAATAATAATAATAATAATAATAATGATATTCATCAAAATAGGATTTGAGTTTAACAAATTTATTAAAATCCAAAAATTAATCATATAAATAGTCGATCAATTAAGGATAGAAAATAAGTTCAAATATAGCATCATTCAAAATGAATAAAATCTCGATTAGAAAAAACTTTAATATAAGATCCGAAAAGAACTTAGCACAACATAAATTTATAAACAAATAAATTATAGAAAATACACGGAAAATACTAATTATCGGGAATGGGGGTTACAATCCTACACACCTTACAACAAAATTTCATCATCGAAATTTGCTTAGGATAGGACAAAACAAAGGCAAAAGCAAACTTAAGGAATAACAAAACAGAGAATAAAGGGAAGGAGACAAATGGTGGCAACACAAAAAAAAGATGGAGCACGGATACGAATGGAGTGATCTAGGAAGATGTCAAATAAAGATTTAATGAATGAAGCAATGCAAATGAATGAATAAGGGAGAGAAATGAGTAGGGTGGTACAACTGGAATTTGAAGAGAGTGTGGTAGAGAAGAAATAGCTAGTATGATACTCAATAATGAATCAATAAATGAAGGTAAATGCAAGGTGCAAAATGGATAATTGATACAGGAGGGAATAAGCAATGCAAGAACAGAAAACAAATACATATTGCTAAATACCTGCAGCCACGCCTTCAGCGATCAAGTTGTAAGCCTGACCACGAGCTTCAGTATGTCCTCCATTGGGGGCTGGTCCTCCTGTCGGCACATTATGCTAATTCCTTGAGCAGTCTTGAACCGTGTGGTCGTCACTTCCACACAGCAGGCACTGGCGGTTCGCTACCCTACAATCCTGGCGTGAGTGACCAATCCTATGGCATTAGGTGCATGGTTGGTCCACCAGCAGGGTTGCAGGCGAGTAGGGAAAAGCTCTAGCCATCGGGTCTGAACTGGCCTCCGAATAGGCCCTCTAGAAGATCTAGCAATAGGGTGCGAAACATACCGCTGAATAGCATGCTTCCTCGTACTAGTCTGTTCCTGAATTCTTGCAGCATCCAGGATATCAGCATAAGAACGAAGTTACAATGCAAAAAGACAATCCTGAATCTCAATGTCCAAGCCCGACAGGAAATGACGACCTCTTTCTTCGTCATTTTCCACCATAGCAGTAGCAAAATGACTTAGTCGGGCAAATTCCGCAGCGTACTCGTCCACGGTCCGACTCCCCTAATTCAAGACAGTGTTTAGTTTAACGTCGGTACTTTATGAAATAACAACGAAAAAGCATAAATAAACACTATCTGACGAACCTGAGTTAATGAGATAAACTGTCGTTCCATTTCATTCTTGGTGGCATTAGGGAAGAACTTCGTGAGGAAGCTCTCAGAAAAAGCAGCCCAGGAAATGGGTCGGCCCAAACGTTCAACCTCAGTCTACCACCAAATGTGGGCAAGGTCAACAAGCTGGATACTTACAACATCCACACGATCCACATCTGCTATACGTACTGCGGTCAACAACTGCTCAGTCCTGATAAGCCATTGCTGGGCTACAAGTAGACCTTTAGTGCCCGAGAACTTGTCTGGATGGAGCTTCATGAAATCTACCACATTACCAGGTTTTGGTGGCAGCAATGCAGGGACAGGCACAATATATAGGTACCCTATTAGTAGCTTCATAAGCCATTCTCAACTGCTCATTATGTTCCCGTTGTATCTGCATTATCAGTTCGTTGTGCTCACGTTGCATTTGCATCAACTGTGCCACAGTGGGCGCATCAGACTGATCATCCTCAGCACGGGAAGAAGAAGCCCCTTTCCTAAGCATTTCATCAACAGTGCAATAGTGGGCTCATTGGACTGATCATCCCCAGGACGGAAAGAAGAAGCACCTTTTCTAGCCATGATCTGCAATATAAATCAAACGGTTAGCGTCCAGATAATAAGTTGGATATTAATTGTTCATGTGATCACTATATTACTCATACTGTTGAGTCAAACTGATATAATCCCAAATCTGATTAATATATCAATCAAAGCCATATTTCCTTTCGTTAGACACGTTTGACTGATATATTATCCAAATCCGAGCTCTGATACCACTAAAAACCTTGTCACTCTCCGATTTCCAAAAATACGGAATACGAGCACATAACATTGGCCCAGCGAATGACTAACGTCACCCATAAGCTGTTTATCCGATTAACTCAACAATATAATCAGTACAGAATAAATGTGCAGGCAATAATAATAATCTCATGAACAATAATACTTGGAATTAAGCAATAAAAATATCTAAATACAATAATAATCCAACATCTGGAAACAAATAACAATATTTGGGATATAAGTCAAACACAATAAAATAATAATAATTCAATAATTAAGTCTCCATAATGAAGCAATAATTATTAAGCAGTGATGCAATCAATTTCTTCACCAATGTTGTTCTTCCAATCCATCAGGTAATTCTCCATCAACACCTGTAAACACTTGGTCTAAAAGAGGAGAAAAATTGTCCTTAGAGCAAGTCATGGACATCAAGTAGATAAAGTAGGGAACAATGGAATAACGGTATAACAATGAATCAATGGATCAATAAGAATCAATAACATGGGACAAAAATCATGATAATCGATGCAATTGGCTATAAACAATGGTTCAATAATTGGTAACAATAATCAATGATCAATATTAATAACACTTAGCCAATATTTGATATCAATAGGAACAATGATAAACAATATGCAATGTCCATGTTGTGTCAATTCTTAAGTCTATTATTCATTTTAATCATAACTAATGTATGTACTACTGCATCCCAAACTACAGGTTCGATGCATACAATCAATTTTGTTTTAGACTTAAGTGAAAGATTCTATAGATCATGTACTCGGTAACGGTAATCAATATTCAATAGTGACCGATGACCGAATCAATTGAGATACTGTAGTCAGTAATCTATAATTAATCGATCACCGATATGACCAATAGACCAATAGACCAATAAATAGGGAAACACGGGCCCCTCCTTCGAGTACAGTCCCAATATCATCAACTACTCTAGTCAATCCCTTAAACCCCGGCTTGTTAATTATTTATTATTGCAACAATACAATATGCAATTTGGGACATGAGATGAACCATAGTATCAATAGTGGAACAATATGATGATAACATGAAATAGGACAATTAGAATGATGACAATAAGTCATTAGGATCATGTAATGCAACATACATTTATTAATTCATGCAATAGTACGATATAGGAATAATTAATCTATTAAAAAGAGGAATTTAAAATTCTGGACAGCAAGCGCAATCTGTACAAAAATGTAGTTTTCTGCTGACTCGGAAATTGAAAGTTGAATCAGTCAAAAAATTTGGAAACTAGACTTCCATACGATTCCAACGCATATTTAAAGTTCAAATTCCGATAACTGTAGCTAGGTCAATCACATGATTCTTTACAGGTTTTATGTTCAGGCAGAAATTCAACATCTTGTTATTTTAATTTTTGAATCAGAAAAAAACTCAATATTCAAATCAATAAAAATATTTTCTGGACCCCTAAACATGTTTAGCAATAATCTGGAAATTTTTATAGAAAAATTTTATCATTTGATCAGCCTTTTTACTGTTTAAATATGAAAGGTACGATAATATGAAAATCTGAAAGTAAAAACACAGCTGTAGTAAAATGGATATAACTTTTTCTACAAAACTCGAAATTCAAAAATTCAAGATGATCTGAAAATTAGAAAGATAAGTCTACAATTCTTATTCAGAAAGTATTTCATTTTAAGGTCGTTTACTGGTTCGAAAACAGCGGTCAATGTTTAGGTCAGCAAACATATACAGTTTTTAGGGTATATTTCTTGAAAATAAATTAATTAAACATGATGGGTATCGATTCTTTTGTCAATAAGTTGTGTAACTAACATGAGGGTGTCAAAACATGATAAATAAACTATAACACGCTCATACATCAATTTATCATCAATCAATCATCAATTGGTCAAACAACATACAACCTAGCAATTCTCTCTACAATAGTTTATTTGTGTGTCCATTATATGAACAACCCTTGTATCAATTCTATATGCACTCATGAAAGATCCAAACTTTAGAGACAAAAGTGGCACGATGTGAAGAATATTGGGGTTAGCTCGTGTAAACCCTCAACATACCCAACGAAGAGATGAACAATGGATAATACGATAACAAAGAGATTTACTTGCAAGAGTTTCAACAAAACTTGAATTTGATACAATTAACAATTCAGGAGGATGATGACTTGCCTTATAACGGTAAAATTGAATACCAAGAATAACAGGATAAAGATCCCGAAGCAACGAACCCATGAACACACAAATTACGTGCAAAGTACGTGCACAAAAGAACCCAAATAGCAACAAAGAGACCAAGTCAGCTACAGAAAAAGAGGGACAGCAGCCACCTCAGCACAGCAAGGGGGGTCGGCGACCTGGCGGTGGTGGCTGGAGGCACGGCGGAGTCGCCGATCGAAATAGAGAGAGAAGGAGGGGGTTTTTGGGTTCTGTGGTTAAAGTCGAAGATAGAAAAGGAGGCTTCAGGGTTTGGGGTTGAGCTACCAGTGCGGCGTCGACAGGAGGTCGACCGGGGGCGGCGCTCGGAGAGGGGATGGAGATGGGGGTCACCGAAGAAGGTGATCGGAGAGGGGCTAGGGGATTTTTGGTGGGAAACACTCAGCGGAAGAGAAAGAATGGGAGGAGAGAGGAGAAGGAGAGAGCGAATAAGCGGGTAGGTTTTCGATGGTGTGCAATTTTTTTAGGGTTTGTATTTATATGGTACAATGAGGGTATTGGGTTGGTAAATTAGGGTCCAATAACAGCGGATTAGGGTAGAACAATGAAATTGGGTTTTATGGTTCGATTAAGAGATAGATCAAAATCAACAGAGTTCAAATAAAAATACCCACAGTTAAATAAAAGATAATAGAATCAACAAGAGTAGACCGATCAAGAAGAACGAAGAATTTCATGAAAAAAGAAATCAATCAGAAAAATAAAATAATCAAGAAAGAAAAATAGGGTCTTTAAAATATTCATATACACACACACATATATACAGATACATTAAATCAAATAGTGATCTGCATATAAAATCGAACATGTTCGGGCTTAAAACAAAATAATAATAATAATAACAATAACAATAACAATAAAAGTAATAATACTAATAAAAATAACGATAACAATAATAACAAATATTTATACTAATAACAATAAGAAAATCAATAATAATAGCAATAATAATAATAATAAAAGTAATAGTAATAATAATGATAATAGTAATAACAATAATAATAATAATAATGATATTCATCAAAATAGGATTTGAGTTTAACAAATTTATTAAAATCCAAAAATTAATAATATAAATAGTCGATCAATCAGGGATAGAAAATAAGTTCAAATATACCATCATTCAAAATGAATAAAATCTCGATTAGAAAACACTTTAATACAAGATCCGAAAAGAACTAAGCACAATATAAATTTATAAAAAAAAATAAATTATAGAAAATACACGGAAAATACTAATTATCGAGAATGGGGGTTACAATAACACGGGCTATGTGTAATTTCTTACACGATGACGATAACGGTAATAACACGGCCCATGTGTAATTTCTTACACGATGACGATAACGGTAATAATCATGAACTATCATCCGAGTACAGTCTCTATATCATCAACAACTCTAGTCAATCCCTTAAACCCCGGCTTATTAATTATTTCATCAATGCAACAATACAATATGCAAATTAATGAACATTTCGGAGAACAACAGTATCAATAGGGGAACAATAGGATGATAACATGAATAGAACGGTTAGAATAGTGACAATAACTCATTGGGCACATGCAATGTAAAGTACATTCATTAATTCATGCAATAGTACAATATAGGATTTATTAATCTATTAAAAAGTAGTATCTAAAATTCTAAACAGCAAGTGCAATATGTACAAAAATACCGTTTCCCGTTGGCTCAGAAATCAAAAGTTGAATCCAACAGAAAATATGGAAACTAGACTTCCACACGGTTCCAACGCATATTTAAACTTCAAATTTTGACAATAGTAGCTAGGTCAAACACACTGTTCTTTACAGATTTTATGTTCAGGCAGAAATTCGACATCTTATTGTTTTAATTTTAGAATGAGCAAAAACTCAATATTAAATTCCATAAAAATATTTTTTAGACTCCTAAACATGTTAAACAACAATCTGGAAATTTTCAGATTAAAATTTTATCATTTGATTCACTTTTTTTCTGTTTAAACATGAAGGGTACGAGAATCTGAAAATCTGAAAGTAAAAACACAGCTGTAGTAAAACGGGCATAACTTTTGCTACAAAACCCGGAATTCAAAATTTCATGATATTCTGGAAACTAGAAAGATAAGGCTACAATTCATATTCAGAAAGTATTTCATTTTAAGGTCGTTTACTGATTCAAAAATAGCAGTTAATATTCAGGTCAGCAAGCATATACAGGGTTTTGGGGTATTTTCATGAAAATTAATTAATTAAACAATATATGCAACGATTCTCTAGTCAATAAATTGTGTAATCAACATGATGGTTGTCAAAACATGATAAATAAAACTAGAATACGCTCATACATCAATTTATCATCAATCAAGTATCAATCGATCAAACAACATACAACCTAGCATTGTCTCTATAATAATTTATGTGTTGTGATTATATGAACAACCCTATTATCAATTCCATATGCACTGAAAGATCCAAACTTTAGAGTCAAAAGTGGCACGATGTCAAGAATATTGGGGTTAGCTCGTGTAATCCCTCAATAGACCTAACGAAGAGATGAACAATGGATAATACGATAACAAAGAGATCTACTTGCAAGAGTTTCAATAAAACTTGAATTTGATACAATTAACAATTCAAGAGGATGGTGACTTGCCTGTTAGACGGTGAAAATGAATACCAAGAATAACTGGATAAGGATCCCGAAGCAACGAACCTACAAACTAGAAAATTAACACATACAATATACGTGCAATAATCCAAGAGACACTCAACACAACACACAAAGAGACAAGCAGCCACAGTTAGCAGGAGAGAGGCAAGGGGGTCACCGGCGACCCAGGTGGTGGCACGACGGCGGAGGAGCGTGGCAGGGTGACGACACTGGCGGCGTCGCCGATCGAAACAGAGAGGGAAGGAAGGGGGTTTCGGTGCTCTGTTAATGTCGAGGACAAAGAAGGGGAGGTCGGGGTTGGTCTGGGTGGCTGTGCTGGCATCGACGGGTGGTTGGGCAATAGGAGGCAGTGACGGGGTGGCCGGAGTTGGCCGGGAAGATGCCGAAAGAGGCTTGGGGGGTTTAGCGGGAAAATAGAGACGGAATAGAGAGAACAGAAGGCGAGAGAGAGTAGGAGAGAGAGTAGACGACTAGGATTTCGATTTGTGTGCCAAAATTAGGGTTTGCATTAGGATTGTATTTATAGGGTACAATTAGGGTATTAGGTTTGTGGTTTAGGGTTCAATAATAACGGTTTTGGGTCAAGAACAAATCAAATAGGGTTTTAGGGTTCAATAAGAGCTAGCTCCAAATCAATAGGGTTCAAATAAAAAATACCCATAATTAAATAAAAGAGCAATAGGATCAACAAAAATAGCCCGATCAAAAGAACGAAGAATCATGAAAAAGTCTTAATTAAAATAATAATCAAGAGAGAAATAGGGTTTTTATTCAATTGCAAAAAAAATATTACAAAATGGGAAAAATTGAAAATTACAAAAACGGTAGTTAGAAACCTACCCACCTTACAATAAAATTTCGTCCTCGAAATTTAAGCAAGTGGTAGTAGGGTAATCCCGAGGAAAAGAAAAGAACAGGAACTACTAAAAAAGATGGGGAAATCTCTTCCGAATCACACTCTCAAGCTCCCAAGTCGACTCACCAGGCGAGTGAGGATTCCAAGCAACACGAACCAACTTGATAACCTTATTCTTCAAAATCTTCTCCCGCCTGTCCACAATCGAAACTGGATTAATCTCACAAGACAAATTGGTCGAACCGACAACTCCGAATAGTCAATAACATGACTATCATCCCGAACATACTTCCTGAGCTGAGAAATATGGAAGACATCATGCACTCCTGAAAGAACTGGCGGCAACGCAAGTCTATAGGCCACCTTGCCTACTCGCTCCACCATATCAAACGGACCAATGAATCTAGGGCTCAACTTCCCCCACCACCAAAGCGAATCACACATTTCTATGGAAACACCTTGAGGAACACATAATCACCAACCTCAAACTCCAATGGTCTCCTATGCATGTCTGCCCATTTTCTCTGTCTGTCCTGTGCGGCTTGCAAATGCTTCCTGATCTGGGCCACTACATCAGCAGTCTTCGTGATCAACTCTGGCCCCAAAAGCTTCCTCTCACCAATGTCATCCGAGCACACTGGTGACCTACAATTCCGACCATACAAGACTTCATACGGAGCTGCCTAAAGACTAGCTTGATAGCTATTATTGTATGAAAACTCCACCAAGTGTAGATGATCCTCCCAAGAACCCCCAAACTGAAGCACACATGACCTCAACATATCCTCCAGGGTCTGAATAGTCCTCTCTGATTGACCATCTGTTTGTGGATGAAATGCAGTAATGAACTTCAGCTTACTCCCAAGGCTGGTCTGAAGACTCTCCTAGAATTGAGATCTGAATCTAGTATCTCTTTCTGATATAATACTGACAGGAACACCATGCAATCTCACAATCTCCTGCATATACCTTTCTTCCAGGCTCTCTGTACACTGACCAACTCTGAAAGGAATGAAATGAGCACTCTTCGTCAAGCGATCCACAATCACCCAGATGGCATTATAACCCCTGGCACTTCTAGGCAAAGTAGTCACGAAATCCATAGTGATATTCTCCCACTTGCACTCCGGAATAGGAAGCGGTTGAAGAAGTCCAGCAGTCCTCTGATGTTCTGCTTTCACTTGCTGACAAATCAGACACCGAGAAACAAATCTTGCAATAGCCCTCTTCATACCATGCCACCAGAAATGCAACTTCAAATCCCAATACATCTTCGTACCACCGGGATGAATAGAGTATGACGAGCAATGAGCTTCTTCAACTAACTTCTGCCTGACCTCTCCCTCTGAAACACAAAGACGAGTCCCAAAGCAAAGAGATCAATCCTCATGAATCACCATATCAGTTCTAGAACTAGCTTCAACTTCAGCTTGAAACTCCTGCAATTGCACATCACCAGACTGCGCCTCCTTAATCTGATCCACCAAAGACGACTACAACAGGAGCACCATACAACTCTGCCTAGAACCAAGCAATACCACATCCAATTCCAATCTTCTCATAGCTTCCATAAGCTCCTTCTGCTCAGCAAGAACCATAGCAACAGGTCTTCTGCTCAAAGCATCAGGCACTGAATTAATCTTACCAGGGTGATACTGCAAACTGATATCATAATCCGCCATCAATTCCAACCATTGCCTTTGCCTCATATTCAGCTCCTTCTGGGTGAACACATACTTGAGACTTTTGTGGTCAGTGAAAATCTCCACTCGGTCTCTAAGTAAATAATGTCTCTAAAGCTTCAAGGCAAAAATCTCAGGAGCAAGCTCCAAATCATGTGTAGGATAATTCTTCTCATGCGGCCTCAATTTTCTAGATGCATATGCGACAACCTTACCTCGCTGCATCAAAACAACACCCAAACCTCTATCTAAAGCATCACAATGAATTACGAAACCTCCTAATCCATTCGGTATAGTCAACACAGGTGCTGATGTCAACCGATTCTTCAATTCAACGAAGGCTTCTCCACAAGATTCATCCCACACAAACTTCAGATCCTTCCCATTCAACTTGCTCAACGGCCCTGCAATCTTCGAGAAATCCTGAACAAACTTTCTGTAGTAACCCGCTAGACCAAGAAAACTCCGATCCTTCGATACAGACTTTGGCGTCAGCCAATCCTTAACTGCAGAAATCTTGGATAGATCGACAGAAACACCATCAGCAGAAATAATATGGCCCAAGAATGCCACACGATCCAACCAAATCTCACACTTGCTAAGCTTCTCATACAACTGATGATCCCTTAAGGTCTGCAAAACAACATTCAAGTGCTCAGCATGCTCATCCCGATTCCGAGAATAAACATGAATGTCATCAATGAACACCACCACAAACTTGTCCAAGAAGGGAGAGAAAACCGGATTCATCAAGCTCATAAATACAGCAGGAGCATTAGTAACTCCAAAAGGCATAACCAAAACTTCATAGTACCCATATCTCGTTCGAAAAGCAGTCTTCTGTACATCCTCGGCTTTCACCTTAACCTGATGATAACCAGAACGAAGATCCAACTTTGAAAATACAGAAGCGCCTCCCATTTGATCAAATAGGTCATCAATCTTTAGCAATGGATACCTATTCTTTACTGTGACATTACTGAGTTCGCGGTAGTCAATGCACAACCTCCGACTACCATCCTTCTTGTTGACGAATAGAACTGGATCTCCCCAAGGTGAAACACTTGGCTTGATAAAACCTCTATCTAACAACTCCTGAATCTGGTCCTTCAACTCAGCTAGTTCAAGAGGAGCCATTCTGTATGGACTCTTAGATATTGGAGCTGCACCTGGCTGAACATCAATACTGAATACCACTTCACGATCTGGCGGTAACCCCGGCAATTCCTCAGTAAAAACATCCAGAAAATCCCGCACAACCAACGGTGCGACAACATCATCCGCACACACTTCCTCCATAACTCCAACTTCCTGACTGGCCAACTTCTCAACACAAGCAAGCGGCATTTCACCGGCAAAGAATTCAAATTCCTGCCATTCTGGCATTCGAAACACCACCTTCTTCTTGCGGCAGTCAATCACAGCATGAGTGGCACTAAGTCAATCCATCCCCAGAATAACATCAAATCCAGAATTGCCAATGACAATCAAATCGGCAACAAACTCAATACCACCAATAACCAAGGGGCTCTGCTTACAAATCTGAGAACACACGACAACACCCCCACCTGTAGAAATATTCCAAGCCATTGGCATAGCACTGCTAGCCAAAAGATGCAGATCGACGAAGCGGGAAGAAACAAATGAATGAGTCGCACCAGAATCAAAGAGAGCATGAGCAGGAAAAGAATGGACAAGGATAATGCCTGCAACAATGCCCAAAGCATTCTCAACATCCTGCATAGTCAAGTTGTAAGCCTGACCACGACCTACAGGAAGATTATCCATAGGAGCAGCTCTCCTCTGATCGTAGACCTGTCTCTGTGGAGGAAGAGGTGGTCCACCCTGACCACGAACATGCTCCCCCTGAGGAGCGAAACCTCCAACTGGTGCAAGAGGTCTGGTCTTGGGGAAATCGCGAACCATGTGGTCCATACCTCCACATGCAAGGCACAGGTAGTTCGCAATCCTGCAATCTTGACGCAAATGCCCAGTCTTGTGACAGTAAGTACAGACTAGGTTCGGCCTCTGGACAGCAGGTGGGTAAGGCAATGCCCTAGCAGGAAGGGGGAGAGCTGGCCTCCTAATAGGCCCAACAGAAGGCCTAGCAGCAACAGAACACTGAATAGCACGCTTCCTTGAACTGGTCTGTTCCTAAATTCTTTCAGCATCCAGGATATCAGCATAAGAGCGAAGTCGCAGGGCAGCAATATGGTCTTGTAACGACGACCTCAATCTTCGTCATTTGCCACCATAGCAGTAGAAAAATGACTCAGTTGGGCAAATTCTGTAGCGTACTCATCCATGGTACGATTCTCCTGATTCAAGACAGTATTTAGTTTAACGTCGATACTTTATGAATAACAACGAAAAGCATGAATAAACACTATCGGACGAACTTGAGTTAAAGAAACAAACTGTCATTCTATCTCATTCTTGGTGACATTCGGGAAGAACTTCGTGAGGAAGCTCTCAGAAAAAGCAGCCCAGGGAATGGGTCGGCCCAAACGTTTAGCCTCAATCTGCCACCAAATGTGGGCAAGGTCAATAAGCTGGATGCTCACAACATCCACACGATCCACATCTGCAATACGTGTTGCGGTCAACAACTGCTCAGTCCTGATAAGCCATTGCTCGACTACAAGTGGACCTTCAGTACCCGAGAACTTATCCGAGTGAAGTCTCATGAAATCTTTTACATTTCCAGGCCTCGGCGGCAGCAAGATGGGGGCAGGCACAACGGATTCTCTATTGGCAATTTTATAAGCCATTCTCAGCTGCTCATTATGTTCCCGTTGCATCCGCATCACTAGCTCATTGTGCTCACGTTGCATTTGCATCAACTGCGCAATAGTGGGCGCATCAGGCTGATTATCCTCAGCACGGGAAGAAGAAGAAGTACCTTTCCTAGCCATGGTCTGCAATAAGAATCAAACGGTTAGTGTCCAGATCATAAGTTGGATATCAATTGTTCATGCGATCACTGTATTACTCAAATGGTTGAGTCAAACCGATAAAATCCCAAATCTGATTAATATATCAAACAAAGCCAAACTTTCTTTCTTTAGTCACATTTGATTGATATATTATCCAAACTTGGGCTCTAATACCACTAAAAACTTTGTCATACCCCGCTTTCCAAAATATGGAATACGAGCACGTAACATTGGCCCAGCGAATGACTAATGTCACCCATAAGCGGTTTATTCGATTAACTCAACAAAATAATCAATACAGAACAAATGCGAAGGTAATAATAATAATCTCATGAACAATAATACTTGGAATGAAGCAACAAAAATATCCAAATACAATAATAATAATCAACGTCTAGAAACAATAAAAAATCCGGGACATAATCCCAAAACAATAATCATCCAATCCAAAATAATAACAAGTTTCAATATATTAAGTTTATTAAAGCAATAAGCAATTAGAAAGCAGTAGTCTTCAGAATGTTTGTTCTTCAATTTCAGTAGGCAATTCTCCTTCATTACATGTATACGCTTCATCTAAAAAGAGGAAAAAAATGTCCTTAGAGCAAGTCATGGACAGCAAGTAGAGAAAGCAAGGAACAATAGAATAATGGTATAACAATGAATCAATGGATCAATAGGAATCAATAACATGGGACACTAATCATGATAATCGATGCAATGGCTATAAAAAATAATGCTATATTCGGTAACGGTAATCAGTGATCAATAACGGTAACACTTAGCCAATATTCGATATCAATAGGAACAATGATGAACAATATGCAATGTCGGTGATGTATCAATCCTTATGTCTATTAATCATTTTAACTCCTAACTAATGCACATACTACTGTGTCCCATATGTTCCATACCACAGGTTCGATGCATACAATCAATTTTGTTTAGACTATAGTGGTAGACTATAGTTCATGTACTGGGTATGATGACGATAACGGTTATAACACGGGCCATGAGTAATTTCTTACACGATGACGATAACGGTAATAATCATGAACCATCATCCGAGTACAGTCTCTATATCATCAACTACTCTAGTCAATCCCTTAAACCCTAGCTTATTAATTATTTCATCAATGCAATAATACAATATGCAAATTAATAGACATTTCGGTGAACGATAGTATCAATGTAACCTCCATTTCCGTAAATACGTATTTCCCGAATAATTTTTTTTTATTTTGATTAGTTATAAATTTAGTTTGTGTTAAATTCATTTTTGGAATATTTATATTAAAATCTTTTCTAATCAAAAATTTTGTTTATTATGAATAACGGTGTGTTTTAACTGTAGTTTCCATTTTATAATTGATCGAGTATTTGTATTATATATTGTTTGGATTATTTTAACAAGTCTGTTAAACTCGAATTTGCATTTTGATATACATATATTACTATTATTACTATTATTGCTATTATTGTTATTATTAAAAGTTGATTATTTGAATTATTTTGTGAAATCCAAAATCGAATTCAGATTTCAACCTATTCTACATAAATTGTTTGATTTTGTTATTGTTATCATTAGTGGGAATTTTGTATTAAATAAGCATAAAGTTTATTCGATACTATATTATGTTAATTTATTAATTTACTAGATTTGGCCGTGGGCACGTGCCTACGGCACGTCTTCGGAACGATACATGTAAACAGTAAAACAATAATTATGTAGCTCAAGTTTGATTAGTATGACAATAATTGGTTATAAATAAAAGTCTATGTTTCCATTAGTATATGTTAAAAATAATTATAAATGGGGTATAAAATCTAACTTCTTAGAACTTTAAGGGTGGAAAATAATGAACTTTAATTGTTGAAGAGAACATAAAAAACATGTAGTATTTGCTATTTTCAATATAACATGTGCAATAAAAAAAACATAAAAATTCTGAAAATTACAAAACCAAAATCTTAAAATCTAAATTTCTAAGTAATAAAAAAAATGGGAGAGAGAGATAGAGATAGAGAGAGAAAGAGAGAAATATGTAAAAGTAAAGAGAGAAGAGAGAGATAGTAATAAAGTAATGAGTTTTTTAGGGGGAAAAGTTTGATTTTGGGGTTGAAATTTTGGAGGGAAAATGTGTTTTGTGAGGATTGATAGGGGCCTTTGATTTTGGGGAGATTGATTGTGAGCCACTTGATAACTTTCTTTGTAATTTATTATATAGATTATAAAACCCTTAATGTATCTTTTGTTAACCCATGAACCCAATATACATTAACCCAACCCAAAACCCCATTGGATCTACAACCCAATAACCAGTTACCCACTCTACCAGTTAATACCCAAAAACCGTAATATACTATATATAAAACCTGTGTCACCCCCTGTTCACATAAAAACCCTAGCTGCCTTCTGTCACCTCCCGATCTCCCCTAACCCATCTCCTTCTCTCTCTCCCGTCTTGTCCTCGTCACTAGTAGCACCGCCCCCTTCGCCCCTGCCTCGCAACCTCCCCCATCTCTTCTTCTCCTCCCGTGAGCCAGCGAAGCACTCCACAGTACCACCCTCCTACGTCACCAGCGACGTGCCGCCCTGCACCTCCCTTGTGCTCCTATCGCGATGCTGCCAGACCTCAGTGCCACCCAGCTCCCGACGCAACCCCGCAGCGTTGCCCTCTCGCAGTAACAACCCTACAATAATGTGCCTCCCTGTGCGCCTTTTCCCCCAGCTCAGACCCTGCAGCGACAGTAGCTGCAACTCCTACATCACCACCTCGGTCAGTCACGCCCCCACCTTGGCACCTCGACGTCGCTAGCCGCACCTCTGCAGTGCCTCCCCATTTTGCCAATAGCCAGCACTCAACCAGCAACCCCGACCGCAGTGATGCCAGCAACGACAGTACTGTGCTGTCATTCTCCCGAAGCCTGCAGTTCCAGCGATAGCCCCCCGGCCTGTATCCCTACCTTCACTTACACTGCAGGCCCTGTCGCCTATAGCTGGTAGCCGTCGCCAGCCGTCGCCAAGACCAGAGCCAACCATTGCATGTTTGCTGTTTGATTAAGGTATTGATCAAGTGGATTCTTGGCCAATCGTCGATTGATCATGATCATCATCACTCTTGGATCTAGCCGTTGGATCTCTTGATCTTCATCATCTGATCAGATCTGAGCCGTCCGCCTGATCTTCATCTTGGTCACTTCTTGATCCGTTGATCTTAGCCGTTGGATTTCCATTGATCATCATCATCATCAAGATCTTGATCTCGACCGTCGGATCTCTTTGGATCATTGCGATCGGGATCATCATCTTGATCTTCATCTTCAATCTTAGCCATCCGATCATCCGATCTTGATTCCCATCAAGATCCGTGCCCGATCATGATCATCATGATCCTTTGCTCATTGCCGTGTCGCCGGGATTCCGATCCCGTTATTCTTTGCATATTAGTTTAATCTAACGTCATCCTAAAGGCAAGTCATCTTACTCTCGAATTGTATTGTATCGTGTTCGATACTGTTTATTGAATCCTGTAAGTAGATCCCTATTTATTATCGTATATTGTTATTGTTATCTATCGTTGGGATGCTATGGATCTACACGAGCGAATCCAAGTAGTAGTCTTGACTTCGTGCCGTCTTTTTGCCTCTGACTTATTGAGATCTTACATGCATTCATATAAGTTAATTATTGAATATAGAAATAGAAATTTTTATTGTATTTCATGCCATGACATCACACAACAATTGTAGATTGTATACTAGTACTGATTGCTTATATGATTGATGTTAGCGTGTTAGTTGATTGTAATTAGTAAGATTATGGACATTATACATCTTAATACCATATTCACATAGATGTAACTTGCTGTGATTTATGATTGTTCACCCCTAACTCATTGTTCTTAACATTTTAATCATTTTATTCAAAAAGAACATGTTGAAAACCCTAAAATTTAGTGCCAATCTTAACATTACCATGCTGTTTCGACCTAGATAATGTCACCAAAATCAATAACTTCCTGAATATGAAATGTATCCCCAGATGTCTAGTTTACTACCCTTTTTACATAATCAAATTCTGAGTTATGGTTTGTGAGATATCGCAGTTTTACTGCTGCTGTGTCGAAGAATTTCATATTCTAAAAATTGCTGCAACACTCTGATTTACAATTAATTTAACCATGCTATCTGTAAGATAATGACTTGAAATTTTGCATGCTGGTACTAGACACACTAGAAAACATTTCCTAATTTTCCTAGAATTAATTAATGAAGTTTCAGACCCGTTTCATATGTATAAACACAGTTTTATAAGTTTTTGCTGAACACAAATCCTGTGTAGTTTGCTGTTTTGACACCTAATGCTACGAATTTTATGTATCTTATTTATATGCATTGGAACTGGGCAGGAGTCTAGTTTCTAGACTTTCTAACAGATCCACATTTGCTATCATGTAGCAATGGAAATTCTGATTTTGGTACAGCAACCTACTGCTGTCCAGAATTGGGTTTCTATGTTTAATAATATATAATTGAATCTATGTAATACCCCGATTTTCTATATATATAAAGATTATTTGATTCTACATATGGCATGCATGTGCAATATTTTTCTTAAAGCCCAAAAGTTTAATTTACATATTTTCTACAAAATAATTAGTTTGGCCCAACTGATTTTAGCCCATGGATTTAAAACCCTTTCTATTATATTTTTATAACTTGTAATGTGTAGTATATTTTCTTGACCGGGTGTTTAATGTACTAATTTGTAGGGTGTAGTTGGTGTATGCACGTGCATTCGCATACACGTGCTTTGAGCACTTCTCTTGGCCGGTTTGGGGAGTAGTGGTTTCCATCATGGGTAGTTACCTTTGAGTTGTGGGTAGTTTTCTCAACTCCCGATTTGATCTCAGCCTTTGATTCACCAACTCCCCTATTAATCGTAGCCATTGATCCTATCTATTCCCTAGTATAAATACCCCTCCTATTCCCCTATCTCTTTTGCCCTAAAAATTTTCTAAGATTATAGAGAGTATTTGTGAGTTGTGTGGGAGCTTTTCTGTGGAGACAAGCAACATTGCTGAGGAGCCCGGTGTGGAACAAAGGAGCAAGGAGTGCAGTACGGTGTTGAAGGACTTTGCGGGATTTCGATTACTTCTTCATATAAGGTGGGTGTTTCTCAGGACTTCTAATGTAGGAATGATACTATAATTATTATGATTGATACCATGTTACAAAAAGTGAATTGAATGCAGTAGAAATTGCCTGAACATGCTATTAAGATGAGAATGAGACTGTCGGTACAGTCGACTGCCATGTGAGCCAGTCGACTGGTACGAGACGTTATTTCTTATAATGTGCTGATAAACGTGTGTGTGAATAGGCATGATGGTGTGATTATTGAATGTATAATTTCCCTATGACACATATGATGGAGGGAAGGTAGATGAATGAAAAGAACTAATGGTGATAAATAACTTAAATTGTCGGAGCAGTCGATTGACGTAGTGTTAAGTCGACTGGTGCTTCGTTCTGAATATGACTATTTGAAAGTTCCATGAATAAAGATATTTTATTTATGTAGACCCAGTATGATGACTTGAGATTTATATCTTCATTGTCGTAAGAAAGTATGAGTAATGTGAATGCATGTTTAGAGTAGTTTTCTCTAAAAGAGCATGTTAGTAACTTGGAAAATTGTGCTGTAAATGCTACTGAACAAGAGGAGACTCTGGTTATAAAACATGAATTTATGTATATAGTGAATGGATATCATGATGCAAGTACATGTAAGAACCGTAAATAATCTCCTTAATTGAAAATGGATCTGTCCAGTCGACCGATGCATGTAGCAAGTCGACTGATCTGGACTTAGAAATTGTGCTGTTGAAATCTCCAGAACAGACGACTGGTTGATGAACAGTCGACTGTCACGAGAACAATATTATGAATATGAAAAGTGCGGGACAGGCGACTGGTGGTGTACAACAGTCGACTATCCCGAGCAATTATGATGATACTGTGTGACTGTATGAGTCGACTGGTATTCTTCCAAGTCGACTGTACAGAGTGCACTTGGATATATTTGAACTTCATGTTATTTTGCTCTTGGTAATTGTGAACTGTATGAATTGAATTGATGGGCTCTGTTTATGACTGTATGAATTATACAAATGAATCATAGATGAGAATTGAGAATTAAATGAATAATTATGAAAGGCTAGATCATGATGAGAAAGTCTGTGAGACTCCAAAATAAATGATGAGCTGATGACGCTCAATTGGATATTGTGAAATTGAAATTGAACGAAGGAGTAGCTAAGTCTCCCCGGCAGTGAAATGAAATGATATTGAGAAATAGACCAGGTTGGTCAAGTGAAATGAAATGATAAGTCCGGTTGATGGAGAGGCTAACTCTAGAACTTGATTTTTATTCATGATTCTAATGTAACTTTAATACATAGTATGGAGGTGATGAAGGTGAGAGAAAAACATGAGTATGAGAGCTAGGGTACGGTGCGGGTGTGTGAGCCGCAGAATGCATGCTTGATGAGTCAAGACATGGCGCGGGCACAACTCAGTAATGATCGGACTCTAGTCACGCTTGTGGGATGTTTTGGTGACTGCAAGAGGAGTGTGTTCAGGGAGGAAGCTGAATTGTGGCAGAATGCATGCTTGACGAGTCAAGACATGGTGCGAAATTCTACTCCAGGGGCCAGGATATATGCTTGTACTCATAGAATCATCTAGGATACTCATTGGAATTACAGGAGTAGAGTAAGTCATGGCGGGGGATCGAACCCTACAAAAATGAAGAACGATTAAGAGGCTTGCCCTCGAACCTATGTAGTATGGGATGCATAGAATTCGAACAAGTGCGCATTAGTGTCATGATTATTGAATAAATTGCATTAAGGACTAAGTGCACAATCACGACACGACATCTATAAAAGTTCCCTTTTGGTTTTTACATGCTTATTATTGAACAAGATTGTTGATTTGTTAAGAAATGAGATTCATTATACTGTTTCTGGCATAGAGAGAATGGCCATGTATAATTATCGTCGGTTGAATAAACTGACGTACCCACAGTTTGTATGCAGGATAAATTACATGTAAAGAGGAATGGACGCATAAAGATCTCATTATGTTGATTGTTCATTATGTAAATGTAGTATATTTTGCTTCCGCTGTGTAAATTTAAATGTAAAATGTTGTAACTCTGATGTAAAAAGAAAAGTTTGAAATTTCCTTGTAAAATTGTACTCGAGAAGAGCGAAAAGATCCTGAAGAACATCTCGAATTCAGTAATTTGAAATTCGGGGCGTTACAATCTATAATGTTGAATTTGGTATATTTAATTGTATAGAGTATATTGCATGATCTTAGGGTTGTGTTGTAATCTTTCTAGTGTCCCTTATTAATCGCATTATCGTATGTTAAATGAATAAAAAATGTTAATCAAGTCGGGGTTAAGGGTTTACCAGAGTAATTGGTAATATAGTGACTGTACTCGGAATTGTAGGCTTTGTTCCTAAAATATTTTGTCAGCTAGTGCTATCGATTTATTATTGGATTACTAACTACAGTATCCCAATTCATCGTGTATGGTTTTAGGATTATCGTGCCCACTATTGTTATCATTATTGCGCAAGAAATTGCTATTGTTATCATGCAAGTACATGACCTATAGAATCTACCACCTTAGTCTAAACAAGATTGTTTGTATACATGGAATTTTTAGTATGGGATGCAGTAGTACGTGCATTAGTTAGGATTAAAATGAATAATAGACTTAAGACTTCATCGCATTGTCATTGCATTTTGTCATCGTCATTGAACAGTATTATCGTTATTGTTTACCATTATTGTTATTGTTTATTGTTATCGTTACAAATCATCGTTATTGCACATTGTACTATTATCGCTTTGTCACTGTTCGATACTATTGATTTCATTGTTCATTGAAATTCATCGTTATACCGTTATTGTCATTGTTCCTCTATTACTCTACTTGTTGTCCACGACTTGCTCTAAGGACATATTTTCCTTTCTTTTAGATGAGCAGCTTAGAGGAAATCAGGAAGATTTGCTTGATGGACTAGGAGAACAACAATGGTGAAACACTTGTATTGCTGCACCATTTAAATAATTATTGTTTCTTTTTTTGAACTTTAATAATTGAAATTTGATGTATTTGTGGGCTTTTGACTCGAACATTATTATTGATGATTCTAGATGTTGGACTGATATTTTGTTGGTTATTTTATGCTTAAAATTTCAAGTAACGTTACTTATGTGATTACTTGTTTTATTTGCATGCGTGGTTGTTTTAGTTCTCGTTTTATATTTTTGAGTTGAATCGATGACAGCCTATGAATGACGCAAGTCATTCGCTGGGCCATGTCACGTACTTGCATTTCATATTTTTAGGAAGCGGGGCGTGAAAATCAATAGGGGAACAATAGGATGATAACATGAATAGAACGGTTAGAATAGTGACAATAACTCATTGGGGACAATGAATTTCACTCTCTGTGAAATTTCATATAACCTCGTCATTCCCAATAGTGAGTCTAGTATAAAAAAATCTCGCCGTTGGGAACGGCAAGTCTATACTTTTGAACCAATCTCGCTATTGGGAACGACGAGTTTCTCCACAAAAATAAAAGTAGGCCCGCCATTTTCAACGATGAGCACGAAATAACTGATGATGGTAAAAATCGCAGCAGATCAGAGCCGTACGATCCCTGAACGAATCTCAAAGCATCTACAGGCAGATTAGCCATCACAGGCCTATATTACAGGTCTGGGCCCACTCCGAAACTTGGGCTTCTCTCAAGCCCATAAAAAGTAACAGGCTAGGCCCACTACGAGAGACACCCAGCCTATGTTGGCTTGGAGTCAAATCTCTTATCCCCACACAAGGATATCTTATCTCTTAGGGGGGGGGGGGGGACACGAAAGATACGATGGTCACGATTTGGCTTTTAGAATGTCTCTCAGGCCTATAAATACTCATCCCCCTCTTCAGTCACGAGGTAATAAACAATTCACCAGTTTTACTCTCATACTCTCTCTCTCTTTCTGGTTCTGAATTGAGCGTCGGAGGGTCTGTCACCGGGGCCACATGCCGGTGTTTCAGACATTTTTGCAGGTCCGTCGGCCGCATCATCCACCATCGAATTTTGATCACATGAGGTTAATCAACGATCCAGATCCATTTTCAGGAGCCCTAACAATTTATAACGGTCAGGTCACAGGTTTGACTTTTAGTAGTGTCCTCATTTATTAACTCACTATCTGTTTGCTCCCATACCGAAATAAGCAGCAACAGATTGGCACCGTCCTTGGGAAACCGCTGCACAAGTCGAACTTTTCTCCATGCCACCAAAGCTGAGAGGGGCAGGCTCCAGCCGTCGCACCAACTCTCTTTGTCAGCCAACTCAGGTTCCTCCTATAGAAGGTCAAATTCCTCCTCAACAGCAGCCCCTGGAGCCTAATCACGCTCCTGTCAATGGAGAGGCGTCGGGGGGCTCCCGACAGAACTGTCCTGAACAGCATCCTCACAATGACCGCATCTCGGCCCACAATGCATCGATTGATTCAATAGCTACATGAGGCCCACGGGGATCTAAAAATCTCAACCAAATTGAAGGCAACCTGTGAATAAAGCTGAATGAGAGGCGCGCCCGATCTGAGGCCTCCCATTCAGGACATCAAGCAAGCCAGAGAGCCCAGCCTTCTAGACAAGTATCAAGACAATCCTCCTCTCACATGGGGCTAGGGGAAACCCAACACAGGATGATCAAAGGCAACCTGGGCAAAACAAAGATCAGAATGCACCGGTTACCCAGGCCGAGCTTGATCAATTCAAGCATGACCTTCTCTATGCTCTCCAAGGAAGTCAAGCTCAGAGCCTTCCCCTGAACGAAGGATCCACTGACTCAACTAAATCCCAAAAGAAGGACGATCAAGTCCTCCCCCGAATCCAAGAGGTCGAGAAACATCTCGAACAAATAAGGAATGAGGGGAGCCACTCCCACAGGGCCTACCGCCCTAGTCGACCTCCGTTCAACCGAACTATTCTCGATGCACCTATTCCAAGGGGTTTCAAGGCACCTCAATTCGAATCTTATGACGGGGAATCAGACCCGACAGACCATATCGAGAGCTTTAAAATACTCATGATGGTCTATAATGCCACCGATGCACTCATGTGTCGGACATTTCCCGCTACACTGAAAGGATCAGCTAGGGAATGGTATGCACGTCTGAAACCTGAGTCCATATTTTCCTTCGATCAGTTTGAAGAACTCTTCATCGCGCACTTCGTTACTAGCCAGAGAACTGAAAAAACCAGCGTCTCCCTGCTAGAACTGAAGCAAAAAAATGGAAAATTGCTAAAGGAATTTGTCAAGCGATTCACAGCGGAAGCAAGATCAATTTCCTTTCTAGACTCCTCAGTAGCGGCTACCGCCTTCCGCTACAACATCCGGCATAAAGAGCTAAAAGCATCCCTCGTCAAGAGGCCGCCTCTCGATTTCACAGAGCTCCTAGAACGGAGTGAGAAGTACATTAGAGGAGGAAGCCCTCAACCCTCCAGATAAGAAAGAATCACTCTCCGGGAACAAACGGAAGAGCCCAACTGAGGAAATGCCCAAAAAGTTTCAGAAAAACGGCGCAGGACTGCGTCGCCCTCCTCCTCTGCCTTACTTCGACAACTTTACTCCTCTAAATGCAAGCACATCTGCCATTTTCATGGCAGTAGAGAAAGATGGGATAGTCCGTCCTCCTCCCAGGATGACGAAACCCGACAAGAGAAGAGAAAAAAGCCTATGGTGCGCCTTTCACAAAGGCCACGGATATACAACTGATAATTGCAAAGTCCTCAAACAAGAAATTGAAGACCTGATTTAGCAGGGCTACCTATCTCAGTTTGTCCAACGAAACAACAATGCCGAAAATCCTCCACCACTGGGGGCTAACAAGCGTCCTGAAAGATCCTCTGAATCCAGAGACTCAGAGCAAATGGCCATTTTGCACACCATCCATGGTGGGCCCAAGGGGGGAGATTCTAACTCCTCTCGTAAAGCTTTTGTAACAAAGGTTAATTCAGTTCATAATACTCCACCCTCGAAGGGTTCAGGACTCTCATTCTCCTTCTTTGAAAAAGATTTCGAGGGCGTCAAAACGCCTCATTGCGATGAACTAGTTATCATTCTAGGCATGGCAAACCACGAGGTGCGACGTATCCTCATTGACAATGGCAGTTCCGTCAACGTCTTGTTCATGGTCGCATTTGATGCGCTGAAGCTCTCCCAAGATCGTCTCAAGCCAGTCAGCTATACCCTTCATGGCTTCTCGGGTTCACCTGTCCAAGTCGAGGGAATTGTCGCACTTGACGTAACAATAGGGAAAGCACCGGCAACTCGGACAGAGTCCTTAGATTTCCTGGTAGTCGATGTTAAATGTGCATACAATGCCATATTCGGCCGTCAAGGACTAGCCGACTTCCACGCCGTTGCTTCCGCATTCCAAATGAAAATGAAATTTCCAATGACAGCAGACATAGGGCAAGTAGTAGGAAGGCAACAAGCGGCACACGCATGATGCACCGCTACAATGGGGTGCTCGGTTTTCCCTCTTTATGTTGAAGAACTACTACAGGAAAATGATCATTGTGTCGCGAAGCCAGTAAGTGAGCTCGAAGCTGCTACACTGGGCAGCTAAACCGGAAATTTTTGAAGTCGTCAAACAACTTCCTCCCAGCTCCAACTACATCCTCATCAGAACCCAACAGTCCACTTAACTCCCTCACCCAAAGCCGCACTACTCAGTCATGATAAACAATCAATCTCTCTAAGCACGTCACCCGTTAAAACATTTTGCTGTCTCCGAGCAAGACAACGCAGGCATTCCCCAAAAGCAGGCAAGTCCAGACAAGGTCTACCAAGTCGTTCACCTGATAGCACACCAACTTGAAGACCCGAGGGCAGGGATGTGTCAGTAGGGACTTCAAGTGAGCAACACCGTATGGAGTACAATGAGAGTGTTTGACACACGCTCTCCAAATTTCTGCAGAATTTATAATTTTTTGTAATAAAGGCCAGCCACTAAAGGAGCCATTTAGTTTTTCTTTCAATAAGAGTTGCCATTACTAGAGCGGCCAAGCATGTAATAAGGGCCAACCATTAGAGCGGCCCCTCTAGTTTATTCTTTAATAAAGATTAGCCAGTTTATTTCATTGCATCTTGGTCAATTGAACAAAGCAAACAATGAGCTAGAAACGCCCAACTCATACTTAAAAGCGGCACTAAACACTGGTTACAAGCTTTCTACAATGCAAGTTCGGAATCCAAAACTTGGGAGTTGTAGTGTGCAAACATACACGTTTAGAATACAACTCACCAATCGATCTGTTCCTGCAACTAGATGAACTTCCTTGGAGGCTCTAAAACAGCGAGTTGAGTGCCACACTCATACACTTAAGCAACACTAAACACTCGTTGCGAGTCTCCCCGTAAGACGGATTCGGAGTCCATACCCATGGCTCGACAGAGACTATAACAATTTGTTATAACGCAAATTCACAGTGCACTTCGCTATTCGATCTGCTCCTGCAATCCGTTAATGCCTCGACGACCAGTTCGGAGTCCATGTTCATGGTTCAAAAGAGACTCTGTCAATTCGCTAAGAAGCAAGTTCAGAGTGCACTTTACCATTCGAGCTGCTCCTGCAACCTGTTAATACTTAAACTAACAAGTTCGGAATCCATGTTCATGGTTCAGAGTTACTCTTGCAACGTGTAATCGCACACATTCAGAGTTCAACTCGCCATTCGATCTATCCCTGCAACTGGTTAAATTCCCTCAACAACAGATTAAGAGGTCCAAAATTATGGATCGGAGTTACTCTAGCAACACTTGTAAAAAGCCATGCTTGGAGTTCAACTCTCTATTCAATGTGATTCTAACAATCTATTAGAGAACCCGTACAGCAAGTTTAGAAAATAATTCTCCTTCAGAATTGTCCCTACAACTAGCTGGGTACAGGACTGAAAATGAATTCAGCTCCGTCTTACACCATCGACAACTCTTTAAGCTATACACAACAGACTTGAGTCCTTATTATTTAGCGACAAAGAGCCCGTCGATAACATCTCAACCACGACAATAAGGACTGAGCACGTAAAAAGAGTTGTAGAATTATCACAAGTCCATAATTTCATATTCAATGGTACTACAAATATTTACAAGTAAGGAGACATCAACCATACAACTCGATTTACAAGCTGTCCCTACAACTTACTAGGCAAGGAACATTGTTCCAGAGAGACACGAGCCTCCTTGTAGAATGCCTGACAGCCACCTCCTGCCCTTGGCTGCCAACACCTCGCACAGCAAACGTCGATCCCAGTGACTGTGACTGCTGACCGACACACGAGGCGCGAGACTCTCCACCAACCGAAATCAAACTCAACAAAGCCGGCGCTCTTCTCGGGGCACCTACGGGGTGTTGAAAGAGCACCAATGCTGTTTGCACAGCTCCCCCGATACTCAGCCCAGCTCCTCCAACCGTCACACAATCCTTCGCAACAGTCGTGGTGCTTTTCTTCCCTCCAACCATCTGGTCCTCCCCAAAATCGACAACATGCGGGGTGCTTGCTATCCGCAACCCACCAAGCCTCACCTCAAGCCTCGCCTGGAGGTGGTATAGCTCCAAGTCCTTCTCAATAATTATCTCCCTGCGTAGGATGCATTCCCCAATGATGTCGTTTGTCACTTTCGAAGGCAGTGGCAAGCTGGCCAGACGACTAGAATATAAGAGTGCTAACTCACAATCCCGCTCAACTAGCGTCGACTTAAGGCGAACAGATTCCAACCATTCCTCATCCAACTGAACATGCAAACGGTCGACCGCCAATTCTGTTTTGTGCAGTTGCTTGCGGAGGAGCCCCACCTCATCACCACAAGAATCTTTATCAAATCCGACAGTCACCTGTCAGCAAGTGCAAAAAGTATAATCAGACATAGGATCAAAGTACAAAGTGTCACAAGCGAATACCGCTCGAAGGCACATCAACACAACATAACAAGCAATAAATAGTCTAGAAGATAGTTTCTTTAAAGAACTGAAAGAAAATACTGAGATGCGGTGGCCAGTCCACAATTAGGCATCACAGAAGCCTACTACAAAGTCTAGGACGAAACAATCCAACAATAAACTGGAGAGACAAAAAGTACATCAAGGTGAATCAAGCATCCACCTGCTTCAGAATCATCTCTGACAAGGCACTTCCAGGTGGGCCCTTCCCTTTGTCCTTCTTCCCAGAACCGCTCTTCGCACCTCTCGTAATAGTATCAGCCTCAACAACGTCCTTCCTGTTGGGATCTAGAGGCTCACCAGATCAAAGCGTCACATGGTAGCCCTTCCCATCAAAATCGGGAACGCGCTCCACCACATGTGAGATTGCCAAGGCATAGGACCTCAACATCACCTCGCGAAGCTTCGATTTACACTCCGCATGGACCTTGGCCACTTCCACCTTCACATCCGAGGCTGCGTCAGTGCAGGCCTTCTCCAACTCCAACAGACGATCAGCGTTCCTCTTCTCTAGCACCGACTCTCTCTCCGTGGATGCCTCTAGCTCAAGGCGCATCCCCTCCACCTTTGCGGCCAATCCCTCCAACTCAAGGCGCGCCTCCTGCTCCTTCTTCTTCATCCCTTCCAACTCCGTCTTGGACTCCTTGGCAGCTTTCTTCTTGTCTTTTCGGCACGAGTGATGCGAGCCCTCATATTCTTCTCTTCGGTTGCATAAAAGTCTACCAAGTGCCCGAAGTGGCTTATCACCTAGAACAAGGAGAAATCAGTTAAAAACATAACGATGCAAGAAAAGGGAGCACAACATAAATAACTAAGGAAATTGGGCCATACCGTCACATGCGCCCTCGCAATCTCCAAGACCAATCTCTTGGGGGCTCCATCTTCAACCTCTCCCTGTCATAAGGAGTAGGGAGGTGGCGACAGGCCTCAAGACAAGCAACGGAGTTTCCCAAGAAGTTCTCCTGGGCCTTCACATTCCAGTTGGGAGTGTAGACCACGTCTCCCTGACTAACAAGCACTGCGGCAGTCGTAGCAGTCAGCGAGGCTGACACGGCACTAGCCACGACCGCAGCTAAAGAAGAACCTGCCCCAACGGCATGCGGCACCCCTACAGGGGACTCAGTCTTTACAATGGGAACTGTGGGCGGTAAGCTCAGGGAAGAAGTAGGACGCAACACCGTCCTCTTCCGCTTCCTTGGCTCCTCCTCCCTCTTGTTCTGTATTGCATCTAGCTCTGCAAAGATATCCTCAAAATCCATGTCTGTCTTGCTTGCGAGATGAAACACGAAATAGTAAAAAACCGTAGAATCAAAGGAAAGTAGTAGGGGCATAAATCAAAAAGCTAGAAATTGGCAAAAGCATGGATAACAAGGCATGAAAACAGTAACAACCAAATCATACAAGGAACGGTCGGTCCAAGGCCACCTTCAAAGAGCACTTCGTTGGTAATATCTTGCCATGATAACACCTTCAACCCCAGAAGCGCGTCGCTAAGATTCTTCTCCTCCCACTCTTTATGGGCTCCACCCGCACCGCCGAAGGAACCGTTTCCCTCCAAGTAGTAGGAACCCCCCATGGCTCGGCACTGCGAATAATGAAGAACTTCTCCTTCTAGCATCTTACTGATCGAAGAGTATCAACCAGCCCCCTATTCCTGCGAAGGCTGAGATACCAACGTTCTTCCATTTGGCTGAGACGGATGAGTTTGAAATGTCTTCTAAACATTGCGAGACTCGGCACAGCTCCGAGCTGGCTACACTACAAGACGAAGCCAATGACATGCCTCCATGTGTTCGACATCAGCTGCACCGGGCACAGCCGATACTAATTAAGTACTTCTTTAACGAAGGGATGGAGGGGCAGATGAAGTACCGCGAAGAAAGCGTCGCAAGGAAAGAAATAATACTCCTCCAATATGGCATAACACACCCTGACACCAGGCCCTGGCAGGATTAGGCTGTACTCACTAGGAATGCCAAAACCTGCTCTTATCATGATCAACTCAGCGCGTGTAAGAATGGTGGCAGACTGATTAGCCTCGGTAGCATGAACAAGCTTTGGCTCATCATATTCCATTCCGCTCCTCAGGAACTAGTGATCTACTACCGAGTATTACCTAATCAACTCTGAGACAAGAAACAAAGGGGCCTGGAGCCTACATCCCCCATCTCTCTCAGGTTCGACGATCATTTCCACAACGGCGGAAAGATCAGCCTCACCACGAATGCCCTTCACTCTAGGAAGGTGATCAGGCATAACGCCCTCTTCTCCTTCTAGACCAGTGGATCTAGTAGAGGTACAAACCAACGGAATACTAGGCATGGCAAACAACAATCGCAAGAAAGTTACCTAGTCCAAGCGGAAGAAACTCCGAACCAACAACTGGAGCTAGCACCACCAAATGCAACACCTCGATTTCTAGAGAGAGAAGCTCTCCGAAATATTTTTTAGGAGAGAGAAAGGGATTGTGGTAAATGAGGACAGGGGGATAGGATCAACCCCTATTTATAGGACCATAGAGGATAAAATTGCCACATGGCGACATCTGAGCATGTCTCAACAAATCGACGATCGAATCACACAGATCCGAGTCCAACCACAGCGGTAACTTAACAACTAGACAGTCAGTTGACAACATAAACGGTTGCCACAATGCTCAGTCAACAGAAGAGACAGCTCCTATGAGCAATCTCACAAACATCTTGTGAACATCCTGGAAGAGACAAACTCACAAACACCTTGTGAACGTCTCAGAAGAGGCAGTCTCACAAACACTTGGTGACTATGGTGGGGTGAGCAAAACCACAAACACTTGGTGGACACTATGTACACCACCAACAAAAACCCATTACTCGTCAAGCTCCACTTGAGACAAAGTCTACTATCCCGTGACAACTCCAAGATTGAGCAAAACTCTCTTGATTGAAACCAACTTCAACAATCCAAGCACAATAGTACTCCTACCTTAACGAGAAGACACCACGACGAAAACGAGCCAACTCTGAGCGAAAGCGAGATTTTTTGGAAAACTAGACGATGGGTACACTCACATGAAGATGCATGTATATGTATTTTTTGCCGATACACGAAACTTATATGAATATTTTTGTATGAACCCAATTTCTAGTTTAAAGCTCCAAAAATAGCTCCAAAAAAATCCCCTAGAAGAAGCTCACAGATTCGAAGAAAGAGGAAAATAAGATATCGGGTTCAGTTCGGGTTCAAATCCACAAACCAATACCCAAACCTGCAAACTAAAACCAAAAATAAAGAAAAGGGGGCTTAACGGGTTGCAGATCCAAACCCAAAACACCAACCTGCTCTACTCCTTCCCTACTCCTTCTTCGAAAGTTTCCCACCAAAACTTCTTCACTTCGTCGACATAAACCCAGGCGCTGAGTTCGACCAAGAGCCCCTCTTCCTCATCACTCCGACCTCCACTTCGAGCTCTCGCCTCGCCTAAAGTGCCACACCTCCGCTCCACCGTGGAGCTTCCTCAGTCGGTCCCCCTCTCCGAGCACACTTCATCAAAGCACCGAAACAGAGCTTAAATACGCTAAGTTCATAGCTCGGCGAGAAGAGCTCTATAGCTTGGCGAAGTGGCTGTCTCCATAGCTCGGCGAGAGCGCTACTCCTATAGCTCGGCGAATTTGTCGAAACCCATAGCTTGGCGAATTCAAGACCTCCATAGCTTGGTGAGACGAGCTATCGCCATAGCTCGGCGAGAGAGCAAGCTCCGTAGCTTGGCAAGAACTCAATATCTTTATAGCTCGGTGAGAAAAGCTCTATAGCTTAGCGAGAGAGCCATAGCTCGACGAGAGCGATACTCCCGTAGCTCGGCGAATTCATCGAAACCCATAGCTCAGTGGATTCACGACCTCCGTAGCTCGGCGAGATGAGCTATCGTCGTAGCTCGGCGAGATGGAGCTTAAACCCACAGCTCGGCGAAACCCACATCTCCGTAGCTCGACGAATGCCAAGCTTCCATAGCTCGACGAGACTTCCAAACTCCGCCGCTCGACCAAGAGGAGTTAGTTCGACACTCCCATAGGTCGGTGAAGCTTTAACAGCTCGACGAAGAAGCATCGCCATGGCTCGATCGCCATGACTCGACAAAAATAGAGCTCGAAGTTGTGGCTAGGCAACATCATCAACATGATACCTCGGCGAAGAGGAAGAACACAGCTCGGCGAGAATGAGGCGCCTATAGCTCGGTGGAGCATTGAAATTCCTAAGAATCGACGACTGGAACGGTAGCTCGGCGAATTGGATCGCCGAGCTAAGGGGTGCACGAAGACAGCTGATAGCCGTCGGATCTCCTCTGCACGCGAGCCAGGCCATGATCTGTGCCTCAGATCGCTTCAAAATGCGAGCCAGGTCTCGATAAATTAATAAATCAATAAAAAATCATTTTTAATTAGAAAAATTGATTAAAAAATTAAAAAATTATTATTTTAATTTGGAAAAATAATTTAAAAATCAGAAAAAAATAATTAAATTGAATTTATTAATTATAAAATTCGAAAGAATGATTTTGAGACTGTAGAGCATTTCATAAAATTCAGAAAAATCCGAAGAACTATGAAAAAAATTCCAGAAAATTCCGAGAGAATTCCAGAAAATTCGGAAAAATCCAAAAAAATATAGAAAAATTCAGGAAAATATTCACTGCCGTCAGAAGCCACAGATCAGTTCCAGGTATCTCCGAAAATTTCAACTGCTAAGATTATTCGCCAGACTCTAAAAATAAGACGTACTACTTTCTAAAAGCCATAAAAATCGCAATCCGGGAGTGGGGGGCTTATGATGATGGTAAAAATCGCAGTAGATCAGAGCCGTACGATCCCTGCACGAATCTCAAAGCATCTACAAGCAGATTAGCCATCACAGGCCTATATTACAGGCCTGTGCCCACTCCAAAACATGGGCTTCCCTCAAGCCCATAAAAAGTGACAGGCTAGGCCCACGAAGAGAGACACCCAGCCCATATTGGCTAGGAGTCAAGTCTCTTATCCCCTCACAGGGATATCTTATCTCTTCGCGGGGGGGGGGGGGGGGGGGGGGGGGGGGGGGGGGGGGACATGAAAGATCCCACGGTCACGATTCGGCTTCTAGAATTTCTCTCAGGCCTATAAATACTCCTTCTCCTCTTCAGTCACGAGGTAATCAACAATTCACCAATTTTACTCTCATACTCTCTCTCTCTTTCTGGTTCTGACTTGAGCGTCGGAGGGTCTGTCGCCGGGGCCACACCACGGTGTTTCAGATGTTTTTGCAGGTCCGTCGGCAGCATCATCCACCGTCGAATTCAGATCACAGGAGGTTAATCAACGGTCCCAATCCATTTCAGGAGCCCTAACAATTTATAGCGGCCAGGTCACAGGTTTGACTTTTAGTAGTGTCCTTCATTTATTAACTCACTATCTGTTTGCTCTCACACCGAAATAAGCAGCAACAATAACAAAGCTCGTCATTGAGAACAGTGAGTGTAATTATTGAGTCTCAAAGAGCAATTAGTTTGTCAACCATCCTCTTTTGATAAATAGTTTCGAAAATTGATATATTAAAAAAAAATCAGGAATTGGATATGTATATTCTATTATTTTCTGCAAGAAGTTGTGGACCTTGTGGCATAGGAAGCATGGCTATCTGTTAAGTCACAATCTTCCAGCTGCACCTTGGACCAGTGTCCGTGCTTCACTATTTTATGGCTATAAATGTAGAGAGCGCGGAGATCCAAGGGGCGAATAAGAAGAACACTTGATGGATAGCAGCATCGGTAACAACAGATGGTCGCTCAGTGGAAGCACTGCTTTAGTCACTGGAGGGACCAAAGGAATTGGGTAAGTTTCTACATGTTCTTCTTTGTCATTTTAGTAATTTTCCCATGCCATTATCAAACAGAGATGAATCAGAATCCATATACAACTCCGTATGAAATGAAACTATAAATATTAAAAATACTGATACTATAATTAATATTAAACCTTGCACTGAATTATGTATGAAGTATTGTAAACGACATGTATTCATTAATTTAGTGCAAAATAGGCGTGCCATAGTGGAAGAGTTGGCTGGCCTTGGGTTCACTGTGTACACATGTTCTCGAAATGAAGCTGAGCTCGACAAATGCTTACGAAAGTGGGAGAGTTTAAAGTTTAGTGTTATCGGATCAGTCTGTGATGTCTCTTCTCGAGTTGAACTAGAGAAACTAATGGAAAAGGTGTCTTCCACATTCCAAGGGAAATTGAATATACTGGTAAAACTTTTTTTTTCTTTTAAAACAAAGTGTTTTTTTTTTAATAAAATGTATAGATTTGTAAATTGCGCATATTTTTTAATTAAAGTATAACATGAGTAGTTAAGCTTAATAATGTAAGCATTGTAATCATAATTTTAAATGAATCTGACATCAAGGTGATATTAGAATCTTATAGATGTGCGTACCTGTCTCCCAAAAGGAACTGATCAAGTTTCTTTTTAGTTAATTACGTGTGATTTTGAGTGGTAACATACTTAGTGCCGGCCCTGAGTTCCCGGGGCCCCAAGGCGAAAGACCCAAATAAGTATTTTTGGGGCCCCTAATTACAATATTACTTTTTTTACGCTCCAAATAAGTTCCTATTTTTATAAGAGGAATATAAATTTGGGGTTCTTAAAATTGCCAAAAAATTAGGGGCCTGAGGCGGCCTGCCTCAATGTGGGAACCGACCCTGAACATACTAAAGATAGGATTAATCAATACCTCTAGAAGAAATTAGAGGGAGTTTGATTACTTCCGATGGGGATAAAATGACCGCAACCTGTTGTGATGGTTTGGGCATGTGAATTGGAGAATAGTAAGGGTGCTGATTTGGAAAATGATTGAACTGTTGCAAATTAACCGAGACAAGGTCTAGAGCTAGATGTACAATCGAGTTAAACGGATTGAGTATGCTAAGATATGCTGTGTGGTGGTTAGTTTTCATGTCCATTTTCTTACTTATACACTGCGATTATTCTAAGAAGACTATATAATAATGAATTTTCCGCTCTCTAGATTAATAATGCAGGGACTTGTATTCAAAAGCCAACAATTGACTGTACTCTTGAAGACTACTCCTTCCTCATGGCTACTAACTTTGAATCATTTTTCCATTTGAGCCAACTAGCTCACTCTCTGCTAAAGGCATCAAGCGCGGGCAGTATTATTCACATCTCATCCATTGCTGGGCTAGTATCTCTAAAAGAATGTTCCATTTATGCAGCAACTAAAGGTGTTATGTAATTTCCAACAGATTAATGGTTGTATAAAAATAAGAGCACGATATAAAAACTTTGAGATGGTCTTAACTAATGTCTGACTGTTTTGTTTTTTGAAGGAGCCATCAATCAACTTACAAAAAATCTAGCTTGTGAGTGGGCGAAAGATAATATTCGAACCAACTGCATTGCACCCGGGCTTATAAGAACCCCCCTTGCTGAACCGGTTAGTCCTTCATAGGTCTCTTAATTTTCACTTCTCATCCTCTTCCGCCAGAAAAATAATGAAAACTCTACATACTAAACATGCATAGTTAATATCCCTAAAAAAGAATCAAATTTGTCATCACAGCTGCACATGTTTTGCATTCGTTGCTTCATCTTTACGTTGTGAACAATCTTAGTTGGGATTTCGATGATTCTAATTAATTGAGTTTACAGTAGACTGACATTATTTTTAAATTGCAATAGATTCTTGATGACGAGGATAATTTGGCAAGTATAGTCTCTCGAGTTCCTCTTGGGCGCATTGGGGAGCCAGAGGAGATAGCATCTCTAGCAGCATTCCTTTGCATGCCAGCTGCTTCTTATATTACTGGGCAAGTCATTGCTGTCGATGGAGGGTGGACAATCAACGGCTGACATAATAGATACGATAAGCTTTTATCTTTTTTTTCCTTAAAGGACTATTTACAGAAGCTTATGTTATTTGATCGAAGTACAAATGAATATAAGAATTTAATGTTTTGTTTGCCTTTTCTGAATTAGCGGTCTATATATGTTTTTAAATCTTCCTAATAGAGTGTTGAGATTATTAGGTTTTGTGAGAAATTAACAATTGAGAATTAGGATTTATCTCTAGATCTAAGTTGCTTGAGATATTCACCCTAGGTATCAAGATTGGAATACCTAGACTGCTATCACAAGCCAGTATTTATTCCTAAATACTGGTTTGGGTATCAGGTTATAAGCCCACAAACCCGCGTTCCAATATCCAATCAATTGTACGTTCATTACACGTGTTACACATATGCACGTGCTATATTTATAGAGAAAATATACCAATATATCCAACTATCTCCTCCTATATTCTCAATATATAAAGTACAGGATTATCTCATCAGATCAGTATACAACTGACTGGCTGATAGCAGTCCATAAAGGAAAAGCATCATAAAGGTATAGTTTCATAGGCTGATAGCAGTCCATAAAGGAAAAGCATCATAAAGGTATAGTTTCATAAGAACCAATAGAATTATAAAACTGAATAGTTCAATCAAGACTAAACCAATATAATTAACTAGTTCCAAACCATATCCAATTCAGAATAGTTCACAAAGACTAAACCAACTGGAATAATCTGTCATAGTTTCAAAATCAAACAAAGCAAATAAACTTTAAGAACAAAATATGAGTTTTAAGCTTATGAACACAAGAGTCTTCTCAACAGAAGTTTTACCAAGCAAGTGACTAATTTATTCTCAAAAAAAATAAATTGAAATTCTATCCTTGCACACTGCTTTATGTTTACTCCTCCATTTTGAGCAAATCATTATTTTTGAAATCTATGTTGACAGATTCAACTCCTCCATCTTTGCTAACTTATTGAAAACAAGAATATCAAGAGACACATCTTTAAGAATTCCAACAATTTTACAAAGTATCTAGTTCCACAAAAGAACTTAGTACAATTCATAATTAGCTTAGCAAAAATGTAACGCAAGCATCACAATCAAGTATCTTTAATAAGTCAAGTACATAAACTTTATAGTTTCTACACAAGAACCATACTATGTTTCATATTGGAATGAAAAGACTACCGTTTCAATCATGGTTTAACATTGAATCATCAAAATTGGAATGAAACATGTATCCATAAAAGACATATCATCAAAATTGGAATGATATTTAGGTCAATTTAATCATCGAAAATACATCGACAAGTTTTCATGTTTCGTATTGGAATAATATGATTATTCTAAGTAAATTTTCTAGATATATAATACCATCAAAATTGGAATGACATTATATATTTGTGGAATTTATGTCGAATCATCAAAATTATCTAAAACATGTCAACTGCCTAAAATTGATGCTTAAGTTTGAACTTCTCTATGGCTACAATTGGATTCTAAATTTCAAAACAACTTGGATGTTAAAGCTTTTTACTCAATAGCTTTCAACTCCACTTTCCCCCACAGTTTTGATAATTAGATCACTTTCAAGTCTCTTAGCAAGAGCATTAGCCATACTTGTCGCAATTGCACTTTATCTATGAGAAAGTTCAACTAGGTTTCTTTAAGCCTTAATATACTCCTCTTACTATTATAGGGTGAGTTATGAGCTACAGTGCATTGTAGCTTGATAGTCGCATAACAGAATTAGAGAGTTAATTAAACTTCTTAATGGATAACTAGCAACAAATTCTTCAATCCACTCAGCCTTTTCTCATGCAGAGGATTACACATAGAGGTCTGATTTCATGGATGATAGCACAGTGCCTGTTTGCTTTTTATTTCCATAACATTTTTGTTTCTCCTAGTGCAAACACATATCTACTAGTTATCGACTTTCACTAAAGTCTGAGCATCATAATGCATCAGATCAGCCATTCATTCGAAGAATGACTAGAGTAGCACAAAGCAAACTCTTGAATACCACTCAGGTATCTCAATAGCCTCTTAAGGGCACTTAAATGTGTATGCGATTATTAGTGAATCTGCAGATCATACCTACCTTAAAGGCTATGTCTATTCTAGTGCAGATCTTTGTATATATGAGACTGTCAATTCCTTTAGAATGATCTACATGTCTCATAGTTGCACCATCATTAGATGTCAACCTTTTATCATAATCATATGGTGTTTCAAAATACACTTTCAATCACTATATCCCCACTTTTGAAACACATTTTGATTTGATGAGATTGACTAAGAGTTATCCCTTGCCAACTGAAAACTCACCCTTATACCTACGGTGTCCACAGTACCTAGATTTTCAAGTTGAATTCTTTAGATAACACAATTTTAACTTCATTTGTAATAGAGATGTCACTTTCAAGAACATGCATATCAACAGAACAAGTAAATAATAGCCATTTTATTTGACACACCACAAAGTTGAAGGCACTGATTTGAATTACTTGATTCATATACTAGGCTCTTTCAAAAATTTGTCAAATTATTTATTTGTTGGCTATACATGTTTTAAGAATATACAATGATTTTACTAAATTGTAAATCTTGTTCACTAAACATATTAGTTCAAAACTTTCCAGTACGAAACTGTTCAGTACAAAACATCAAGTACAAAGCCTTTTAATTATTCTTTATGAATAACAAAATTTTCAATAGATGTAAGGGTAAGAAGAATACTTATTGTAGCAATATGACAAATATGTGAGTAGACATCAAATAAATCTACCCCATTTTTATTAGTCAATCTGTTAGCTACTAAAAAGCATTAAAATTGCTACTGAACAATCAAAATAAAGTTTCTTCTACAAAACCCCACTTATTTACTATAGTTTTAGCCCCTTTCGGCAGATCAACTAAATTAAAGTATTATTGTATGACACAGAATCATCTCATTGTCTACTAAAAACTCTTCTTAGCTCATTTGTCATTCAAGTTTTCAAGTGTCAGTAAGGCTAGTTCTTGATTCCAACTATGAATCATTGAACATGTCTGTAGGACTAGATTATTTCATACATTTATCATTGATGAACATATCCTCAAAGAACTTTGCAAGTCTAGATTCTTCTAACACAAATTAGATAGATCCAACATCTGTCCACAGAGCTACATTCTGCACTTTCTAAGCACACAAATATTTGTTGTAGGTCCTACTTTAGGCCTTCTAGGGTCATGTACTCTAACAAAAGTATCACAGCACACATTTTTATTTTAATAAAACTGTTTGTATTTTCATACCATGATTTACAAGGTGTATTCAATTTAGAGTGTAGTAACACATTAGAGATATGATTAACAATACAACATCACTCATAATTACACAAGACAAACAACAGTCAATAATATAGAATTCAACATTTCACTAAGTGTTTAATTCTAACTTTTATCAATATCGTTTGACTGTTGTATGTAGAGTGCTCTAAAGATTATGCCCAATGCAAACTTCTCTAAAGTTGTTAAAACATATTCTCTACCTCTATTAAATCTGAACCCTTGATTTTTAGCATTTAACTATAATTTTTTTTAATTTAAATTCATTAATAATAACAAGTGCTTCATTCTTTATATATATGACAAACTTATATTAATCAACTACAAAAGCGATTAAAATACTTCTGACCAACAATTGTCTCATCTAGTCACAAAGCTACTGAGATCACAAATATCAGAATGTATTGACTCAAAAAGTTGTGTGCTCCTAGAGACCATACTAAATAATTTTCGTGATTATAATCTGAGCACAACTTTCATATTTGTCATATTTTAATGGAGTATCATTTAGTAGGGTTATGAATTTTAACAAGAACAAACAATTTAATATATAGTTCATAGTGATTCTAAATTTCAAAACAACTTGGATGTTAAAGCTTTGTCTCAATAGCTTTTAATTCCATTTCTCCACAGTTTTGATAATTAGATCACATTTTCTCACAAACAATTGAATATATAGTTTTCAAATCTTAGCCAATTATGCTATGTTCAAGAACACAATTAGAACTATTATTATTAATTGTCTCATTTGTTAAACTCAACTTACACATACGATTGACAATATATGCACTTTATAAGAGTTAATACAAAATTCCTATATCTCATTTTACAAAAACTATTTGCTTTCTCTAATGGTTCTAACAATGTCCACTTGCTCAAACACATTGAGCGAAGAGTTCTTTCCTTTATTCGTTCTTCATCATCTTCATAACGCTAAATGAGATAATGATTAACATATTATAATTCAACTTTGCACACACAGTACAATGAACGAGAATGAACAAAACGTAACTAGTAGAGTCATATTCTACATTAAGAGATGCTCTCTCTTAAGTTACAGATATTTGTTATACATCTTATACAATTTTATTTTATTTTAAATTTTAGAGAAGCAAATATGTAATCTCACACAAACTGCAAACAATGGATTTGTCAAAATATCTATACACATAGTATAATAAAACACTTAACAACCCTAAATATGCTAGTTTTCCAAAGCGAGAATAACTATGATCTAAAACTCTCAATCATATGATCAAACGCACAAAATGTTAACATATTCATCACATGAAAAATACTAAGAAAATTAGAGTAGATCATACCGACACTTCAAGTTAGAAGTATTTTCCAAATTCGATGGAGAAGCCTGCGTAATGCAGACTTATTCAACCGTGATGCATATCCATCGTCTCCAACACACAATTTGTAGGTAACTTTGAAGTTCCTACATTCATCAAATTGTTAAAGATTAGCCAATTAAACAAATTATTGACATTGTTTAATTCTAGCAACAATTTAATTTGGAGATCCAAACTTTATTGTCAAAACATATACTTTAACTTATCAAAATAGATATTTTGTCTTAGCACATAGCCAAAACAAGTGTTCAACTTGTATTTAATTAAACAAATGATTAATACAGTCTTGAACTTAACCACTTAGCATCACAGTAATTCTATAATTCAAAAACATAAACTTAAAACAAATGTTTTTGAACTTCCAGCACATAGCAAAATATTTAACAAAATTTTATATGAGGAAAGTAAAGAACTTATCTTTCATCGTCTCTTCCCATTCAATTGATTAGAGTCGAGTCTGTTTGGGAACAAATCCGATCTATTTCGTATTGCACCAAAAACACCACACACCAATAGATAGACTCAATCTGAGGTCGAGATCTGATCAATCCCAAGAGCACCAAAGATCCCCTCTTCAATTCCAAAGACATAAGAGGAGGTCCTTAACCATAGGACTCTTTTCTTGATCATTTCTGAGTCAAAAGAACACACATGATCCATTTCTTGACCCCGAACACCAAACACCATGATGAACCAATCAACAAATCAAATCCAAATGGATATAATCTCTCCTTCTTCCCTTCCTTGACCCCGATATAGGAGGAGAGGGCGGCGCGTTATAGGAGGAGAGAGCGGTGTGGGCGCGCCGGCGGCTGTTCTGGGCGGCGGCGGCGCGCGTCGACATCGACAACGCCAGGGGAGGTGGTGCCCATCGATGTCAGGGGCGGTGGCGTCGTTCGGCGGCTGGGGATGGCATCCTCGGTGACCCCAGAGGAGGCGAAGCCCTTCGGAGGCTTGCGATGGCCACCTCGATGACCCCAGAGGAGGCGGCGACGATGGCCAGCGACGTCCGTGCCCAGCGGCGCCGCATAGCGATGACGGCGGTGGCGATCAAATCCCGACGAACGATAATTTTATTGATCTATCTTAATCTCACAAATAGATTAATAATATCTCAAGATTGTTAGGTTTTGTGAGAAATTAACAACTGGGAATTAGGGTTTATCTCTAGATCTAAGTTGCTTGAGATATTCACCCTAGGTATCAAGATTGGAATACCTAGATTGCTATCACAAGCCAGTATTTATTCCTAAATACTAGTTTGGATATCGGGTTATAAGTCCACAAACCCACGTTCCAATATTCAATCGATTGTACGTTCATTACACGTGTTACACATACACGTGCTATATTTATATAGAGAGAATATACCAATATATCCAACAGAGATTAATTGCATCCAGCCTTTTACATTGAGTTGTCATCACTTGTGATATATGCACCATTTTATTTTATTTTTGGATTCTTGATTATTAGTCACCATTCATGTCTTCGTTCTTGCCTTGGTACGATCAAGCATGTGAAGGGTGGCCAAGCACGTACAGAGTAGTCGCATTCCTCCAATTTCTAAGTGGGATGCTCAGATTCAATTCCTTTTTTTTTTTTTTTTTTTTTTTAAATTTTTACATAATAGGATGTAGTTCTAAAGAACTCTAGCGTACTAGAAATATTATATAGCAAAATCCAAACATAGTTCAGATTCAATTCACTTGTGAAGTGGAAATTTCTTTCTTCCCTATGAATGGGGGGGGGGGGGGAAGCGATCATTTAATAGAAAAGGATGACGAGTAAATAATGCTGTCCTATAATTTTTTTGAAAGGCAATGGCTAAACATACAAAAAAATTCGCTAATTTCCCGTGGAACCACTGAGTTGTAGCTCAGGTGGAAAGGGTTTGGTGCATGGGTAAATGTGTTAGGATTTTTTAGGAAAACCTGACTGAGGATCTTGTTGAGTTATTTGATGCAATCAACACAAACAACCAAGCACATATGAGACTATACCAAACACACCAAAGCATACACAAGTTTGTCGCGGTTGGGACTTTCACCTTAATCCGGAGAGAAGAAACCCAATATGTTAATCAATTAGAGAAGATACAAAAATATTACAATTCTCACCACGACACTCTCTCAAGCTTCACCAGCAAGTACTAGTTGTTTACAATTGGAGAAAATTTCGAACCTGCCTTCAATGAAGTACTCTCTCTTGGCTCTCAGTGGAGGCCAATAGCAACAATATATAAAGATCTAGATTAATACTAGTTTGATATCTTGATACAATAACCATTGAAAATTCTTGAAGAAATAACCCTACGATAAGAGCCGTATGATCTGACTTGAAGTGCAAGTTGGGTTTCTCACGAATCACCAAGACCCGACCCAAATAATCCATCAGCGCTGCGTTCGATCAACCACAGCCCAAGGTCGGTTGACCTTCCCCCTCTCGGGAACTCCTGCATAGTAGGGCGGTCGACCACATCTCTGGACGGTCAACCGCAACCTGCTGCTGTTTTTGCTGCTAACTGTTTTCCCTTGCTTCCACTTCGTCTCTGATCATCTCGATTCCTCCATTGTCTCATCGTCTTCTTATCCAACATAGTATGCAAGACATAATCCCAACAATCTCTACCTTAGATTGAATATTCATGAATCCACACCTGTGTGATTTAAAATTTTCTACTCTTTTCCTTCTCTTCTTGCAAACAACTCGTTTGGATGGCTTCCTCTGCTAGTTGAATCTATCTCCACTTATTTTTTCCAGCTGTATGCCCCCTCAAGGGCACACCTTAGTAGATGTAATCATGGAGGTGCCACCCTCTACACGAACTCCACCTACCTCAAGGCTCTCTCCACCTTTCGACGATATTCGAAAGTCGCAGTCCCGCTTGGATGATTCTAGTGACGGCATACTAGATGGTGCTTTAGGAACAATGGGCTTCGAAACACTTGTGTAAGTTTTTCTGTTCCTCCAAAGCTGGTAGACGTTGTATTGACCCTGCTCAATCCCCCTCTCACCCTTCATCACCATATGATAACTTTCCCAAACTGATTGAACTCCACCTGAATCTCTGTACCTGCAGTCCCGTGCTTCTAAACTTCTCATGGATATAAGGCTATGCTTTATCAAAGGAATGTACATGCCTTCCTCTAGTGTGTGTTCCCTTCCGTCTGTCATCATCAACTCGTTTGTTTTCTCACCCTTACTTCAAAAGTCTTGTCAATTTTCGTTCTCACACAACGACATGATGCAAACTTGTAAGTAGAAACCATCTCCCTCTCTGAATAAACTTGGGAAGAACTAACCAAATTAAAAGAACAAACGGAATCAACATCTAAGGAACTTAAAACAAAAACACTGTTGAAGCCATCACCTGATTCAGTGATACTGGATTTGGCGCCCCTCTGACTCAACCGCTTGCAACAGTCTCTCATATAATGCTCAATCACTTTGCACTGGTGGCCATAGATCTTACCCCTACATACAATTTTCCTTCCATTCGAAGTACAAATCCACCTCCAAGCAACTCACAAAAGTTGACGCCGATTTCTGACTCTCCTTCCGAAGTGCATCCTCCTCCAACCCCTTGATCATACATGCTGTGAAAAACTTCTCCTTGGTAGATCTTTCGTCTAGTACGATTATCATATTGGATGGATTTGGTGATGAATATATCAAGTTGAAACCCTTTAGATCATATGCGTTGAACATCCTCAGTTCAGATAACTCTATATTGAACTCCACTACATGATCTAGAAGAGCGGTAGTTTCCTTCATTGAGAAATCCCACAACTTTCCTTTCTGATGCATCCGAGCCTGTAATGACGGTCCTGAGTAGTCAGTTCTGAATCTTGCCCAAAGACACATCGCGCTTCTCTTATACCTGACTTCGCTCATCGAATACATAAACCTAAGGCTTCTATATAAATATCCTCCAAATTCTTCTGCTTTGTGCCGATTGATCTCCTTCTAGGACTAGATCCAAGTCCTGTTAAACTGATGCTTCATGCATGTCCTCCTTCAAGAGATCAAAGTTGACCTATCCTTTGAACCGCTTGATCTTTGTGATCTGATCTGCCATCTTCTCCAAGGAACTCGAACAAATCCTTGAACCCGAAGGTCTCATACCAATTGTTAGGATTTTTTAGGAAAACCTAACTGAGGATCTTGTTGAGTTATTTGATGTAATAAACACAAACTACCAAGCACATATGAGATCATACCAAACACACCAAAGCACACACAATTTTGTCCCGGTTGGGGCTTTCGCCTTAATCTGGGGGAGAAGAAACTTGAGATGTTATTCAACTAGAGAAGATACAAGAATATTACAATTCTCACCACGATCCTCTCAAGCCTCACCTACAAGTACTAGTTGTTTACAATTGGAGAAACTCTCAAAATCCACCTTCAATGAAGTACTCTCTCTCTCTTGGCTCTCAATGCAGGCCAATAACAACAATATATACAGATCTCGAGAAACTCTAGTTTGATATCTTGATATAATAACTATTGAATATTCCTGAAGAGATAACCCTACGATAAGAGTCGTATGATCTGATTGGAAGAGCAAGTTGGGCTTCTCACGAATCACCAAGACCCGACCCAAATAATCTATCAGTGCAGTGTTCGGTCGACCGCACCCCAAGGTTGTTTGCGGACGACCGTCCCTGTAACGACCTGAAAAATAGCATATGGCTATTTTGCCTCGAAATCTATGCGCAATTGAGAATTGCACGTGAGTATGTATTTTTTGATAACAATTATTTTTAATTGAGAAATATCAGTTATTTTCTACTTTATTTTATTAATTATTTTTGAAATTAAATTATTTTTATACGGATTATTACGTAGTGGTTTTAAGGTATTTTGTATTGTTTTGATTATTAAAGTAGAGAGTTGGGCTTTATTTGAAATGTATTAAGACTAGGGGGCTTATACAAAATATCCATTTACATTATTCATCTATCTACTTATTTATTATTACATTTTTACAAAAAGGAATCCCCACCTTCTCTCCTTCTCCTTCTCCTTTCTTCTTTCTTCTTCTTCCCGCCTAGTTCCACCCCGACCCAGAAACCACCCCCCCCCCCCCGGGTCCCCTACTCCTTCTCCTTCCCCTACTTCTTCCTCCTCCCGTTCACTCCCAACCAAAGAAAACCCAACCCCTCCTCCCTTCCTTCTTCTTCTCCTTTCTTGTTCGATGCCGACCCCAGAGAACCCCGGCCTCCTCTCCCTTCCTCCTTCTCCCGTTCATGCCCAGGCGATCGAAAAGAAACCCGACCCCTATTCCCTTATTCCTTCTCCTTCTTCTCCTTCCCTTCTCATCTCCATTCCCGATCTGTTCCCATCCCGAACCCCACGAACCCATCAATCGATGCTTTCCCCACCTCAAATCTATCTCATTTCTTCGTCGATTTCAAATTAAATTGAGGGGTAGAATAAATGAGGGATTCTCTACATCGTGGTAGCGTCGGATTTTCGAATGGATTTCGGAAAGGTAAAACCCTAATTATTTTATTGTATAAAATTTAGTTGGGTTAATTTTTATTGAGTAGGAATATTAGGATAGAGAGATTTAGAGATGTTGGAAGTGGTAGATGTGAGAAATTAGTGGATTGTTAGAGAGATTGTAAGTTATTAGTAAATTGGGGTTTTGGGTTTGTAAAAGAGAATTATATGGATATGAATTAATTCTAGTATAGTGATAGAAATTGTAGTTGGACTATTACAATATTTTGGGGGCAATTTTAGTAACTATTTGGGGATGAAAATACCATAGGCATTAGGTTATCACGTGCATCGCACGTGTATATCCCAAGCGTTCAATAAACACTTGTGTGATATTTGGAATAGTGTTATTAGCTTTTATGATTGGTTTGGATGATTTGAGTTTAGTTGCATTGAAATTGATGATAGGATATATTGCGACTTTGGATACGAGGTGGCTTGGTGGCGCTTTGGATCTTCGCAAAATTATGTGAGTACTAATTTATTTATATATTTTGTGTGTTAAGAAATATGTGAGTACTAATTTATTTATATATTTTTGTGGTTTGAAGAATATGTGGGTATAAATTTAATTACGTATTTTGTGTATTAAGGAATATGGTGAGTATGATTTATTATGTATTTTTGTGGTTTGAGAAATATGTGAGTGTAATTTAATTGCGTATTTCTGTGGTTAAAGATAAATGTGAGTTAATTTATTTATGTGTTTTTATGGGTTGAGAACTACGTGAGTATAAATTTATTTACGTATTGATGTTTTAAAAGATGGTTGAATAACATATATGTGTATATGGGAATGAGTCATATTTATATGACGATATCAAATATGGAGTGTATGGGTTGATATACGTATTTTGATGTTTTAAGGAAGTTCGAATAAACTGAATTTTCGAGATGATTTACGGATGGGATAAGTGTATTGGTATAAATTAACGGATTAGTTATGTATATGGGGAGGAGTTACACATATATAATAATATCGAAATATGTAAGTACGATCTCCTTTGTTTATGTACACGGTGTGTTGTTGGATTATTGTAGGAAAGTTAAGAACCATGCTTAAAGTTGTGGTAAATATCCATGGTAGGTAAGTGGATATTCATGTTAAGCTAACATGCATGCTTAAGTTGTAGTAACCATTCATGCTTAGGTATAGCTCATGCTTAAATTGTAGTAAAGCTTCATGTTTAGATTGTAGTGATTATTCATGCTTAAGATTGTTATAAGTGCATGCTTAATCGTATTCATACTTAAGAGTGTTGTGGGTTGATGGTTATGTTATATACCACGATTAGATTATTGTGGGTTGATGGTTATGTCATATACTATGATTAGTTGTTGTAGGTTGAAGTTAAGATTATACACCATGCTTAAGGCCATTATAGGTTCGTGCTTACGTAACAGAAACAAATCATGTTGTTGGAGTTGTAGCGTTAGTAAGGAACTATCGCGTTATAGTGGTAGTGTAGGAGAGAACTATCATGTTGTGGTGGTAGCGTTAGTGGAAGACCATCATGTTATAGTTGCAATACTCAAGTTGCATAGTAGTTCTAGATTCAAAGGAACCACACTAGAATTGTATTATGATTATAGTGGAAGATTGAAAGGAACCCATGAGCCTATGCTTTTAGTCCTAGGTGATCCTAGCTCTAACTTGAAGAAAGAACCCAAGAATCTAGTGCATGTAGTTCTAGTTCAATTGGAGAGGGAAACCATGGATCCTAGTTGTATGAGACCCTAGGTAAGGTTGGACCTTATCATGTGAACATTACTCATTTTCATGGGTAATGAGGGTTAGGAAGGTCACTAACAACCGTTAGCTCGATAGAGGTTGGATGTCGCTTTTGGGCTTCTCATTGATAGAAGGCTTGTTTTAGACTGTTAGTAGATTCTTCTGTTGCTTCTAACCATAGAAGATCAAGTTTCTAGTAAGCACGGTTGGTTACTTTTAGGTTTGATTACCTGTATGGTTGTTGGTATGTGATTTGCTCGTACGTGGCTCGACTGGGTCGTATGTAGTTGTTGGTCTCATACGAAGCTTATTTGGCTGGTATGTATATTGTTGTCTCATACGTAGCTTGTTGGCTCGTATGTAGTAGTTGGTTTCGTACGTAGCTTGTTGGCTCGTATGTGTTCTGTTTACTCGTATATAGCTTACTAGCTATTACCCAGTCTGTTGTGCTCGTCTAGGGTGATATTATTATCCTAGAGGTTATCGACCATCAAGGCATATGTTTTCTTACCCTAAGGAACTGTGGAGGAGTTACTTCTTGGGTACCGTCGGATCTTAACCGGTGTAGATTGATCGAGGACCGGAGTATAGACGAAATCCAAGTCCAGGGTAGTGGCATGCATGTATGTTTGCATTATCAGGGGTCTTGGATCGATGGGCCAGAAACTGGATCCTGAGGGGTTCTGGTAAGTCTAGGTTGAGCAGCCTAGTAGAATTGTCTTGCGAGGTCTAATTTAAGGCCTAGCATGTTATGTTTATAATATTGTCATCCCTGGAATTGTTCTGGGTTAGGGACATCATCAGGGTTGTGACTTATAATGATCATTTACTTAACCATTTTGCCAGAAAAAGAGGAGTTGGTAGTAGGGGGCACCTTACGGCCAACCCGTTCTTTGGGGCCGACCTTAGGGGTGTTATTGGGTTGTACCTTCTCGTCAAAGGGATACGTACGGTGGCTTCTCACGAGTTGGGAGCACGGGTTGCGTATCTCACACTGTTAATTCTTGAAGTACCATGATAAGGCGAGCGGAGCTAGGGATGGATCCCGGAACTCCGTCGGGTCCTATGCCGGGCATACGAACAGGCCATGGACTACGGTCTGGCTAGGGGGCGGTAGGGGGCTCTCCTGTTGGCGGTAACCCCGAGGGTTCGTCCGGTTTTTGAGTGTGGTCCGGTTAGCCGGGTAGTAGTGGCAAACATAGACACCACGAGCGGACTGCATTAGTGGGACATAGACACCATGAGCGTACTGCCTTGGTAGGACTTGACCACGTCTGCAACCTCATCAGTCATGTTGTATCTGTCGGGAACATGTTGTGTATAATTAGAAATTCATAACGCGGGTTCAAATCCCTATATGGAGAAACAGCTTGAGATGGGGCGTATGTAGTATGGGATGCATACTGTGCCGGAGACTTGCTTGCATAGAATAAGAGCATCATTGTATTGGTAATCTTGCATTAGAGTTTAAGTCATAACTTACACTGGCACAAATTATATGTACACGTGTCTTTTCCATTCGAGATGAATTGCGAGTGCGATGGTGAAAGTAAATTAATAACCAAGCTATCGGTTTGGGATGTGATGTGATATTACCCAAGTTCGGCTTGGGGGTGCGGTGATATGTTATTACCCAAACTATGGTTGGGTTATGGAGTAATTGCGATGGAATGCAAGTAAATGGTAATGTGCAATGAGATGTTAGGTTGGACATGAATGAATGTGGTAGTATGAGAATGAATGCATATGTCTATGGTGTGATACGTGATATAAGGAAATAAAATCAATATTTGTATTATGATAGTGGTTATTCAAATGGTTACTAAATATAAGTATGTTATGAGCGGGCATGGATATACATACAGGTGATGACTCAGAGAGTAATTAATGTGAAATCTCATTTATGATGTTTACATGTTCAAATGTCAAGTAAGATTTGTTTATTTTGGAAATTGTGAGTTCGTTATGTTTTTACTTGTAAGTTTAATTTATAAACTTATTTAATAAATTATATTCACACCAGAAATGGCTAACCCCTTAGTGTTTGGGGGTTAGGGAGTCCCTGGACTACCCTAGGTCCCTACTGTTACAGGTCCTCAGCAGTGCAGAGGTGAGGTGTAGGTACAGGTTTCTGTGGAGTGGAGCTACAGTTTACAATTGTTGTTTAGGGCTTAATTGTAAATAGTAAAAATTTATGCTTTAAATTGTATTTTTGATGTATAAGTATGTGGATGATGATGAAAAGTATAGTGTGAGGCGGCATGATATGGTTTTGACCCGTACCCATCTCGTTGTGGAGTACTGGGCGTTGTGGTATGTTTTTACAAGTTATTTTCTAAAAACTTACTACGTTTTCAAAAGAATTTATGGTTTTTAATTTATAATTGATATACTGTTATGAGTTTGGCCCCCAGAGCATATATATATATTACCTGTGTGATTCTGCTTATTTTGGCCTGGGGAGCCTGTGATATTATTGCCTGTGATGTGAGCTACGAAATTTAGAGCAGAATTCCGTAAGCTTTTTGTGTTTTAGGGTAGAAATTACAAGGGAGACTCTGTCCAATTTTTTTTTGAAACATAACTATTTTAATTTATGTTTAAAGTGATATAGAAATTGGAAGAATTGATTTTGGAGTCAAAAAGAAAAGAAAAGGGGAAGGCATTACAATTTGGTATTTGTAATTACAAACTGATATTTGTAATTACTGCGTAGTAACTCTGTGTTGAAGAAAAGTTTTTAAATTTTCCAGTTTTTTCTGTGTATCGTGACTAATTGAAGGAAAGATCTTGGCATGTGTCACGGTTTTCCAGTTACGTGGAAATCGGGGCATTACAGTCTCCCTCTCGGGAACTTCTGCATAATAGGGTGGTCGACCGCACCTCAGGACGGTCGACCGCAACCCGCTGCTGCTAATGTTGCTGACTGTTTTTCCTTACTTCTACTCCGTATTTGATTGTCTCGATTCCTCTATCGTCTTATCGTTTTCTTATCCAACATAGTATGCAAGACATAAACCCAACAAAAGGTAGGTCTCAAGTTCAAGGTCACACTATATTGTGTATAGTTTTTATTATAACAACAACAACAACAACAACAACAACAACAACAACAACAACAATAATGATAAAAAGGCTAAACATACATGGTGGAATAAGCAGATAGATAATTCGCACTATTCAGAATGACGAAGAGATGATTTGTTTCTATTCACAAAAATGCAATTATTAATTCAGCTAATTGCAGGGTAGAAACATAAAATTCATATACCAGTATGTTTGTGAGTATTGAACCAACCTAAAAATTTACAAGTTGAATAAAATAAGAGTAAACATCGTTTAGGCCTTTGGCTTCATACAAAATTTTACCAGGCTCCTTCACTTTTTCAACGTTCTTATCAATTTCTCTGACAGTATGTGAATGTGATCACCAATATCAGTACATAGGCTAAATTTAAAAAAAACCATAGAATTTTGTGCCAGTTTAAAAAAATCGTATTAATTTTTTTATAAAAAAACAACACAAAATTTCAAAAAACTCCATTGGGTTAGTTAGGATTAGGGTAGGGTTTAAAAAAAATGACTTTTATCTTTCATTTGTGTTTAAAAAACCACATTCATTTTTCGTTTGTGTTTAAAAGAACATCACTTAACTAATCTTATGTGTAAATAACCTCCCCTCCCCCTCCCCCCCCCAACTAACCATAACCCTAATCCTAATTCCAACCCTAACTAACCCAGTGGAGATTTTTGAAATTTTGTGTCGTTTTTTAAATTAAAAAAAATTAATGCGATTTTTTTAAACTGGACCAAAAATCCGTGGAGTTTTTTAAAATTTAGCCTCAATACATATTATGTATTGTTTTTATGCACTATTTGATGGGTTAATGAATCATACTCCCTCCGTTCCACTTTAAGTGATATTTAGGGGGTTTTTTCTTGTTCCACTTTAAGTGATATTATCCAATTTTTTCCCTTTTTTTTCCAAGAACACCCTTATTTATGTTGAAGTTTTATTTTAATTACTCATCTTAATCCTATCAACTATTCTTAGAAAACTGTAGTTTCAAGTTTCTAGATTTTGTTTTTTCCAAAAAATTAATGCCAACTCCCCCTCACCTACTACTTGCAACTCTATATATTTTCCAAATCAACTAGTGAGGAAAGAAGAGATAAAGAACTAGACACTATTTTGTTGGTGGGAATTATTTTTATTTGAGGGACGTATTGGTGGGAATTATTTTAATTGGAGGGAAAAATTGGAGGGAAGAATTGGTGGGAATTTTTTTTTGTTTTTGTTTTGTAAATGATGTACTCAGTGGGAGTATATTAGGAACAAGAACAAGAATTTTTGGTACTCTGGAGTATGGGTTTGAAAACATTAATTACATTTTTTGATAACTGGGTTTGAAAACATTAATTACATTTTTTGAAATCAGAATTACTCCTAGTAATTACTCATAAAGACTTAGTATTAATAAGGGTATAAAGGGAAAAAAATATTTATCTCACCCTTCCTTAATCTGTGTGCAAAACTTGTAAATATCACTTAAATTAGTTGGAAAAGTAAAAGGGTATAATAGAAATTCTGTGTCAACTCAGGGTTCTCTAGGTATTTATCAATACAGTAATGCTGCACCTACCACCTTTTCTATAATTTACCTGCCACCTTTTCTATAATTTTAGGTCACAAAATACTGTTGATGGTGTCTACAAGTTTTTTTTTTATGGCACTTCTTAAAAATATTTGTAGAAAGATGTCAGTTGCTAAAGTTTACAACGACGAGTTTAGTTGTTTCAGGCCAACGGCGAGTTTTAGTGCTAATTTTTTGAAAAACTTGTCGTTCCAAATGGCGAGTTCAGTTCAATATTTTCAATGACGGCTCGCCGTTTCCAACGACGATGACATTTATACTAGACTCGTTGTTGAGAACAGCGATTTTAGTTCAAAATTTTGAAAGAACACTCGCCGTTCCCAATGGCGAGAACATTTACACTAAACTCGCTCTTGGGAAAGACGAGGATGTTGGAAATTTCACAGAGAGTGAAACATTCTGTTGGACTTAGTGAATTTTCGAAAAAAAACTTCATAGAATTTTTTTTGAACTAAACTCGCCGTTTCCAACAGCGAGTCTAGTGTAACTTTCATCGCCGTTGGGAATAGCAAGTTTGCATTGAAATTTTTGAACTAAACTCGCTGTTTACAACAGCAAGTCTAGTATAATTGTCTTCGCTGTTGGGAACAACGAGTCTTCATTAAAATTTTTAAACTGAACTCGCCATTGGGAACGACGAGTTTCTTAAAAAATTAGTACTAAACTCGCCGTGTCCCAATGGCAAGCATGAAACAACTAAACTTGCTATTGGGAATGACGATTTTAGTTGTTGAGTCCACAAACTCAAATACTTTGGCAATTGTTCTATAAGTACAAATATTTTCAAAGAATGACATAAAAAAAAATTGTATCTACAATCTATTCTACAATAACCTCAAATTGACCCAATGTTGTAAAAAGAAAGGTTGTAAAAAAAATTATGGGTGTAGCATTACCCTTACCAATAAATAAAGGACAACATCCATGGTTCATGAGGAAATAAGGCACAGATCATAAGAAAATTCCAAAAAATGCTATACATAAATGAGATTCTATTCCAAATTTTAATAACGCTTATCTTTTAGTGATTGTTGAATCTTACCAATTTATCTTTTAGTGATTAATGAACCCTTCAATCACTAAAAGAAAAACCTCATATAAATTTGGGGTAGAACTCATTTATATGTAGAATTTCTGGAAAATTCCAATTGTACTATCCCAATTCCTTCGAACTTGTATACCACTTCGACTGTATAATTTTCTTATAATTTTTTTTCTTTTACTCCTAAAGCTCTCCTGGCCATGAAAATGAAAGTCGACCAGTTTTTTTTTCACCTCTCACTCACGTGCTCTCTCTCTATAACTGAATAAAGAATATTAAAATATAAATGTACTCCTTATAGCTAAATAAGCCAACTGAGTAGGACTGTAGGAGTGACGAGGACTTCGTCCTTAACCATTACTAATTAGTAGAGTACTTAACATATAATGCTAATTGCAAGGATGTTTTTTTTTTTAAAAATCAACTCATTTCCCAATTGATTAGTACTACTTTTTCTATTCTTCTTACCCTCCAATTACATTCTTTCATCATAACGCCGATGGTGTCATATTACTTCTTGAAGAGCATACAGAACTATGAAATTTTGGAGTTTCTCCCTCTAGAAGTTCTAGAGCTCTAGAAGTTCTAAAAAAAGAAACTCTCCTTCCAAAAAATCCTCCAAAACACAAACCCTAAATTGAGAAGTTGGGGGCGACAGCTAGGGTTCGTGTAACGCCCCAAATTTTTTTTTTTTTTTGACTCCAAACTCAAATCTTTCAATTTCTATATCACTTTAATCATAAACTAAGAAAGTTATATTTCAGGAAAAATTTTGACAGAGTCTCCCCTGTAAATTTTGCCCCGAAACACAAAAAGCTAACGGAATTCTGCTCAAAATTCCGTAGCTCACAATCCACATAATATTTTCATGGGCTCCCCAGACCAAAATGAGCAGATACACACAAGCAATATAATATAATGCTCTGAGGGGCAAACTCATAACGAATTATCAAATATCAATTAAAAACTATAAATTTCTTTGAAAAACAAGGTAAAATTTTAGAAAAATCCTTGTAAAACCTACCACAGAGCCCGGTACTCCACAACGAGGTGGGTACGGGTCACAAACCTACCACACCACCTCAAACTATACTCATCATCGTCATATACATGCTTATACACCCATAATACAATTTAAATCATAAATTCAACTATTCGTAAAACTAATTAGTACAAAAATTTTAATTTAAAACTTCACCCTACAATCTGCGCCTCACCTCTGCATTGATGAGAACCTGTAACAGTAGGAGATCTTGGGTCGTCCTCGGACTCCCCTAACCCCCCAAACACTAAGAGATTAGCCATTTCTGGTGTGAGTACAATTCACTAATCTAATAAATAAATCAAACTATATAAATAAAACAAATTCAACTTACAATTTTAAAGGTAAAAAGATTCAACCTGAATCCGAACATTAAAGCATCAAGAATACGCCTTTATATCAAATACTTGACAAATCTGCATCCGTCCCCATATATATATATATATCCTTAACTTCACACCCTTCGCTAAATGCATCATATTACATGACTGCATATATATATATATATACACACACATATACACAACTCATTCACTTTATACCCAATCACAAGCAACACATTAATTCACATTCAATTACTTCTCATTTTGAAATCCCCAACACAAATACTTATCATTTCATAATTCCTACCACCTCATCGTTTCTTTACTTCCATAAATACTCATATAAAGTCCCTAACTCTTTTCTTCATACTTTTATAACTACGCACTTCATTTTCCATTCATTTACATCTACGAACTCACAACTCATATTCTTAAATACTCATTTTCATTCATAACCCTTTCTTTCTCAATTTCATATTTCATAGCACCGCGTTCATTTATTTCTTATAACCCATATCATCACGTATGCATATATCCACATAATACCACATTAATTCCTGTCTTATGACAAAATATAACACTTCATTACCCATTGCAATTTACTCACATTTCATCACATCATGAACATATCACTTATTACATACTCATTCTTATCACATCAAAATATATTTTATAACTTATTCTCATCCCGTTATATCATTTAGCTATTATTCAGGCTAATTAATGACCAACTTACTTTCATCTTCACTATAACTCAAGTTATCACTGATTTCACTTTCATTCACATCAATTTATATTCCATACCCCCAAACATAGTTTGGGCAATAATATATCACATCCCAAATCCGATAGCTTGGGTAATAATCACCACACCCCAAACGCATATCTGGGTAATATCACATCACATCTCAAGAGTTATTAATTCACTTCAATCATTATTCATCTTCACTTCACTTTATTTCTCATTTCTCTCAATCATTACCACTATTATATCCACTCACCCTGCGAATTATGCCAAGGCAGGTAGTTCCCACAATTTCCACAGAAATTGCGGGCAGGTAGTTCCTTGACACAATTCTAAGGTACAACTCATATCAATCTGTATTTACTTTAATGACCCCATATGTAATACAATTACTTCATATTATTCATGATAACATATCTCTTTTATTATTTTCATCTTAAATTAACCACGTACTGCATTTACCACTTCTTTTCATGCACTCACTCATAACTCATTTTCTTTCACATTTACTTCATTCACAACTACTTTCTTTCTCATCCACAATTCGCAATTCACTTTCTGTACTTCCCGTATTCATTATCATAACACAATTTCTTCATTTAATCCCTATTAATACGCTTTTCGTATTTTTTGAATCTCATCTCATAATTACTTATTTATTCTTTATTCGTAACTCATAATACACTTGCTTCATTTCATTTTAGACTAGGCACTTTCTTCTCTTTCTCATTCACATTCTATATCATATTCAACTTACCCCAGGTCTATCCCGGAGTACCAATTCTCTCTCAGGTCTACCCTGAGGTGTCAACTCTCTCTCCGATCTATCCGGAGGTATCTGCTCTCCCAGGTCCATCCTGGGGAATCAACTCTCTCTCAGGTTCCACCTGAGGTATCATATCTCTCTCCGGTCTATCCGGAGGTATCTACACTCCCAGGTCCATCCTGGAGTATCAACTCTCTCTCTCTCAGGTCCCACCTGAGGTATCACATCTCTCTCCGGTCTATCCGGAGGTATCTGCACTCCCAGGTCCATCCTGGGGTATCAACTCTCTCTCAGGTCCCACCTGAGGTATCATATCTCTCTCCGGTCTATTCGGAGGTATCTACTCTCCCAGGTCCATCCTGGGGTATCAACTCTCTCTCAGGTCCCACCTGAGGTATCATATCTCTCTCCGGTCTATCCGGAGGTATCTACACTCCCAGGTCTACCCTGGGGTATCATATCTCTCTCCATCTATGCGGAGGTATCTATTCAAGTCAACCGAAATTATTGTTATTAACAATTACTTTTCATATTAACATCACCCTTTATCATCATAATATCTCATCCTTTATTTAAACTTATCCTCATAAACAATGATCACCATCTCAGTTACCCTTTCAATGCATCACACAAAAGAAAATATCACAGCCATTAATATATAAAATCATCACATCATAATATTGCACATCACAACTGCACTGTATTATTTATTTTAACATTGCCCCATACATCATGCGTATATCATACCATTTATTATCTCAATATCACAGGTTTGCATACGCCCAATATATCAACACATCACAACATCATATATATAAATACACCCAATACGTTACCATCACCCTGGATATTCCAAATCACAACAATTCACAATATACCGACATCTTATATAAATATAACTCATCCCCGTATATATATATATATATATATCACTAATCCATCATCTATAAGTTTATATCAATACCCGAGATGAGTATTTAATCGTCATATCGCATATCAACACCGAACACTAATTTCGCTTTACACATACACCTTATTCCGGGATTCATATCAATCATTCAAATTATACTAAAATTTTCTTAAAACAACAGATATATAAATATTTTCATACTCACCTCATAGCCCGGAAAGCCTCGAAGCATCACTTCTCCATCCGGCACACGAAGCCATTAACATTTTCTATTGTCAAGTTTCAAAGCAATTAAGGCTCACAACATCCAAATCAACCACAGAAAATAATAACACTATTTCTAATATCACTCAGGCATTTTATCGAATGTCTGGGATGCACACGTGCATCGCACGTAATATTTAAATTCCTACGGGATGTTTATCCCCAAACAATTACTAAAATCACTCCCAACTTATTATAATTGTTCTACTAAAATTCTACTACTATAGAGGAGATAATCCTCACATATATAATTCTCTTTTACAAACCCAAAACCCTAATTTATTAGCAACTTACAAATTCCCCAATAATTTTCCCATTTCTTAACCCTAACATCAAAATGAACTGCTAACCAAATTCATATTCCATTACTAAGCAAAATAAATTAAAAGCACATAAAAATACACAAATAAATTCAAAGGGATATACCTCCACTAATTCCTTTCTCCAAATCGACTCCGCCATGAGCTAGAGCACCCTTCAATTAGCATACCCTCCGAATTAATTTGAAGATGACGAAGAAAAGAGGATGATTCGAGTAGGGAAAGGATCGGCGATTGGGTTCGGCCGTATGCTTCGATCGGGAAGAAACCAGGGAAAGGAAAGAAAGGAGAAAGAAGGGGGGGTGTTTGGGAAATATTTCATAAAGTATAAATATAATAAAGGATTTTTAAGGGGATATTTGCATATAAACCCCCAATCTCCAAAATATTTCAAATAAACCCCCAGCTCTCGCACTTTAAAATACTAACAATCTAAAATGCATAAAATAGTCTCATAATAATTCTCTAAAATTATAAAATAAAATAAACAATATTTCTTCACGCAAAACTCAACTCATAAACTCCAATATATCATCTACACCAATCCATCAAAAATATTCATATCAATATCAATATTTAAATAAAATATATCAAAAATAATTTTCTCCACCCTAAAATATATAAAAATAGGTATTTTCGGTATATTACAAATTCGAGGTGTTACAGTTCGTCCCCCCTCCCCCGGGGGTTGCGCTACCACCATCATCCCTCCCTCCTTTCACACCTCTGCACATTCTCTCTCTTTCCCTTCTTCCCGTTGCCCCACAGGCCACAAGTCGATGGTGGGCCGTCGAGCTCTGTGCCGCCATGGTTCGTGGTGGTAGCTCCTATGAACAAGGAGGTGCTGGTGAGCTCCTTGTGTGGAGCTCGTGGAGATGGCAGCGACGCTAGGGCATCCTCTAGTGCTCTGACATCTTTGAGCGCCGGACCCCCCCTTCCTCTCGCGACCTTGCACTGCAACCACCGTCGCCACTCTGAATGGTTCGGGAATTTATGAGGGTCGGAGGGGACTGTGACAACGCCACCGTCGTCGACTTCAAGACAACTCGGGTTCGGAACCGCCACAACCACGTCAGCCTACTGCCCTGACGGCCACAACCACCGTGACGGCGCCACTTCTTCCCCTAATCATCGACCCTGACATCGGCAACGCCATCATCCGTCGTGGCGCGGTCACCTGGTGTTGTTTATTTTTTGTTTGGGTTCATGGTTAAGAATGTGAGAATGAGAGAGAGAGAGAGAGAGAGAGAGAGAGAGAGAGAGAGAGAGAGTTGAGATACTCTCTTTTTGGTGTGTCGGTGTATATGAGAAATCGTTTGAAGAGCTAGAGCGTAAAAGATGTGAAGGTATCCTCTTCACGGCTCTTTTTGGCTGTGATTTTGGTTGGGGTGTGAATGAGGGTTGTTTGTGTGCATCGACGGATAAAACCATCACAACAGTGCCATCCCCCTCATCACCAACCCGGACAACTGCAATTCCACCACCCGTCGGGGTGAGAAGAGAAGGTGAATCTTCAACAGTTGTGGTGTGGTTTGAGTTTTGGTTGTGAGAGGGAGAGTGAGCAAGTGAGGGGATGTTGCTCTTCACTAATCTCATTTGGTGCGTGTTTGTGTATTTGAGAAATTACTTGAGAAAGCACGAACGTGAGAGGCGAAGGTAACCTCCTCACGGCTATCTCTTTGGTTGTGATTTTAGTTGGGATATGTGCGAGTGTTGCAAGTTTGTGGGAGGAGAAGAGGAGAAGCAGGGTTCGGCGGATGTAGAAATCCCACTTGACGTGCTTCAGGTGGGTGTACGCCTGTTGTGGAAGCGGAGCACGAAGCTAAGTTGATGTACAAGCAATTTTGAAGGGCCGAACTATGTGATTGGGCCCAAGATGGGGTCCATTACAGTTATAGAGGAGTTACATCAGTTGGTCCTCTCCGATAGTGTAGAAGACTATCGGTTTGTCGGCCCACCCTCCAGGGTTTGTTGGAGGAATCTCTTGTTGTCTGTACGAGTTATGTTGCTTCATGTTTTATTTTATGTTGTAGATTGTATTTTAGTCCACTACTCTGGATTTGTTTTGTTAACCTCTTATTAATGAAACATGGTGGCCATATTCCATATTTCTTCTTCTTCTTCTTCTTCTTCTTCTTCTTCTTCAAGAAAAAAAAGAAAACCAACAAACAAACAAACAAAAATAAATAAATAAAATAAAAATAAAAATACCCTCATGAAAAGCATAACCTTATGCGTTGCCACTTTCATGAAAATTCTGATATTTATTTCTTTCCAGATAAATCATATAGTAGCAGAGAATATCATCCTACCAAGGCAATATGTCTTAAGAATTACTTTGGAAATGGTATTTGATGAATTCTAACTCCTGCACTGTTGTGTGTCCGACATAATTTGACAATCCAACCTTGAGCCAGCATAGTTCCCATCTGTATCTTGAATATGTATTAAAAAAAAAATTAGTATTCTATAGTTTCAGAACCATTCTGGCATAGAACACAACTATGCGCTTGTAGAATATTTTGAGAAAATAATCTACCAGTAGTCGGTCGTCGGTAGTAGGTTATGAATAACTCGCAAAACACAACATGCCATTTTTGGAGAGTGTACGGAAACCTTACCTCTTTGAACCAAGTGACTTTCGATGATGTAATTCTGAAACCCTCCCAAGCCAGTCTCAAAGAGAATTCTCAATTTGGTAGACCAAGCCATATCCGTAAATAACACTAGAGGGGATGAATAGGGTGATTGTGCGGAATTAAAATTTTTAAAAAATAAAGTTGCAAATCAAAAGAAAATAGATAGAGAGAACAAACACGGCAAGCACAAGTGACGCAGCGATATAACGTGGTTCCACCTCCAGGTCTACGTCCACACCACCTACTTGTAGCAATTCTCCGCCACAATCGTTCCATTATACCGAAACCCTTGTACATTGATTCTCGGATTCAGGCTGAGAGACCTATTACACCTATAAGACTTCTAACACAAGTCCCATCAATCTCACCGAAGTGGAAGAAAAGAAAAACTCAAGATCCTTAATGATCCTGACTGAAGAAAATAAATAATTATCACACACACTCGGATTGATTGTTGAATTGATTAGTTCAGAATATTTTTCTCAGAGTAACAGGTGAAGAATACACAGTGGGTTCGTCCAAATATATAGACGGAAAAGTGTATCTATCAAAAATAGAAATGATACATTCCAAAAAAAAATAAATTGCGCGAGTTACGGTCGACCACAATAAAGGGACAGTCGACCGTTCATCTTTATATGTTTTGAATCTTTTATTAATATTATTTAATTCTAAAAATCTTTGAATGCTTGATCTTGCAATCCTTTTTTATTGCTTACCTTTTTTTTATTATTCTTGAATCTCTTTTGAATCTTTTATTGATATTATTTAATCCTAAAAAATTGAACAACTCAATTTAAACTTATTATTATTTATTGGTACGTTTTGTGCACGCCAAACTAAGAGTCAACAATATCCACTTATCATCCTTATCTATGGAGAGGTGAAGGAACCCAGAGAATTTGTTGTCTAAAGACCTTGCAATGAACTATTGTGAAGTGTCAAGCTGCCATTCTTGTAATCCTAGTAACTTTCCAATTGTCGCCACCATTTATACCCAAATAACCTGGACCAATTTGATTAATGATGCTTCCATGAGCCAACCAAAGGTGGTACCAAATGAATGTGTGGTTCACATTTCCAATAATCTTCCTAACATTTGGAAGCACTAATTCCCTAGTCATCAACATCATCTGCTAGATATGGGAGTCCGAGTTGGATGTAGAAAGACTCCCAAAACTAATATCTTGCATACATCTTGATATCATGAAACTGGCCCATATGGAGTTGTCTTGTAGCAGTTGCCAATCATGTTTTATAACACTAGCTTTGCAAAGATCCTCTTACTCAGCCCCAGTGGTTTTTTTGTTAGGCTTTTTTGTTAGGTTGTCTTTTGTATCTTACATAAATCAAATCAATGTAAGGAAACTTAATAGCATTCCATGATACCATACACAAAACAAGCCATAAAAACAAGACAAAATTAGAGTAATAGATCAAAGGAAAATAAGCACGTCACCATGGAAAAGGCTTATTTTAAAATTGTTTGCAAGCCAAGTAACTCGAACTAAGCAATAAGGCTATGTTTAGTATTGTTTTTGGAGTGTTTTGGAATATAGGAGCGTTTTGTCTCAACATAGATATTTGATAAACTTAATTAAAAATATGTTTAGCAAAAAATATTTTTTTTAAACTACTATTTTTTGTCTGTTTTTTTTCCCTCAAAGCACTTAAAGCGGTGTGTTTTGCTTTACAAAAAGTGCATTTACTTACTAGGAGAAATTTTAAGTTAAATATTATTCTTTCGAAGAATACTTTTTATACCATCACCTTTTGTCTACAGAAGTTTTTTTTTTTTTTTTTGAAGAAAAGGTGGGATAATGCCACCCTATTTCATTAATAAGAGATTAATAAACAACCCCGATGTCTCGGGAAAATAAAAGTACAATGCAGGAAATAAAACATAACCCCCAACAAAACCCTGGGGGGTGGGTTACATCATCCAGCCTAAAGGCAATCAAAACCTAGACACAAAATACAAAGGCCAGGTACAAAATCCAAAGGCAACAAGCATACAAAGTCCTGATCCAAACTATGTAGTAGAGAGGCGGTAGTCCACTCATCAGTCCAGAGTAGGCCCGATCTCTATCTCCTCGTCGTCAAACTCATCCACCTGGAAAACCCTTGCAATTCTCCCTCTTGCTCCTGAAGCCGCCGCTGTAGCCCAAAATGAAATTAGATGCATGATATGAGTAAGATTACTAGAAATAGAATTACATGAAGCACGGAAATAGAAATTGTTCCTATCTAGCCATAACACCCATGTGGTTGCCGTAATGGCAATAAACCACGCATCTTTCATTTCGTGACGGGATGATGCAAATCTGGAACCGACCCACAGTTCCTCATAGTCTCTTGGGAAGTCACTTGTTCCTAATGCTCTTAGCACTTCTATCATTACGACCTTACTTCTGGTGCAGTGAAGAAACAGGTGATTCAAATCTTCCACGTGCAGGTTGCAGAACCCGCAGTTGGTCGCAATGTGAGGTTGCCTCTTGGCTAGGTTCTCTCTAGTGAGTATGGCATTGTTGAGCACAAGCCAGAGGAAGACTCTGATTTTCAGCGGTGATTTAGTCTTCCAAAGTACCGCTGCCCAGTTGGGCCTGCAGCCTCGGTAGTGAATCCGGTGGTAAAGTGATCTCACCGAGAACACTCCCCTGTTCTCAAGCTCCCAACGCATGTGATCTGGGCCTTGGGTACACATCACCCCGGACTGGACAATGCGCGTTTGAAGTTCATGCAGTTGCTATAGCAACCTTGGGGAAAGAGTTCCTTGGAACGACGGTCTCCAAGTCCCCCTTTTCCAAGTTTCCGCCACCGAGATATTCGGTCGATTCGTACTAGCAAACAGCTCTGGGAAATCATCCCTAAGAGTATGAGGACCGCACCACCTGTCCCACCAAAATCTGGTAGTACGACCATTGCCAATCAAAGATGAGGCTGCTGACTTAAAAGGTCCGCTGGCTTTAGCAACTCCTTTCCAGAAGCGGGAAACTTTGGATCCTACTCGAAAGCCTAAACTTCTAGTCCCCTTCCCTCGGAGGTACGGTTGGATAAAGTCCTGCCACCCTTCTCCGCCGTGATGAAACACCTTCCACCACCACTTTCCCAGGAGTGCCAAATTCATGTCTCTGAGGTCAACGATGCCTAGCCCTCCGTGCCTCTTTTTCATGCAAGCGATCTTCCATTTAATAAGGTGGTAGCCTCCCTTATTAGAGTCTGCCCCTTTCCATAGGAATCTTTTCCTGATGCGGTCGATCCGTTGGATCACCCACTTTGGGAGTTCAAAAAAGGACATATAGTAAATGGGCAGATTGGATAACACCGAGTTTATGAGAACCACTCTGCCTCCCAGCGAAAGTGATTTGCCTTTCCAACCGGACAGTCTGTCTTCCACCCTATCAATAATAGGTAACCAGTCAGCTTTAGTGAGCCTCCCTGGTCTGAGCGGAAGCCCTAGATATTTGATTGGGAATTCTTCAATCGCACAGTTGAGAATGGTGGCATGCTCCCGAGTTTCAGCATCTGATAGTGAGATAGGAATCAGCGTACTCTTGTGGAAATTAATCCTGAGGCCTGACCAGGCTTCAAAGCAGTAAAGGACCCCTTTAAAACAAATAGTTTCCGCTCTAGATCCATTACCAAAGATTAGGGTGTCATCAGCATATTGAAGGATCGAACATCCCTGATTAGCAGTGCTGCTGGCTACCGGCGTTATCCACCCTTTTCTTTGGCAGTTTTCTAGCATACCTCTGAGCACATCCGCTACAATAGTGAATAGGAGTGGGGACAGTGGGTCCCCCTGGCGGAGTCCCTTCTTGCACGGGAACGATGGACCGGGTCTCCCATTCACTGAAATTGCCGTTTTGCTAGAGAGTAAGCATTGCTTGATCCATCCAATCCATTTGTCCCCAAAACCTCTTCCTCTGAGAGCCTCAAGCAAACACTCCCAGTCCACAGAGTCGTATGCCTTCTCAAAATCCAGTTTGAGGAGAAAGTTCTTGGAATTAATTTTGTGGCAGTGGTGGATAACTTGTTCGGCAGTGGCCACGCAGTCCAGGATACATCTACCCTTAATGAATCCCGTCTGTGATCTACTGATAAGACTGTCCATAATGCCACCCAATCGGATAGCAAGGACCTTAGTAATAATCTTAGCCGAGCAGTTTATCAGGCTAATTGGTCTAAAATCCCCAATGCATTTGGAATCTTCCCGTTTGGGGATCAGCACAACTTCTGAAAAGTTGAACATCCCCAACCTCAGGTTGTTGTGGAAAAATTCCATCATCACATCCATGAATTCTCCCTTAATTTCTTCCCAGAACACCTGGTAGAACAACATAGGGAAGCCATCTGGCCCAGGCGACTTGTCAGCTCCCATCTGGTCAATGGCTGTTTTGACCTCTGACTCCGTGAAAGGTTCCTCCAAGGAGGAGACATATTGACCTGAGGCAATTTGATGCTCTTGCCAGAAGTCCTCACCCATAGGAAACCTAAAGTCATTCTTCTTCCCAAAGAGCCCCTTATAGAAAGACTGGAAAGTAGAGGAAATCACTTTATCATCTTGCGTTGTTCCAGTATCTGTCTGAATAGACAGGATAAGATTGGATCTCCTTCTTGCACTAGCAACCCGATGGAAGTAGGCCGTATTCGCGTCCCCCTCTTTGAGCCACGAAATTCTGGACCTCTGTTGCCATTTGATCTCTTCTAGTCTATACAGATTGGCAATGTTATCGCGAAGTTCTAGTAGCCTGTTCCGCTCTCCCTGCGACAGGATTCTAGTTTCTTCCACCCTATCAAGTTCGTCAATTTCTAACAGGAAGGACTCTTTATCACGCCAGATGATCGAGAATCTAGACCGATTCCACCTACAGAGCCTCTTTCTGAGCCTACGAATTTTCCCACACCATCGAGAGGCCGCGTCCCTGCCGGTAATGGGAAGAGCCCAGTTTTCCATCACCATATGGTGGAATCCCCGAATTTCCAGCCAGGCCTTTTCAAATCTGAACCTCCTAGGCTTGCGGGTAGACCGATTCCCCACCTCGAGGAGGATCGGGGTGTGGTCAGAGGTTGGCCTAGGGATCGTTCTAGCTGAGGCGAGAGGGAATAAAGCTTCCCAATCCATAGAGAATAGAATCCTGTCCAGCTTGGCCATAACCGGATTCGCTTGCAAATTAGACCAAGTAAATAGTCTATCATTGATTGGGATGTCCATCAACTCAAGTTCCGTGATAACTCTATTGAATTCCTCTCGGTGCCTGTCGCTAGCACCTCTCCCCTTGTGCTCAAAAGCAAACCTGGTGATGTTGAAATCCCCGCCCACAATCCAAGGCCCCGACCAGCGCTGGCGGATGTCGGATAGTTCTTGCCAGAAGGCCTCTCTGTCCGTGGCCACGTTCGGTCCATAGACAACCGTCACCGTCTGCATCCAGTCATCGGAGCGTCGTCTAAGTCGGGCAGTTAAGGAAAACGTTCCACGATGCTCCTCTTCGCATGAGAGAAGATCCGAATTAAAACCTATAGGAATCCCCCCTGAGGCACCGACCGATGGGCGTACTAACCACTCCTTGATCCTGTAGCCACCAACTCTTTTTAGTTTGTGCCCATGCTGTAGTTTGGTCTCCTACAGCCCTACTACGTCAGCCCTGGAATTGCTAATGACATCCCGCACCATACCCCTCTTACCCCCATCCCCCAGCCCCCTAACATTCCAAAATAGTGTATTCATTGGGGGAAACTGTCATGGGAGACCGTAGTGGAGGGTGTAGGGCCGACTACATCCTCGAGGATGATAGTCGACTCCTTGCCGACTCCAGTAGCGTTATCAATAGGAGACCTAACTCTATGTGTTTCCCAGCCCCGAATTTTATTGAGAAGTAAGGCGAAACGCTCAGGGTCCCAAACTTCTAATCCACAAGTGATAGCTAGATATAAAACATCAGAATCTGACATGCAATTTAAAATAGATGCTAAATAACTAGTCGTACCTCCATTGTCGAGCTTAGCGGCCTTGGCTGCGGCTGCGACCTCGAGATAGTCATCCAAGGACTCCACATGAGCCCTCTTAGGAGCTTGTTGAACTCTGAATCCAACTGCTCTACGGTGCTGTCCCGAGCTAATTCTGGGAGCTGAGTCTGGTATGGTGGACGGGACCATCTCAGGCGAGATCTCCCTCTGAGTGTTAGCAATGAACTCCGAATCCTCTGAATCCTCCTCAGAGAGAGTGAAGTCAACCTCGAGATTAAGCCTTCCTTCTGGATCCTCATCACTGTCAGTGAGAGTAGACTCATCAATAAGAGTGTGCGTTTTCACCTCGGACCCTTCATTGGGCCCGTGAACTGTTGAATCACTGATAGTAATAGAGTTCTCTGCCACGGACCCCTCATTGGGCCCGTTCTCAAAATTACAAATTGTCTGAGTGTAAGGCTGCTCTTTGGACCCCTCGATAGGCCCATGAGTGTCTACCAGTAGCGCTTTATCCAACGAATCAGAGCCGTCTACCACCGGATAACCATATGAGTCCCCGCGATGCATCACAACGCCCACCTTGATACCCACGCCATCAGCTGCGCTGTCCAAAGCGGTAATCTTACCGCTGAGGACAGCTGGCAGCACGGGATTGGTGGGGGTATCGGTGGGGTCCGAGAGAGTTCGGTGCCCCAAGCCAGACGTGAGACAAAGACTGCCCCGCTCGCCACGTGGCTGCTCCTCATTGGTGGGCGTGTCGGTGGGCGTGTCAGACGCCGAATTCAAAAGACTCCCCACATTAATTACCTCCTTCTGCTTCCCTTTAACGCCATCAGACTCTACATCTCCCACTTCGAAACCCTTTCCGCCATGAACCACTCTCTGGCTCTCTACTTTCTCAACTGCTCCAAAAAACCCTACTTTATTTCCCAAAACGGCGGTAGGAGAAGAGCCCTCTTTGCCTCCAACTCTCTCTGAGCCACCCACGAGCTCAGATGGCTTCTTTTTGCTGGCTAGTTGTGGGTCGCCGAGCTGTTCCCTCCCCAGAGCAGGGACAGACTGTGGTCGCTCCTGCCTCAACAGAGCGTCTTTTTCTCCACCTTCTGTTGCCTTCCCTTGGGAAAACCAACCTCTAATCACCCACTCCTTTGTCGATAGTGCTTTTTCAGCAACCACCTGCCTCGCCTTGGCTTTATCCACTACCAACCCCAACCTCTGACCCTGCATGCTGTCAGAAAGCGAAGGGTTCCTCCTTCGGTGTACAGTCCGTTCTGGCCCTTGGCTCTGATCCTCTGCCATGCCTACTGATGAGTGGATGTTAGGTGAAGCCCCATGGACCACTGCGTTGGGGGCCCCAATGGGCCTCTGACCTTTGGGTCTAGCTGGGCTTTGCCCTCCTCCATCTTCTAAGGTCGGAAAATCCGTCGCCGTCAGTAGATCCACCTCCGGCGTGGTCTGGCGTGGACTTGGAACCATGGCTGCCCTGATAACCTCGCGATGAGCTCTCTCGATCTCGTGGGCGCCGTCGATGGTGCTGCTCCTCGGCGGAGACACCACCTGTTTGTAGCTCCGGTGGTCTCTGATCATGGACGCTGGCTTGGGGGTGGTCGTCGGTGTTGTATCAACTCTCTGGTCAAGCACAAATCTACCAAGTAAGCCTGCTCAAAAGAATAAATTTTTGCAAAGCGAGGCAAGAGATCAATATCAATACACCTAATCAAAACCCTAGCCGAAATTAACTTGGAACGTCGCTCTGTTTTCTCATCCAAAGCTTCCACTGAGCCAAACTCCGAAATAATCTCTTGAATGGCCTCTCGCCTCCAAAATTGAATTGGAATATTGTGGATCCAAATCCAAAACAGTGATCCCTGGGGAAGTTCAGCTCCAAAAGTAGGCGACCACCTCCTGAACTCCACCTGGAAATGTCCGAAATCAACTTTTCCAAGTCCCACCACCTCCGATACCTTCTCTGGCTTAGGGAATGAGATCAAGAATTGTTGGTGGCAAAGCTTCTTGACGACCCAATCGCGGTCGGCACGCATTGGCCATCTGTGATTCAGGGCATGGAGTAGGTGCTCCTCAGAAGGGCTCCCCGACCGGATCCAAGCTATCGCACACCACTCCTGTAGCCAAGCTTCTTCATGCTTAACCACCGTGAGGCTGCTGGCAAGCTTTATCCTAGTGGGGCTCTCCGGTGACTTCCCTCTAAGGACCAGCCGCTCCTCATCCACATTTGACTTAAGACCGTTAGTACAAGAGTAAGACAAGTGGCCCCATTTCAAGCACCTAATGCATCATACTTCCTTCGTGCATTCGGAGCGGATGTGTCCGAGGTCCCCACAGTTGAAACAAGGGACGAGCTTCTTCTTCCCCTTTCTGTACTTTTTTCTTTCACCTCCACTGCGAACCAGTATTGAAGGGTGTTTTTCGGGAAGGTTTTCATGTTGGATAGAAGCAGACGTGGACCAGCTCTTCCTCTTACCCCCTCTGCCGACCACCACCCACGACTCCGCCTCCTCCCCTCCTCGAGCTCGTTCCCCTGCCTCCTGCGGTGCTTCGTTTGGAACCCGTCGTTGGTCCCAAGCGCTCGTGCCCTTGAGGTGGGCTGGAGCTTGCTCACCGGAGTGGGCGTGGAGTCGTTGCGTTGTTGCGCCGGCAGCAGGCAGGCATGGATTCGGAGCATGGAGATCCTGCTGCGACCTCCTTGCAATGGCCCTGTTTTTGGAAGAGAGGTAACTTGATGGTACCGTTATATTGCAATTTTCCTTTTGGTTCAAAGCCTCCCTTGGAGCGCGTGAGTTATCTTTGTCTCTAGTGTCAATGACACTCCGCCGATGGCATTGCTGGATCAAGTCGGGGGATCTCTGTCGCTCTCTGAAGCGAGTAGGAGGACCCCTCTCTTGGGCCCTTCCCCTCGGCGGAGACTCCCGATGCTGGCGATGATGAGCGTCGCCTTTCCCTAGGCCTTGAAGTGCACTACTGTGTGCCCGCCTTGTGGAGAGCGCGCGCCTGAGCCTCTGGGGGTTCTCAACCACTCTGTGAGTGGATGCAGATGTTATGGCAGGGTAGGTTTGGAGTGCCTCAGCACCAACCTGAGGCTGGCTAATGGGAGCGGATTGTGCATGATCATATGAAAGTACTGGTGTCTCGATTTTTTGTGGGGACAGGTCGTTGAGCACTGAAGGCGGTTGAGCAGGGTGGGGTGGGGGTTTCGGTTGGGGCGATGGTGGTTGTGGAAGGCAGTTGCGGTCCCGCACACAGGGCCCGCAACCCCTCATCTCAAGTTCAGAGATCATTGGAGAAGCTTGTTGTTGGGGTGAGGAAGAGGGTGGGGAGGGGAAGGGCTGGGAGAAGAATGTAGGTGGACTGAGTGGTTATCGGCCGGGAACGGTGGCTGGGGAAGTGGTCGTAGTAGGCTCAGGGAAGGATAGTTGGTAGGAGAGTTGGTAGGAGCTCATTATGTTTAAAGTATTTTCCCTGTTTCGACCAAAGTTAGAATAACTAAAGTTATATTTTGTGTTCGGGTGAGAGCCGAGTATCCTAACCAACTAGACTACAACGGATTCTTTTGTCTACAGAAGTTCCTAACAAAGCCTAAGCGCTATGTCACTCTGGGGACCATGGCGATTCCTACATAGTGACACCAACTCATTAAGATTAAGTGAAACTAAAACTAAATCAAATATGTTTAATAGAATATAAGTGTAAAGTTCTCAATTCTTACGGTGTCTCTGGAACTTTGATTTATTATGGGTTTTTCATAAGTTATCAGTGTTGAGTTCTAACTGCGGAATAACACACAAACGAGATGCAAAACAAAAGAATTAAAAGCAAAAAAACCAAAGCAATAAAAAACAATCATACAAGAACACACAAGATTTTTTCGAGTCTCACCTAATGCAATGGTTACTTTTTCGTGCAGAGACACTCATGCAATTTTTACTGGAAATATGAAGAACAAGTTTACAAATCTCTCAAGAACTCACCCCCAAGGTGTAGGATTTCTCTCTATCTCCCCCTCTCTCTCTGACGGCTGATAGAACTTTATTTTCCCTTTTCTTAACCGTAAAATTGTACACAATACAATATATATTGGTTTACACAATATCTAATCTAAGCCGCTCATCAATCAGTACCGCGACGGTCGACCTCAACTTAGGACGGTCGACTGTTCATGCCTTCGACTATATAGGGATCCAATAGAGAGCGGGTCGATTGACTGCGTGGTTGACCGGTTGTTCCTTCAGGACTACAAGGATGTAACAGCGCGCGGGACGGTCGACCGTTCGGTCGACTGTGCGGTCAGTCGGTCGGGCAGTCGGTCGGGTGGTCGATCGACTACACTCTACCTGCAGCTGCTTGCTCCATCTTTGACCCTTCTTTTCATTTGTCTTATTCAACCCCATTATCGTCTATTTAAATCCACAAACCCTAACAATGTCCCACTTAGAGACATATACATGAAGTCTCTAACTTGTTCTTCGTTATTCGATTGGCCTAGTTGAGGCCAGTGCCTCTGGGAGTCTCCTCATCAATTAACCTGGAGACAATCAAATAGCAGTATAGCAGAACTGATGCTTCCTGCTATCCATTACCTTTGTGAGCATGTCCGTCGGATTCTTAGTGCCAAGAATCTTAGATAGCTTCAACCATTTCTTCTCAACTGACATTCTAATAAAATGATACCTCATTTGAATGTGTCGAGTCCTAGAGTGATATGACGAGTTTTTCACCACTTTGACTATTACACCATAGCTCACCTATGGGTTGCTTTCTGCCCAGATGTTTCATAAGCTCAGAAATCCACAACATGTCTTTCATCGCCTCTGTAAGTGTCATATACTCTCACTCTGTGGTTGACTGTGCTATAACCTTTTGTAACTTTGAAGCCCAACTAACATATGTACCTTTAACTGTAAATACATACCTTGTAGTACATCTGCAACCATTACGATCGCCCAAAAAATCTGCATCCACATAACCATGAATATGCAAAGAATTTTCCCCAAAACAAAGAGAATAATATGAAGTACCTGCAAGAAACCTGAGAATCCACTTTACTGCAGGCCAATGTTTTTTACCTGAATTCTTCATTTAACGGTTGACAACTCTCATTGCTTGTGCGATATCTGGTCTTGTAGACACCATCACATACATCAAACTCCCAACAGCTGAGGAAAAAGAAATAGCAACCATTTCCTCCATCTTTTCCTCTGTTTTAGGACAAAAGCCCATTGATAACTTGAAGTGTGCGGGCAAGGAACAAGTGACTGGCCTCGCGCCATCCATATTGAACTGCTTCAACATCTTCTTCACGTAGTCCTCTTGAGATAACCAAAGCTTCTTACTGTTCCTGTCTCTAGTGATGTTCATTCCGATGATTTGCTTTGCTTCACCCAAGTCCTTCATTGGAAACTCCAAAGCTAGCACCTTTTTCACTTCCTTGATCTTCTCCATATATAAACCTGCAAACAACATATCATCCACATACAATGCCAATGTAACTATATCATTGTTTTCATATCTACAAACATATACACAATGATCTGTTTCGCATCTGTAGAAATATTTTACTCTTATAAAGCAATCAAACTTCAAGTACCATTTCCGTGGTGCTTGTTTGAGCCCATAAAGACGCTTCTTTAGTCAACACACCATGTCTCCTTTCGCTTTAGCTTCAAAACCTAAGAGTTGTCTCATGTATAGCTCTTCTTCGACATCACCATGGAGAAATACTGTTTTCACATCAAATTGGTCTAAGTGCAAGTCTTTAACTGCCACAATACTAAGAAGAACTTTGATTGAAGTCATCTTCACAACCGGTGCAAAGATCTAACTGTAATCAACACATTTTCTTTGAGAGAACCCTTTCATAACAAGCTTCACCTTATACCTCTTACTGCCATCTGCGTCATTTTTTACTATGAATATCCATTTGTTTATAAAAGCGCGTTTCTATGTAGGTAACTTGGTCAACTCCCAAGTTTGGTTCTGTTCCAAAGAGTTCATCTTGTCCCTCATGGATAACTCCCACTGAATTTGAGCTTCTCCTCATTTGTCTCTGGCTAACCTGAATCCGTGTACAGAACATGCTTGTGAACAATACTAGCGGATGGATCAAATATCTTTGTTGGTTTTCTCTCTCGTGTCGATCTCCTAAATGTGGGTACCGGTTCACCGACCAGTTTAGGTTTCCTGAACTGCTCTGGCTGTACCTATTTGTCTTGGATAACCTGCTCATTCGTAATAGGCTCATCATGAGCCTCCTGTGCTGTCTTTAGTACCTGTACCTGCTGCTGCATTGCAGGGCCTCCACCACTAGGACCGCCTTTAGAATCTGAATATGAACCAAAATTTGACCCTGAACTAGTTGTATTGTCTTGACATGTGTGCTTGTCCTTGTATAAGAACTCTTCATTAAACACTATATTATTGCTGTGAATGGCCTTGTTATCCGCAAAATCCCAATGTCTGTAACCATACTAATCACCGCCGTAGCCAATGAATATACACTTTCTGGATTTCGAATCCATCTTCTTTCTTTCTTCCCTGTCAATTAGTAAATATGCAATACAAACCAAAACATTCAAATGCGAATAATAGATAGTTTAACATGACAATAGATCTTGTGAAATGGCCCCGTCAAGGGCATTAAATGGGCAACAGTTAATTAAGTAAACTGTTATATCTACTGTAGTGACACAAAGATGGACTAGAATACCTGCATGAAGTCTCAAGCATCTCGCCCTTTCGATTATTGTGCGGTTCATTCTTTCTGCTACTTAATTCTCTTATGGAGTCCTAGGAACTGTGATTCCTTGGATATCTTTATTTGCCAGATAATCAATGAACTCTTTACCTGTGTACTCACCACCATTGTCCGACTTTACTATTTTCACCATGCAACCCGTCTCATTCTCATCCCTGACTTTCCAAGCTTTGAATGCCTCAAACACTTCTAATTTCTCGTGAATTGCATGAACCCAAACTTTTCTTGTAGCATCGTCGATGAATGTGAAGAAGTATATCTTACCACCATAAGAGAATTCCTGAATTGGAACTCACACATCTGTATATACCAACTCTAGATTCCTAAGCTTCTTCTCACGTCCACTCAAATAAAAACAAACTGTCTTCTATTAGCCCATCATGCAATTCTCACAGAAATATATCTCAACCTTCTTAAGATTTGACAAAAGATTCCTAGAACAAAGTTGCTTGACACTCTTTTTACCAAGGTGCCCCAACCTGACATGCCAAATAATTGAAGAAGAACTGCTTGCTGATGCTGTAGCAATGATATCACCTGAATCACCTCCTCTGAGTAAGTACAACGTGTCACCACGCATTCCTTTTGCCACCAACCTGGAACCTGTAGTCACTTTCTATTTTCCATGTTCAAAAGTTGTTATGAATCCTTCTTTGTCTAGTTTACTAATCGAGATCAAATTCTTCCTCAAGCTCGGAATGTGTCTTGTGTCATTCAAATTTAATTGTCCACCATTGCGAGACTTCACTCTCACTGTGCATTTTCCTATAACTGGACATATTTTCCCATTGCCAACTGAAACTGTACCAAAGTCACATGTCTTGTACTCCTAAAAAACATTATAAATGGGTGTAAAATAGTAAGAAGCACCTGAGTCTATACACCAATCATCTTGCATAATATCATATCTAGTAGATAAACATAATTCATTTAAATGGCATTCGATACTTACCACATTGGCTACGTGTGCCCCTGCTTGCGCTTTCTTATACTCCTTGCATTGGTCTCTCCTGTGTCTCATCTTCTTGCAGTGTCAACACTCACCTTTGCGTTGTCCTGCTCTTGACTTGGACCTATAATTCTTGCTTTTCGACATGTCTCTGTTGTTACTTCTACCATGATTATCAACTGACACCATGGCATTGCTAGGATATGACGCTGAAGGCTCTCCATGACTCTTCTTTCTTGCATCCTCATTCATGATGCTGCTTATAACATACTTCAGAGTTGTCGCATCGGTCTGGATGCTTGTAATGGTCTGCTCGACTATGCTGTAACTATCGGGAAGACTGGATAACAACAACAACGATTGTGCCTTTTTCTCAAAATTAAACCTCAACGATTCCATATGATTGTAAACCATACATAAATTGTTGATGTGCTCTGGCACCGAACCCCTTTCCTGACACCTCATGTTGACCAACTTCTTTAGGTGAAGAATATGGTTCACTGCATTTTGTTTCTCAAACATATCTATCAAAATCTCCATTGCCTCCTTCGCGGTCTTGTCTTCTCAATGTGAAATAGCAACTTCCTATTCAACGATAACTGAATCTGTCCAAGTACTTTATGATCCAATATGTTCCAAGCGACCAATGTAATCGTATCTACCTCTGCCGCTTTTGGCTTCAGACCAACAATGGATCATAAAGATCTTTCTGTCGGAGATACAATATCATCTGCATCTTCCATATTGTGAAATCTGTTCCATTGAACTCCTTGACTCTACTCTTGTCTCCCATCTCAATCAATGCAACCAACCTGGTGCTCTGATACCACTTTGTTGAGTTCTAACTGCGAAATAACTCATCAACGAGATGCAAAATAATAGAATCAAAAGTAAGAGAACAAAGCAATAAAAAAATCACACAAGAACACACGAGACTTTTTTGAGGTTCACCGAATACAATGGCTACTCCCCTGCCCATAGGCACTCCTGCGATTTCCACTAGAAATATGAAGAGCAAGTTTACAAATCTCTCAAGAACTCACCCCCAAGATGCAGGGTTTCTCTCTATTTACCTCTCTCTCCCGAAGGCTGATAGAATTTTCTTTTCTCTTTTCTTAAGACCTAAAATCGTACACAATATAATATATATAGGTTTACACAAAATCTAATCTCATCCGCTCATCAATCAGCTTCTTTACGGTTGACCGCAACTTAGGTCAATGACCGTTCATGCCTTTGACTGTACATGGACCCAACAGAGAGCGGGTTGGTCGACTGCGCCTTCGACTGGTCGTTCCTTCAGGGGTACAGGGCTGTAACAGCTAGTGGGACGGTCGATCATTCGGTCGACTGTGCGGTCGGTTGGGTGGCCGGTCGACTGCATTCTACCTGCAGCTGCTTGCTGCTTTGAGTTGCTTCCTCCATCTTCGACTCTTCTTATTGTCTGTCTTCTTCAACCCCATTATCATGTATTTGGATCCACAAACCCCAACAATCAGGAGTAGGGTTCTTCAGATTATATCCTATTTAAATAGACCGAATCTAATTCTATCTTCCTGAGATGATCGACATGCAAACGTTATTCCTCTCTACAAATGTGGCATTTAATCCAACCTGAACCACATCAGTTCCAGATCATATTTCACCGCCAAAGAATCGAAGGACATTTTTATCAAAAGCAATTTTCTCTATCACCCCCTCCCCCCCCCCTTTTGAAATTACGTCAACAGTGGAACTCATGAATTGAAAATGAGAACATATTCCATTTCACCAGTCATCAGCAAAGCACAAATATGGACACCCCACACTTATTTCTTGCACACACGTACATATTGTAATGATGAAATATGCTCCACTAGTTTTACGGCATGGGTAAAGGCATTGTATTTTAGGTTTAAAGCTATTAACGTGGGTTCACAATAAACGAAAAAAATGCTCATAGTTGTTCAACAAAGTGAAAAATTATTTACAATGTCGGCTATTTGGCCTATGTAGCTTATAACAAAGAGGACCTTAATCATGTTCATGAATGCATGTGTCAATATGACCATGAAGAGAATCAAGGCAAGTTCTAGAGAAATAAATCCATGGAAGAATATCTCACATGAAAGAAAGTAGTGAGACTGATATGGATGTGTCAGTGTAAAGGTTCAAAATCTCACCGACCTTTGTCTACCAAATTTAGGAAAATAACTATACTAATTCATTATAAGTTGGAAGATTGCTTATTCAATCATGTTATGAATTTTCAAGCTTAATTGAATCTTTCTCATGACACAACTAAAAATAATTGAAAATCACAAAAATAGAAAGAAAATTTTTTTTTGAACAAATTAAAACACAACCTAAATCCCCTCCCCCACACTTAAAATCTTACATTGTCCCCAATGTAAGGTGAAATGTAAAGGAAATGCAAAAATAACCAAAATATAAATGCGAGAATAAGAAAACAAACTCCCCTTGGGTTGCCTTCCAAACAATGCTTTTGTTTATTGTCGTTGGCTCGACCCAAGGCTTTCTTCTTCAATCAGTATAAATCGGATCCTCAAGGTCCAATTTTCCCACATTCTCTACTTGGAAACCTTCATAGAAAGTCTTAAGTCTATGGTCATTTGCCTTGAACACTTTAGAAGTTGCTAAACTTTGAATTTCAACAGCACAATGAGGAAAAATATTAGTAACAACAAAAGGTCCAATCCAACGAGAAAGCAACTAACCCGAAAATAAACTAAGCTGTAAATGGTATAGAAGGACTTTTTGACCAACTTTAAACTTCTTCATATATATCATCTTGTCGTGAAAGCCTTCGTCTTTTCCTTATAAATCCTTACATTCTCATAGGCATCATTGCAAATTTCCTCTAACTCTTATAGTTGCAACTACATGTGTTCTCCACTTTCATCCATCTTCATGTTAAAACTCTTGATAGCCCAATAAGCCTTATGTTCTAACTCAACTGGAAGGTGGCATGTTTTCCCATACACCAACCTATAAGGTGACATACCAATGGGTGTCTTATATGCAGCCCTATATGCCCACAAGACATCATCCAAGTGCAAACTCCAATCTTCCCTACTTTGATTGACCGTCTTTTCATTGATGGATTTGATCTTTTGAAATGACACTCTGCTTGTCCACTAGTTTGCAGGTGATAGGCAGTTGACACCATGTGGGTTACATGGTACTTTCTCAGTAATGTCTCCATAGTGCAATCGCAAAAGTGAGTGCCTTTCACTTATTAGAGCTCTTGGAATTCCAAATCTAGAGAATATGTTAGACTTGATAAAATTTGTAACAACTTTAGAATCATTAGTCCTGGTAGCTTTAGCTGCCACCCATTTTGAGACATAATCAACAACAATAAATATATAAACATAACTGAAAGATACAGGGAGCTATATCAAGAAATTGATGCCCCAAACATAAAAAAGTTTACAAAATAGTATGGGGGTATGCGGCATCTCATTCCTTTAGGATATATTACCTGTCTTTGACAATGATCGCATGACTTACAAAAAAAATATGAATCTCGGAATAAAGACGACCAATAGAGACCACACTCTGGCCCTTTTCTCATCGTCCTCTTAGCTCCAAAGTGATCTCCACAAGCATAAGAATGACAAAAGGTGAGAATAGCAATATTTTATTTTCAGGAATGCACCTTCTTATCACTTGATCTGCACAATGCTACAATAAGTGTGGGTCATCCCACAGATATTATTCAGCATCACTCTTGATCTTATCTCTTAGATACATAGAACAACCAGGAGGTAACATATTAGTAACCAAAAAATTTACAATATTCGCATACCAAGGTAATGTCACACTCGCAGAGAACAATTGCTCGTCAGGGAATGTTTCTTGCAGACGAAGTTCATCCTTCACGTGAACTAAAAGACTCAAATGATCTGCGATAGAGTTTTATGAGCCTATTTTGTCTTTGATCTCCAAATAAAATTCAATCAAGAGAAGTATCCATCTTATTAATCTTGGTTTTGCCTCTTTCTTTTTCATCAAATAACGAAGAGCTACATGATCGGAGTTGATATGGCTAAAAATGGGGTTAAATCGGAACCATTCAAAGTGGGCACGAATCTTAAAGTGACAGGGGCAAGATGGTAATTTCACCTACAGATGGGTCCGAATTGGGAACCGGGTCTTTCCTCTTGGACCCGCTAACCCATGAACGGATCTGTTCAGCTGAGAATGGGTCTCAACCCGTTAGGGACCAGTTCAACAGGATAGGAAGAAATCCTGGCTCGTCCTTATCCTGAGGAGGTGGTTCCAACCACCCCTATCCAGCCACACCGGGAAGTAGGGATTCATTCCGATCCTAAAACAGATCCCCACTGTGACAATAAATACCCCCCAACCTCCTACTGTCACAGGGGATTACTCTTTGTCCACTTGAGCTCTTTCCCTTTACTTTTTCTGGTATTGACAAGAGCGTCAGAGGGTTCGTCACCGGGATCCATCCCGGTATTTCGAACGTTTGTGCAGGTCCGCAGGAGCACCAAGGAGTCAACTTTCCAACAAGGAAGAAGTAAGATTCAGCTCTTTGAGTTCCTACGAACTTACAAATTCTGTCTATTGCCCCCACACCAGGTTCAGCGGCAACAGATTAGCACCGTCTGTGGGAACTACTCGACAAGCAACCTAACCTTCCTCCTTCAACCAAAGCTACTCCTAGCCATGCCTCCCAAAAGGAAGTCTGCACACTCCAACAGCAGAACAATCTCTTCTCATCCTCCTCCTCCTCCTCCTCCTTCGGAGGATCTCCCTCCACCCATCCAATAGGCCCTGCAGCTCGAACAGTAGGCTCCTCAGTCCATTCTGCAGCCTATAGGGCCCCAAGCAACAGTGGGGGAACCCTCTCGGTGAAGCCGCCACAAGCAACCTATACATCAGGTTTAGGTGTCCATTCACAATACCTCTACAGATTCTATGGCCTCCCATAGTCCTCCTACACCGAAGGACCTGCGGGATGTGCTCAACAATCGGCAGAACGAGCTAGGGCCCGATGTTCGGATCCATCTAGACGAGAGGCAGACCCGCGAGGTGAACCCTCGATGGGAGCACCCGAGGGATCGGTCACAATGCCGGTCAAACTGCAGGGGGTCCAACTCTCCCCGGAGGCGGAGAGAGTCACCCCAGCATTGCCCAAGACGAAGCCGCTCCCTGGCTCCCCATCCTACTGCTCGAGTCAATCGCGAGCAGGAGACCCCCGTCACGAGGGTGGAATTTTAACAATTCCAGGAGGCAGTCCTCCGGGCACTCAACACCGTCCCTAACAACAGCCATCGGGCTCCCAGCCCTTAGCCAGCTCCTCACCATCATCGCCGCTCCCGCAGTCTTCGGCCGGCTCCTCACCATCACTGCCATTCCCTAAGTCCTAGGCCAGCTCCGAGCCATCGCCGCCCTTCTCCTGGTCACCACCGCCGCTCCCGAACTCTGTGGCCTACTCCGAGTCACCCCCGTCATTCTATCGGTCCACCACCTACACAGAGTCATCGCTGTCGCAACCCCAGTCCACCTCGACATGAGGACGAGTCTCGGGGCTCAGCAAGGTACGACCAAAGGGAGGACTCGGTCTACCACCGTCTCTACGAGATGGAGAGGCGCCTTGGCTAGCTAGACAGAGACGAGGAGCAACGAGCGAGGAACATTCGCCTAAGCAGGCCCCCATTTTCCCACACCATCATGGAGCCCCCTGTCCCAGACAACTTCAAGCCTCCACATTTCGAGACTTACACCGGGGAGTTGGACCCCACAGATCACATCGAGAGTTTCAAAACTCTCATGATGATCCATCATGCATTCGATGCCCTCATCTGCAAGACCTTCCCGGCCATACTCAAGGGGCCGGCTCGGGAGTGGTATTCTCGTCTTGCACCGGCATCTATCTTCTCCTTCGACTAGTTCGAAGGCCTCTTCCTCACGCATTTCATGAGCAGTCGCCGCTTCGAGAAGACGAGCACCTCGCTGCTCTACCTCAGCCAAAAGAAGGGCGAATGGCTGAGAGATTATGTCAAGAGGTTCACTGCAGAGTCCAGGTTCATCTCCTCATTGGATCAGTCGGTAGCTTCTGCTGCCTTCCAATCCAATGTCACCAACCCCGACCTCAGGGCTTCCTTGGCCGAGAAGCCTCCTCGGGACTTCTCCGAGCTCCTCCTTAGGAGCGAGAAGTACATCCGAGCTGAAGAGGCTTTCCATCACCCCACTCTGGAGGGGTCGTCTTCCGGGAACAAACGAAAGACTGCAGAGAAAAAAGGAGCTAAGAAGCTCTAAAAAGATAACGGGGGTCAGCAAAGCCCTCTCCCCCGCTTCGAGAAGTTTACCCCACTCAATGCGAGTGTCTCCGCCATCCTGATGATGATTAGGAATGAAGGTCACCTACCGTCACTTCTGAAGATTAACACCCCTGGAAGAAGATAAACTGGGACAAGTGGTGTCATTTCCACCGGGACCACGGGCACGACACCGATGATTGTCATGCCCTGAAGGATGAGGTCGAGGCCCTTATCCAAAGGGGGCAGCTCACTCGGCTTGTGAGGAGGGACAAAGCCAAACTGCCTCCACTGCCCAGGGGGCTAACAGGCGAACAGAGCAGCGCACGGAGACTCCGAAGGCCAAAGTAGAGGTCATCTTGCACTTGATACACGGAGGCCCAATGGGGGAAGATTCTAACTCCTCTCGAAAAGCCTTCATTAGGAAAGTCAACTTCGTACAGAGCTATCCATGTCCCTGTGACGTTCTCCGATAGGGATTTCGAAGGCGTCCGCACGCCCCACTGCGATGCCCTCGTCATCAACCTCAAAATGGCCAACTTTGACGTTCGCCAGGTGCTGGTGGACAATGGAAGTTCGGTCAACATTCTCTTCTTGGAGTCATTCAAGGGCCTCCAGCTATCAAGAGACCGGCTCAAGCCGGCTGGATACAACCTTCATGGGTTCACTGGGGTTCCGATGATGATCGAGGGAGTTATAACTCTCAACGTCACCGACGCCCAACTGAAGTTCTTAGTTGTACCAATAGACTACCCTTTAAAATGGATCGAGGTTGAACCTCTTTCGACAATCACCGAGCACAAGGTCCAGAAGTTCTTTTGGAAGAACATTGTTTGCCGGTTCGGGGTACCTCGCATCCTCGTAACCGACAACGGGACCTAATTTGCGGGAGCAATCTTTTGCAACTTTTGTGCCGACCTGGGCATTCAGCAGCGATTCTCCTCGATGGCTCACCCTCAGTCCAATGGCCAAGCAGAGAACACAAATCAACAAATCCTCTCTGGCCTGAAGAAGAGGCATGACAAATCTATTACGGGGCTGTGAGTCGAACAACTCCTCAACGTGCTTTGGAACTATCGCACCACTAAGCGAACTCCGATGGGGGAGTCCCTCTTCAACCTCACATATGGTTCTGAAGCTCTCATCCCCTTAGAAGTGGGTCTACCTTCACCCCAACTGATAGCCTAGAGTGAAGCACAGAATGCGAACCAGCTTCGCAACTGCCTAGACATCATAGACGAGGTCCGCGAGAGAGCTACAATTTGACAAGAGACCTACCGCCATAGGATCACTCAATCTTACAACAAGAGGGTACGGCCAGCCAACCTTGAAGAGGGAGACCTAGTGCTCTGAAAGTTGTCGATCTCCAACCCAAGCAAAAATGGCAAGTTGGCACTCAATTGGGAAGGACTGTATAGAGTCTCCAGAGTTGTTCACCCGAGCACGTATCAAATCGAAGACCCGGGAGGCAGGAGAATACCGAGGACATGGAATGCGGAGCACTTGATGAAGTACCAAGCAGGTGTCTAAGCACCACTCCAAGCAACATCCCCAAGAGTGCTTTATAAGACATGTCTGAGGTTCTTGTATTTTCTTTTAATCAAGATGTAAGAGTGGCTCGCAACTTAGAAGTGGCCGCCTAATTGTTTTCATTAAAAGTAATTGTTCCCCGCAAGTTCTCTATTTATTAGTAGCCTAACTCTACTTACAAAAAAAAATCGTATTAAAACGGCACGCTTGGAGTCTAACACTTGGTCCAACTCTGCATCAACTACTTGCTTCTATGCAAGTACGAAGCGGAACACCATTCAGAATCGCTCCTACAAATATTAATATTTTCTACACAACACGCTTGGAGTCTAACACTTGGTTCGACTCCGCTTTAACTACTTGCTTCTAAGCGAGTACGAAGCGGATCGCCATTCGGAATTGCTCTTATAGCTATTGATATTTTCTAAACGACATGCTTGAAGTCCAACACTTGGTTCGACTCTGCTTTAACTACTTGCTTCTAAGCGAGTACGAAGTGGATTTCCATTCGGAATTGCTCCTACAACAGTTGATATTTTCTAAACAACAAGTTCAGAGTCCAACACTTGGTTCGACTCCACTTCAACTACTTGCTTCTAAGAGAGTGCGAAGCGGATTGCCATTCGTAATTGCTCCTACAACTGTTGATATTTTCTAAATGACAATTTCGAAGCCCAACACTTCAACTACTTGCTTATAAGTGAGTACGAAGTGGTTCACCGTTCGTGATTACTCCCACAATTGTTGACAACTACAAACGTTAGCAAAGCACACAAGTTCACAAAATAAGTATTATTTCATTAAAGTCTGAGAGACAAGTCTAATTATAGACAACCGACTCAACTTTACATCGAGATACAAAACTTGTGAAACAAAAATTACAAGATTATAGAAAACTACTTCAGCGCCTCCTAGAGGTGGGGATACTTCGGTTAAGAAACACACGGGGGCGACGAATGTTGTGCTGTCGATGCCCTGCTTCGACAGACGTCCCTAGGCCGCCGAGCCGAGATGCATCATCCGCACCAGATCTAACGGTGGCGCCAACAGAGGCTTCGCTCGGCGAAGCTGCCACCCTACTTTGCTCATCTTCGGGGTCCCGATGTATAGGGGGCAAGCGAAGCACGAGCTCGCAGAACGTCATCCCCCTATTATACTCCTCACGAGTGCAAGACATTGTTCTGACGGTGCTTCCCTCAGATCGCGGTCGAAGATGAGCGATCTCCGTCTCAAGCTCGATAATTCGCTCCTTAAGCGAGTCATCCATCACATTAATCTTCAAGTGCGGCAGTCGCACCAAGCCTACACCACGAGAGCTATCGGTGATTGTCCGCCGAAGATGAGCAACCTCTATGCTCTTGTTGACGGTTACCTTCTTCAGCTCGTCCCTCTCTGCCGTCACCTTAGTCAGAGAATGACGAAGGTGCCTAATTCTCAAGCTGAGGTTGGCAGTCACCGACGAGCCCACATCATCGCCTTCGGGAGTCGTCTTGCTAATCCTCTCTTCTAATCGTCTGATCTCAAGGTCTCGACAAACTAAGACCAATCTCAGATGATTCTGCTCAAGTTCTGCCTTGCAGAGCTCCCACTCCAATTCGTGAAGCCACTCTTGGTTCCTAGCAAGGCCCAACCTTGTCGCCCCTAGACCAACCTCGGGACGAGCCACCTCGATCACCAGAGGCACTATGGCGAGTGGCAGCACTTCGACGGTCTGAAAAGGCTAAGTCAAACTGCTAAGTTCAAACACAGCCATTATAAAACTCGAGAGCAAGCCAAACAAACCACAGTGAACACTTAGCCAAAAATTTCAAAAAAGTTTTTCATTCGATTGGAATTTAAAGAGATACAAGCGGTGGCCAGTCCGCGATTAGGCGACACATTGCTCATCAAAAATTTAAAAGTTACAAGTCAAGGCCCAACCTTTTTGCCGTGGCTGCCGGTCGCTGCAAGATCCGACTACTCAGGAGCGGCGACGATCGGTAAGGGCGTAACCTCAGAGCCGGGCTCGTTGTCGGCACCCTCGACCTCGGCTTCCGTGTTGTCATCCCCTTCCTTACCTTCGTCTGATTCTTTGTCGAAGCCCGGGACATGGTCGGGGAAAAGGCGCTACCCGGAGCAGTCGACCTCAAGGAAACTTTCCTTCACCTGCTTGATGGCGCAGGCGTAAGCCTTAGCCATATTGGCCGCAAGGAACCCTTGAGCCTTATCCATGGTCGCAGTCTCAGCCTCTTTTACAGCAGCGATCTTGGCAGCTTCAACGGCCTCCTTTTTTTCCTTCGTCACCGACTCCTTCTGTCAGAGTAGAGTGGCGACATCGGCCTCCAGCTTCGTCACGAGGCTGTCGAGGTACTCCATCCTCATTGTCTTCCTATCCGCCTCGACCCTCAGTTTTTCGAGCACATTGGCAATCCGAGCTTTTTCCGTCCAAGCCCTGTCCACCTCCAACTTCAGCTCCTTTTTGAGTAGGGTTATCTTCTCCATAAGATGACCGAAGTGACAGGTTATCTGCGAGAGAAAAATAAGTTAGCATGAAAACCAAGAAACTACAAGTATGCAACTAGCAAAACTACACTACTTACCGACACTACTGCTCGGGCGATCTCGAGGGCATCGTCCCCAACTCCACCGGGGTCCATGGCGGCACGGTCCTTCGGCATCGCAAGGTGCTTGACAGCCTTCATGCTCGACGGTGAGTCGCCGAGGAACCCATCGAGCTTCAGGACCTGCCAGTCCGGGACAAAAATCTTTTTGTGTTCCTCGGTCAGGAACACTTTGGCCTCGGCCGTCAAGGGGGGCCTCCATTCCCAAAGCAGCTTCTATTGGGAACTCGCCTGCGTTAACTTACTCGAAGCAGTTGCCGTCGTCGTCGCCCTCGGGACCACAGTGGCCGACGTCGTTGTTTCTTCGACGGCGGTGGCGACCGTTTTTGTCCTCGGGGAGGTCACCTTTGTGATGACCCTCTTCCTCTTCCTTGGAGCCTTGCTGCCAAGGGCCGCATGATGAGCCATCATGGTGTCGTAGTCCATGGTTTCTGCACCAGAAGAAGAGGTGTTTAAACGCAAGTAAAAACCGAACAAAAATGAAAAAAAAAAAACAAGAACAAAAGGGGAAAACCGCATACTAGGATTTATGCGGCTGAACCCCCTCCTGAAGAGCACCTCCTCGGTCAGGTCCCTCTAGTCGAGCTTCGGTCGGTCGAGGAGAACCCGAACCAAGTCTTCTTCTATGGGATAGAGCACCGGAAGCTCCTTAACCCTCTTCGACACAGTCCGACGGAATGCACCACGGCTCTTGACTACGGATGATGAAATACATGTCTCGCCAATGCTTTATCGAGTCGGGATAGCTAATGAGTCGAGCCCCATGCCTCGGAGCCAGATAGAACCTGAACTCTGACTTCTGCTGCTGGTGAAGTTGGTATAACGTCCGAAACACCCTTAGATCCGGCTCGATCTCCGCTGCTTGACAATGAAGGGTGAACCCGTTGATCACCCTCCACCCGTCCGGCATGAGCTGAATTGGGCTGATCCCAAACCACCACATAACTTGGATAGCGAAGGGGTGGAGTGGCAGCCGCGTCCCGGCAATGAAGGCGTCGACTGGCCAGAAGCATATATCCACCGGCATCGGTGAATTAGCCCTCACTCCGGGTCTGAGCAGCATCAGCTCGAACTCCTCGGGGACCAGTAAACATCCCCGAACCGCTACCAGGTCAGCCTCGTTGAGAATCGAGATGGTATCATCAACTTTCGAAGTCTCCCTCGCGGCGTTCTCTTCAAAACTCCGCCCCCTTCCGTACATTATTCGTTCAGCGTGCTCCTCCGGAAGTTCCCGAACTCTCTAGAGCCCGGTCAGAACACCCAGCAATCTCCCGAACTCCCCCATCCTACGTGGGTTCTCGACTACGGTCTCCACGATTACCGAAGTAAGTGCTTCGACGCCTTTGCCCTTGTCGACGAGAGGAACCTAGCTCGGAGACAGCTCATCGGCAACGGGGGAGGGGGGGCTCTGAACTCGGGGGAAAGCTAGACATTTGCTAAAAAAAATAAGCTAAGTGTTGAGTTACCTTGAAGTGACATCTACGGTCGGAAAGATCACCGGAGATCGATTAGCTATTACCTGAAGCTCCCGTTGGTGAAAACTTGTCGCCTGAGTAAAAACTTGAGAAATGAACAAGTGAAAGGAGGGAGTGATGTTTTATAGAGGCTGCACACAAATCAAGACTAATGTGCTTCAAGAACTCAAGAGGCAGGCCCATTTACCACAAAATTACAAGAAACTCGACAGTCTCTTGACTGGTCAATGGTCAAATGGTCAACGTGCCACGTGTCTTTGACTAGTCATCGGTGAATTGTCAACAAGCCACATGCATCTCTCTTGGACTTCGATAGACCTCGCCGAGCGTTCTTGCCACCGATGCCCAAACGTGAGAAAAAATATCTCTCTTGGGCTTCGGTAGACCTCGCCGAGCATTCTTGCCACCGATGCCCAAACGTGTGAAAAATATCTCTCTTGGGCTTCGGTAGACCTCGCCAAGCATTCTTGCCATCGACGCCCAAACGTGAGAAAAAACATCTCTCTTGGGCTTCGACAGACCTCGCCGAGTGTTCTTGCCACCGATGCCCAAACGTGAGAAAAACATCTCTCTTGAGCTTCGGCAGACCTCGCCGAAAATTCTTGCCACTGACGCCCAAACGTGTGAAAAATATCTCATTTGGACTTTGGCACATCTCGCCGAGCGTTCTTGCCACCGACGCTCAAACGTGAGAAAAAATATCTCACTTGGACTTCGGCACACCTCGCCGAGCGTTCTTGCCACCGACACCCAAACGTGAGAAAAAACATCTCACTTGGACTCCGGCACACCTCGCCGAGCGTTCTTGCCACCGACGTCCAAACATGAGAAAAAACATCTCACTTGGACTTCGGCACACCTCACCGAGCGATCTTGCCACCGACGTCCAAACGTGAGAAAAAACATCTCACTTGGACTTCGGTACACCTCGCCGAGTGTTCTTGCCACTAATGTCTAAACGTGAGAAAAAACATCTCACTTGGACTTTGACAAACCTCGTCGAACCCCTTCGACACGTGTCACCATCTCGAAGCACCGCTAAACCTCGACAATGAATGCTGAACCCCCTCGACTTCGGTTTCCACCCTGACACGTGTCAGCCAGCCGAGGTGTCTGATGGGGGTCGGCAACCATTGCCGAGAGTTCTTGCCACTGACCCCCAAACAAGAGAAAGTTTGCCTGCATACCACTCGAACCGTCGGATCACCACGAAACTCGCGCCACAGTATGATTAACGTCTCAGATTGATCCACGTCATCGAGTATTGATTCACCATTCAATCATCCAGATTTTCGTCCCCAAGGCTTATGGATGATCCTGATCGCGCCACGCCATAAATCGGTGGTTAAAATTATTTTTTTTAATTATTAATTCGAATTATTTATTTAAAAATTGCAAAAAATGATTAAAATTCGGGAAAATTAATTAAAAATTGTAAAAAATAATTATAAATTCAGGGAAATATTTTTGAGCCCCTGGGTGAATAATTATTGGTTAGAATGATTAATTGGCGCTCCCAAAAAATGAATCATCGCTTTGCAAAATTGAATAAATGATTCGAAAAAATAATTAAAAAATCGAGAAAAATCACCAAAAATCCAAAAGGACCTAAAAGCAAACTTGGGTACACTAGCTCAGAAAAGCACCGTCACCCTTCAAACGGGATTTGAACACCCTTTGAGAACTTCGATAAAGCCCTATACGCCATTAAAACAACAAAACTACTCCCCAAAGGCTGTAACACACAGTCTTGGGGAGTGGGGGGCTCGTTATATGGCTAAAAATGGGGTTAAGTCAGAACCATTCAAAATGGGCACGAATCTTAAAGTCACAGGGGCAAGATGGTAATTTCACCTACAGATGGGTCCGAATTGGGAACTAGGTCTCTCCTCTTGGACCCGCTAATCCATGAACGGATCTGTTCAGCTGAGAACGGGTCTTAACCCGTTAGGGACCAGTTCAATAGGATAGGAAGAAATCCTGGCTCGTCCTTATCCTGAGGAGGTGGTTCCAACCCCCCTATCCAGCCACACCGGGAAGTAGGGATTCATTCTAATCCTGAAACAGATCCTCATGGCGACTATAAATACCCTCTACCTCCTACTGTCACAGGGGATCACTCTTTGTCCACTTGAGCTCTTTCCCTTTACTTTTTCATGTATTGACAAGAGCGTCGGAGGGTTCGTCGCCAGGATCCATCCCGGAGTTTCGAACATTTGTGCAGGTCCACAGGAGCACCAAGGAGTCAACTTGCCAACAAGGAAGAAATAAGATTCAGCTCTTCGAGTTCCTATGAACCTACAAATTCTGTCTATTGCCCCCACACCAGATTCAGCGGCAACAGGAATAAACAATGATTTTAGTACCAAGAAAATAAGATCGAAATTTTCCTAAAGCAAAAATAACAGCTAAAATTTATTTTTCAGAAGTAAAGTAATTTCTCTGGGCATCATTCAAAGTCCTTGAAGCATAATAAATGGCATGAGAAGTTTTTCCAATTCTTTGACCCAAAATAGCCCCTATTGCATAATAGCTTGCGTCCCACATCATCTCGAAAGGAACATTCCAATCATGGGGCTGGATAACTAGGGTAGAAATTAATATTTCCTACAGCATATCAAATGCCTTTTTACATGCCTCATCGAGCTCAAAAGCCACATCCTTTTGTAGCAACTTGCATAGGAGTAATGCTATTTTGGAGAAGTTCTTCATGTCTTCGGGGAAAACCTAGGTATCCAAGAAAGAAAGAAGTTCCTGCACACTAGTTGGATAAGGTAAATATTGAATGATATCAACTTTGACTTAATCTACCTCATTTCCCCTAGATCAAACAACTTGACCCAAAACTATACCTTGTTCAACCATAAAATGACATTTTTCAGAATTTATAGTTTCTATGCATCTTTGAAGAACAAGTGTGAGGTTATGGTAACAATTATCAAAGGAGTCTCCATAAACTGTGAAACCATCCACATTGACTTCTATGATATGCTCAATATGATCTGAAAACATGCTAACTATATACATTTGGAAAGTGACTGGGTGTTGCGAAGGCCACAGGGCATGCGACAATATGCAAAAGTTCCGAACAGGCATGTAAAAATCATCTTTTCGTGATCCTCTGGAGCAATTGCAATCTGAAAATAACCCGAATAACCATCAAGGAAACAATAGTAAGAATGACCAGTTAACCTTATAAGCATTTGATTAATAAAAGGTAAGGGAAGTGGTCCTTGTGGGTTACGTCATTTAATTTTCTATAATCTATGCAAACCCGCTACTCATTCTGAACACGGGTAGGAACCAACTCATGCTTCTGATTTTTCACAAGAGTTACTCCAGTCTTTTTAGGAACCACTTGAACTGGGCTAACCCAATTGCTAAATGAAATATGATAAATCACTCCAACTTCAAGAAGTTTGAGGATCTCCTTCTTCAAATACACCCATCAGGGGCGAGCTCAATCTTCTTCGCAGTTGAAAGGAACATTTTGCTCCTTCTTCAAGTAAGATACGATGAATGCATGTGGACAGGTTAATTTCTTTAATATCTACAATTATCCATCCAATAGATGTCTTATGCTCCTTAAGGACCTGCACAAGTTTTTCTTCTTGTGTTGCACTAAGTTTACTGGAGATGGTCACTGGTAACGTTCCTTCATATCTAACAAACATGTACTTGATGTAACTGGGATGAGGCTTCAAATCTGGAATGGGGGCCTGTAAAACAAAGGGTACGGGTGTCTGGCTAGAAATTTCTAATGCAATATAATTAACGTTACATGACTGTTATAACTTTGAAAAATCATTCAACGCTGCCAAAGTTTCTGCAAATTAGTACTCAAAGCTAACTCCTCTTTCTCTTTCTCAAGATGCTTACTGCTGGCAACTTCCAATCCATCCTTTCCATCAAGTTTAAAAACTTATTGCGCTAAAGAATCAACCACATCAATAGAATAAACAGGATTATCATCTCCATGATATTTCATGGCATCATAAATATTAAACTTAGAAATTTCACCATCAAATTTCATAATTTCACCATCAAACTTAATATTTTCTGTTTCCTCTTAGTTGTACACAATTATTTCAGGAATTTAGCATAACGACATACTTGTTTAATAGCATCTAAAAGTGGAATATTTTCCTCGCATCTACAAAAAGTCTCATATAAATCTTCATTTTGCTCTTCTTTTGGAGATTGCTAAAGCCTGAGGAGAAGGAGGTATTGGTTCATAATCAGAAAGAGACAGAAACTTATGCTTAGGTACATCACCGTCATTGAGAATGTTCCCGTATGCAACGATGTTGATAGTAACTAAAAGTGGAATATTTACCTTGCATCTACAAAAAGTCAAATATAAATCTTCATTTTTCTCATCTTTTGCAGACTCTGCTAAAGCCTGAGGAAAAGGAGGTACTAGTTTATAATCAGAAAGAGGCAGAAATTTACGCTTAGGTACATCACCGTCATTGAGAATGTTCCCTTATGCAACGACGTTGTTCTAAATTTCTTGCTTCGACGGTGCAGGTGCTGCTTGTATTGGAATCTCAAATTGTTTATCTGTAACACCCTATATTTTTAAATAATATTTTTGAGGTTAATAAATGAGTTAAAATGATTTTGTGATTTAATCAACTTTTTTCTGAAATTTATCTTTTACACGTGTAAATATTTTCTTGGGAATTCAAAGTCAGAAACTATTTTGGGGAAAACTAATATTTATTAGTAGGTATTATTTATGAATTTTCTAGATTTTGTTTGATATTTATTTGGCATATTTGCAAATATTACAAAAATGGGCTTTTGTACAAAATTACCGCTTGGAGTAGAAACTCCAGAATTTTGTTTTTCTGGGCTGAGCATGATGGCTAGACAACTCAGAGGTAAATATTTTACTTTTTATTCTAATATATTTGGTTTATTTCACAAATTTGTTAAAGAAGGGTCATTTTGCAAAATTGCCACTTAGAGGCAAAAATTACAAAATTCGTTTTCAGGGTTTGAAACCAGTGCCGGCCAAAATCAGGATGGTTATTTTTTATTTTAAATCTAAATTAAATTGATTAATCTAATTTCCAAGTATAAGAATTTATATATGTAAAGATAGATTCTAAGGGATAATTTACAAAATTTTCTCAAAACCCTTATACCTAAATTCCGGCCTATTAAAAGAGAAGTTGCAGCCGTCTCTTTGCTGCACAAAACAAAGGGTTTTCTTTATTATTGATTTCTTGGAGTTTCGAGACGAGGATCTTGAATTTCTTGCAAAAGGAAAGACTTTTCTTATTCTCTTTATTATTTCGGTTGATCTTCAATAAGGTGAGTGACATATGTTTGTTTTCTTACTGTTCTATGCATGTTGTATGTGATTATTTTTCTATTAGAATATATGATAGATGATGGTATGATGATATAGTGAATTTATTGATGGATGAAGGAATAAATATAGAACTTTTCATGAAACTGTGCAATTGATGAATTGAAATTCTATATAGATGACTTAAGAATGTCAAGAACCTCATAGAAATCATGGGTGTGATATTTTCTTTCCTATCCTTGTTGTTTTGATTGTATGTGATTAGATTACATGATTGACATGCACAAAAATTGAATGAAGATGAACACTTTACTATTAATGATATGCATGATCTGTTTGAAGGGTTTTAGTGAAGAAAATTTGATGAATGAATGTTGTAGATACTTATAATCATGGACAAACTAACATAACTAGTTGTAGTTGTGTTTAATCAAGTACAAGAAGAATTTTAGAATTTAAAGATCAAGCTTTAATGAGATGAAGTGGATTTTATATTACGGGTCTGACATGGATCAGCCGAAACTTGACTTTTGGTGTTTTTGTGAAATTTTTGATTGAATCTTGTCTCATATTGTTAATGACACTTGAATTGAAGATTATACTACTCAAACACACCGAATTTTGATGGTTTAATATATATATATATATATGTATATATGTATATACATATATATATGTATATATATATATGTATATATATATATGTATGTATATACATATATATATGTATATATATATGTATATATATATGTATATACATACATATATATATATATATATACATGTATATACATGTATATATATATATATACATATATATATGTATATATATATGTATATATATATGTATATACATACATATATATATATATATACATGTATATACATATATATATATATATATACATATATATATATATATACACAAATATACATATATTCATGAGATCCTAATTTGAAGAAATTTCGATGAAAAATTGCTCTTTTATGAATTCAATGAGAATTTGATTTGTTTTATAAACTCCATTATATTAGACAAGTGGTAATTGATCATCTCAGGAATTTTATTTTGCAAATTTATGCTTATAAAGAGATTTAACGATGTATCAGTGACAAGTGCACGAATATTAAAGAGCTGTGGTTTTAGACATGACAGTCGGCCGCCCAAGAACAATACACAAATTTTCGGTCGAATGCCATGTTGTGGAATTTCGGATTTTGCTTGACATTCGACCACTGTCTTTTTGAACTGTTTTGACAGTCGATCGTCAGCTGTTTGGCTAAGTGTTTTGTTGAGTTTTTCGTCATTTTCCTTGAATGGTTATTTCTTCGAACTTATGGATTATTGACCTACTATTTTAATTGAAGTTTTTACTACAAATTTCCATAATTTACAGAGAGTTATACTTCGACTATAATAGTGTTTAACTTGTATTTCTATAACTTTAAGAAGCGAAATATATATAGATTTCAAGATATGGGTGTTTTGTGATTTTCTACGACGTCAAATATGAAACTCAGTTATTTAGTGGATTTAATATCTCATTTCAGTTCTGGAAATTGTGAGTATTCGGATGGATTTTGATTTGTTGATTTTTAAGAAGTACGTTTTCTTAATATGAGCGAATTGATAATGGAATTGAGAGTTTTAATGAAAGATTTGGTGTTGATAGTTGAGTTGTGAGTCTCTAAAGGGTGAGTGGGACCCTAGTGACGAACAGTTGAGATTTTGTGGTTTGGCCAGTTGTGGCCTTGTTGTTGATTAGTTAAGTCTGGTAGGGTACACCAACTCTAGGAGATTTGTAATTAATTAATTGACTTAATAAGATAAGGACATGCACTAGATGGTGATATGATGAAAAGAGTGCAAACATGGGTTATGGACCTCAGTATGATCTGCAGTGTGAGATAATTCCCAGAATTATCGTGTAAGTGAAAGTCTCCGGAATTACCTGCGGTGTGGGATTGATCTCTGGAATTATCGGGGTCGAGGCGACGCTCATGGGGTATTCGTGTGATGAGGTGCCATAGCTTGCGGTGTGGGGTATTCTAAAAAAGTCCTAGGTGTGAAGGAAATAGTCTTCGGAATTATCTGTGGATAGAGATTGACCTCCAGAATTATCGAGGCATGGGCCAGATACTCACAGTTTATCTAAATATCATAGTAGTCATCATAGTAGGACTAGTTGCACAACGATAGATCTAACCCAATTTAGTGGAGGACGATAAGGGCTTGCACCGGACCTATGTAGTATGGAATGCATAGAATCCGACAAGTATGCATTAGAGAGTCATCATACTACACTGTGTTTTCTTGACTTGGTTTTATGCATGTTTGTTTCCTATTTTCCTACACTTGACACTTAGTCTAGTTTCACTAAATGTTTTCGTGCTTTTTTTTTCACTTCCATTCGTTACTATTGTTGGTATATGTGGATTACGACTTTATTCTTTATGTTTTATTTATATTGTATTTCTTTTGATGTCACTCACGCCGTTATGGCTGACCCCTGTAGTTTTTGGGGGATAGGATTACCTCTAGCCTCATGTTTTACAGTTAAGTACCAATAGTTAGGGATTTGGATGCATGTGGTAGAATGATAATGTGGCTTATCCAATTTGTAAAAGAATGTGTTGTAAAAGAAAGAAATTGTAATTCAAGGTGTTTATTTTCTGCTGTGCATTGTAAAAAAATATTGTCATAAAAGTTGAAATTTTTTGTGTGTTTGACTATGTTTACTATTACATTGAAGTAGATGCTGGAAATTGTGCCACGTGTTTCTGAGATATCATATTAGAAATTTGGGGTGCTACATTATCACTGCTCAAATCTACTGCACTTGCATTTTCTCTTGGATTTATTACCGTTTGAGAGTGTAATTTTCTGAAACTTTGTGCATCTAGCTAACTAATTGCGGTTGTCATCTCTAGCGCATCTGATTTTCTAAACAATGAATATTGGCCCTCATCTCCTGTTGAAATTGCAAAGTATTAGTGGCAAGTGACTTAACAATATCTTCTGTAGACATATCCGAATTAGAAGTTTGGCCCATTTGTTGTCTAGGGGGTATGGTTGCTTATATTGCTGGTAACTTGGGTGGTTTTGAGCTACAGACTGATTTATTTGTGGAATCCCAAAGATAAGATTGGGGTGATCCCTCCATTTCAGGTAATACGTGCTCGAATAGGGATCATACTTTCTTTGTGGTTTCCTAGCAAAACCACCCGTCACATTCACTTGCTCATTGGGATTCTCTTGAAGAGTTGGGCACATATCAGTTGGATACCCTACTACTAAATAAATCCCCCAAGCCTTCACTGTTTGCATAACACCTATAGCCATTTGATGAACAAGAGAAGTTAGACTCACAATTTGTTTTTCAAGAGAGGAAATATTCACCGTATTAATATGCTTAGATGAAATGTCAAGCCTAAACTGTTGGGAATTGGACGCCATATTTGCAATCAAGTTTCTCGCGGCCTCGAGAGATTTATCCACGTAATTCCTTAAAAATTCCTTAAAACGTATGGGGAAGCTTGCACGTAATTCCTTAAAACGTTCCCATTATTCATGTAGGGACTTTTTGTTGTGCTGCCTTACACCATAAATTTCTTTTTGAATGTTGGCCGCCCTTGAAGCTGAGAAATATTTGTCCAAAACCAACATCTTCATCTCGTTTCATATGTCAATACTCCTAGAGGGTAGAAAACAGAGTCAATCCTTAGCTGAATCCTTCAAAAAAGAAGGAAAGGTTCTTAATTTAATTTGTTCTTCAGTCACCTTCGTGGGTTTCATCCTCGTGCATACCACATGAATCTCCTTTAAATGCTTGTGAGGATCTTCACCTACAAGGCCATGAAAAGAGGGAAAGAGATGTATTAGTCCATATTTTAAAGCATTTAATGTGCATAAAGGTTATTGATTCAAACCTGAGGCGGCAAGCTCTTTCAAAGTTCGATTTCCAGCCATGAATTCCCCCTCTTCAAAATTAGAAACGCTAGCAAATAGGGAATCAAGAGTCATATTGTTCCCTTTAGAATTTCTCCGAGATTCCCTCCTTAACTTGTGCAAAGTTCTCTCTATTTCTGGATTGCACTAAAAATCACCTTGATTAGAAAATCGAGTTACATTCATAAAAAATCAAAAAAATTCTAATAAACTATGCAAAACAAATAAGGAAAAGTCTAGAGTAATACAAATAAATAAATAAATAAATAAATAAAAAATATTGATAACTCAAAGGATAAAAACTCAGAGGAGAAGTTGGAGAAGAGAGCAAGAAGATGTGCGCCTGAGTCTCCTGATTTCTACCCTTTTGATAGACATTCAATTCAGCTTTCCCCAACTCCTCCTCAAAGTCTTCTAAGTATTTTCCTCCAATAAAAATCTCTAACCTCCCAAATCTCCACAAAATATTCCTAGTATTATCCTGTAATAGCAATCTCCAAATCGGACTAATTAAGGTAAATAATATAAAATTCTAATATAAATAGGAAATTGGTGTTTCCAGCTCGAACTTTCGTGCATCAGATCTTAAAACATCCGCAGTGCAGGTGCGTCAATTTAAATGTCAATTTTGACCTTTATCCAGCCATTATCTCTCAAAACTCAAAACATGAAAGTTGTAGAGCTTTTTCTTGTTGTTTCATAGCATTTTAAATTATCTCAATCGGAGCTCGGACGATAGAATTATACCCAAATTACGAAGCAATGTTGAAACTGTCCAAAATCTCTCAATTAGTTTCGTTTTGCATTTAATGACTCCATTTGCATCCTAAATAAAAATATAAGAATAATGAATACATTTAGGCACCAAATAAATATAAAAGACTAAACATTAAGGGAGAAAAAAAAACATTTGGCATTGTCATCAATAGCCCTCGTCTTCTTCCACCTCCATGAGGATAGAAGAGACACTCGCGTGAAGCGGAGTGAACTTCTCGAACCGGGGCACTGGGGGAGGACGACTCTTTTTAGAGGCATCCTTCTGAGACTTCTTCGAAACCTCAGAGCTATCCATTTTCCTTTTCCCCTTGGTAGGGGATTCTTTATGCTCCCATGGATGCAAGGCTCATCAGCCCACATGTATTTCTCACTTCAGAGTAGGAGGTCAGAAAAGTTTGAGGGCGGCTTTTTAGCCAGTAAGGTTTTCAAGAGGTCGTGTCGAAAGTTGTGCCTAAAGGAAACAGAGGCAACCCCGACATCTAGGGAAGAGATGGACATGGCCTTCGTAGTGAACCTCTGAACAAAGTCTCGGAGGGACTCCTCATCCTTCTGTTTTAAATCAAGCAGGGAGGCGCTATTCTTTTTGGCCTTACGGCTTGTCACAAAATGGGTGAGAAAGCTGTCCTCGAGCTAATCTTTCATGGAGCCCCACAGCATGGTGGGGAATGCGCGGTAGAGCAGGGCATCCGTGGTGCTGTGAATCATCATGTGGGTTTGAACCTCTTAATGTTATCAGCTGGGTCTGACTCCCCGTTGTACGTCTTGAATGATGGGGGCTTGAAGCTACTTGGGACCGTCGCTTCAAGGATGTAGGGGGAGAAAGGAGGCTGGACTGGACAGTACCCCCTATTTGACTGCCTCTCGTCTTCCCCTATTCGGGCGAGCCGGTCGTCCATATCCTGCAGTCACTAGAGGCCCGCATCTTCTCATCCCTCGGATCGGGTCGACACCTATAGGACTCCTCTTTCTCGGTTTTTTTGATGCGAGGATTGTCTGAGTAGTGGCTATTTGTGGCTCCCTTCGGAGAGATTGGAGGACCTCTTTCCAGAACTCCTTGAACTTGGCTCTAGTCACGTGGCCCCCTTCTTCTCTGAGACCATTTGGGATCTGCCAGTTTCTAAGAGAGAGGCTTCACTCCCCCTCTAGCCTGCGAGGGAAGTGATGATTGCGGCTTAGGGAATGACCCCATCGACCTTCACCGTTTCTGGAGCGATTAATGTGATGGCGAAGATCTGCCTCATCCTGACGGTTGTTGATGAGATTTCAGAGTTCTGAATTTGCTGGGTGATTTACCCTTCGTGCGTCCGAACGAGAGGCACTCAGAGCCGTCCCTTGCTGACATTCAACTCGAGGCCATTGCGACCCTTGAGTGGCTGCTCAGCTACGGGACGGATGAATTGAAGGAGGAGGCGAGGATCAACTTGACACCCCGCAGTAGTTTTCTTCTTGGTTATGAGTGCCATGGTAGGAGGAGACTCCTAGGATCAAGGTTCTGAGAAGGAGGCTAGATTTGTGCTTTCCCACAGACGGTGCCAATTTGATGTTGTTGATCTCTGGTGTGGGAGCAACAGGTAAAGAGTTCTTTTATTTAGTGAAAATCTTAGATCTTAGCCATATATTCGATCTTGATAAGAGGCTAGTATTTATTGGAATATTTGGACCTGTTGGTGGTTGCGTTGGTTGTTGCCCACCAAAAACCTACAAAAGCCTGAAACACCTGATTTTCCTGGGGACAGGCCTCCAACAATAAAGTAAGCAACCAGGGATGTAAATTAGGGTTTAGTGGCAGAAAGATTGATTACCTAGTAAAAGAGGAGGGGCTATATTTATAGACCTGGAGAGAGTCAGTTATGGAATGATTTCCCAACTTTCTAACCAAATCCTGGGGATTAAGGATGTGAGTGGATAATTGATCCCCTGATTTTAGGGGATTTGATCATTAACCATAAATGGCTAGTCAACCTTTGCCTGGTGGGTTGATCCATGGTAATGGGCCCATGGACGGCCCGTGAGATAGTCCTAAGCCGGTAACTGCTAAGAGATTATTGCTTGACCTCAGGTGCCTCGAGATTTGTACAAAAATCATGTGGTGTTGATTAGCTGCGGTTTTCACCCTCATCAGGAAGCGAGAGCAGCTCCTGCTTCAGATTGTCCGGATGTTAACAATTGACTGCAATTATAGTAGTCAACTGCTACCAGGAGGTTGAAGGCTTGACTTCAGGTATAATCAACTGCTCTTTTAAGCAATCGTCCAACAGCGACGATAACAGCTATTGGGCCCGATTCTTGGGGATTTGTTTTAGCCCATGTTTGCTCTCAAAGGTAGATCATATGGCTCTTATCATATGACTTGCTCTTCATGGTATATCAGATGGTGTTGGATCAATACTATCACCTAGGGTTTCTCTAAATCTCTATATAACAATGTAATGACCTCCATAAAATGTAGTACTTCATCTAAGAGTTTCTCTATTTTACAGCAGTGTATGGCTCGAGAGATAAATAGTCTCTTGATGAGGGTGTTGTAACTCTTGTATTTTTTCTAGTTGAATAATATTTCGGTTATTTCTCCGCCGGATTAGGTTTGCCAAACTAGGATAAATTGTGTGCTTAGTGCGTTTGGTTTGGTCTATTATTGCTTTGTTCTTCATTGGATCGGTTATCTCACAATTTGGCGTCAAACAAGTGGTATCAAAGTTTCAGGTTGTTCCTTACAAAGCATGTGACATATTTCGTGATAACAATTTCAACTGAGAGAGGAAAAAGTTAAATTATTGCTTCGTTTTTGTAACTTCTGATTTCCGATGTTCCTCTTCAAGACTATTTTGATGTAATTAGAATCATTATATTTCTAAAAAAAAATTAAATTCTTCATATCTTATATATGAAACAGGGTGTAAAGTTTTCACTTTTTTTTACTAAAATAAAAAGGACATATAAAAGGGATAAAAATTTATTGCATCTATAAAAAATTAGAGGTACCTATAGAAATGGCGTGGACATGTGCAATAGAGAACATTTGTAGCAGATAAAAATTTGCGATGAAGAACTGTAAAGGTGCTGATTAGGAACTTGATAAAATTGTAGTTAGCTGAGAAAATGTGACGTAAAAAGAATGAATACGTTAAGGGTGATATGTTGTTTTGGTTGTAGTTGTTTGTCTTCTTGTTTATTTTCTTACCATGACTAATTTTAGAGAACTACGAGTACAAATGGTGTTTTTTTCTCTCTCCCTCTAGATTAATAATGCGGGGGACATTCATTCAGAAGCCAACCATTAACTGCACACTTGAAGACTACGCATTCCTTACGGATTCTGACTTCCAATCACTTTCCCATTTGAGCCAACTAGGTCTTCCTTTGCGGAAGGCAACAAACATAAACACGTCTCATTTATTGATGAGCAAATAGCAGTTAGAAAAATGTCCATTTATTCGGCAACTAAAGGTAAATCCAAAAGAAATACGATATAATTTGCTTGTTTTATGTAATCATTTCAATAAATGTTTGCCTGTTTTATTTTTTGAAGGTGCCATCAATCAGCTTACAAAAAAATCGGATTGTGAGTGGAAGAATGATAATATCCGCATAAATTGCATGCACCGAGACTTGCTCAACCGGTTAGTCCACAGATTCTAATTCTCACAAAAGATAAAGACCTCATCCTTCTTGTATTCTTCTTCTTCTTCTTCTTCAAAAGAAAAAAAAGAAGAGAAGAAAAGAAGAACAGGAAGAACGGAAATTTTAATTTAATATAAAAAAAACTATTGACCTTTATCCCTTGAAGAATCAAATTGTAGTTGCAGGTGCAATATGTTTAATATTCAAAGCCTCCTCACGTTGAGAATGTTGGAATTGAGTATACATTCAAAAAACTTATTTTGTGGACAACAATGTCTTATGGCCCAATAGTTAAAGTTTTGAGTTTACATGAGGTAGTTGGGGGTTCAATTCTATATATATATCTATGATCGGGTCGGGCCTTAGGGGTCTCTTGAAAGAAAAAAAAAAGATTTTCTGTTTTTAATTTCTGAAGGATGTCGATTTTAAATGTAGAAATTTTATCTTGAATGCCAATTACAAGTAGCTGTGATGATTGACAAGTTACCACCTGGTTGGAAAGACTACAAGAATATCCTGCGACACAAATCCAATGAACTAACCATGGAGAATTTGATAACTAAGCTTAAAGTCGAGGAGGAATCCAGAAAATAAGACTAGAAAGAAGAAGTCCTGCTTGTTCAACAGAACAAAACGAAGGTCCATTTGAAACCAAAGAACAAGCCTTTCAAGAAGAATGTTAGCCGGAAGTTCAATTCGAACTTTCGTTAGAATGGTCAGAATGGACGTCAGAATCTGAATAAGAAAAATAACCAGCAAGCCCAAACCAACAACAATGGAATAGATCCTATCGAGTGTTGGAAGTGTCATCGCTTCGAACATATCGCTAGGAACTGCCGATCGCGTATGCCTGCACCACAGACAAATCGTATCGAAGGGCCTTTAGTGGCTATGATCACTAAGATTAACATGGTCGGTGTAACCGACGAGTGGTGGGCTGATACAAGCGCTACTAGGCATGTTTTCTATGAGCGCAGCTGGTCCAAAATTTATAAGGAGGCTGAAGGTCAGAAAGTGCAACTTGGTGATTCACACTGTATCAATGTGATGGGCACTGAAGAGGTGGACTTGGAGTTTACCTCTGGCAAGACTGTAACCCACAAGGATGTCTTGCACACTCCTGAAATGAGGAAGAACTTGATTTCTGGATACCTTCTTTACAAGGCTGGGTTTCATCAGAGCATTGGATCCGACCAGTATATTATAACTAAAAATGAGATTTTTGTGGGAAAGGGATTTTCTTGTAATGGGATGTTTAAACTCAGTATTGAAATGAATAAGAATAATGCTTCTGTTGTAACGCCCCGAATCCTCATACTGGTGATTCGTGACGTAATCCAGAATCTTTCCTTCAAACAGTCACAAAACAGGAAAAAGTAGGAAAAATTTAAACAAATTTTATTCTATGATGTACAAGTTCAAGTGTTACAATATACGCGGTTCAGAAAATTACAACCCATGTTTTACACACAAAAAAAACAACAAAAGTGAGTAAGGAACACTTGGAACCATCACTTGGATGCACCATCAGGCTTGAGCCTTCCTGGACTCCACGGGTCGGCATCTATCACCTAAAAGATTGGGCATGTCAGTAATTCTACTGACGCAAAGCTGATAAAAACAGCGATCTTCAAATTAAACAAATCAAAAGATGAATGCAAAAGAAAATGACTAAATGGACGGGAGGTAGGGTCGGGTCAAGTGTATCCGTGTATGATATACCCTAGTAATCTAATGCACGCGTCAAGATGTACTTAGTCTAATGCAAGCGAGACTTTGAAAATGTATGCATCCTATACTACATACTTTCCAAATCAAGCCATTATCTTCAAGTTTAGGGATTTGAACCCTCGCCATGCATCCTACCCTCGTACTCGTCCTGTTCCTGATAGATAGATCGTGGTCGATGAGGTTGCAAATTAATCGGTCCCACCCATTCTGCTGTCACATAGTGGTGTCTCTGTTTGATACTAGTGCCCGGCGCCCGGACCCCATTCAAAAGCCGTGATGAACTTAAAGATACACCGCAGCGTAACTATGGCACCGTATTTCACAGGATCGCAGCCCATACGACCCGTTCGTTTCCACCAGCATAGAACTTGATGGCCTCGAGGGTTTGATCCCCCTATCTGCCAAGAAATTCCATCCCGTCCTTACCACAGTACTTCAGGAATCAACAGTGTTGGATACGTACCGCAGCGCATATCCCTAATGACAGGAGAGTACGTCACCCAATTACTAGGTTGCTAGAAACTAATGCGGTTATATGTGATGATAATATCTAGCTAACATTAAGTCTACCTAGACGTGTTATAAGGGCATGGTCACAACTTGATCCACAGTCTAGGTTGCACCCAGGCTCAACGGTTTCCATAACAGAACCCTAGTCTTTGTCTACCAACCGGCGGCTCTGGCAACGCAACTACCTTGCTCGCTACTTCCCCATTGGATTTCGCCCTTGACTCGGCCCGTGATCACCTTCCATGATCTTTTCAGCACCCGAGTCGGCCCTCTTTAATTGCTAATGGCGGAAGTCCTAAAGTTGTCCTAATGGTTGGTAGGCGTAGGTTACTAATTCGATAAGACCGACAGCTCCACCATCGTTCGAGGCACTCTCCTATGTATTAATTAGCATGACACAAGGAAAACTAAGTATGAGGGTATACAAATACCCCCCCCCCCCCAACTCTCCAATCAACGCTCGAGAGTAAAGGAAAAGTCAAGTACGTGGAAAACGTCCACTCCCTAAGGGCGGCTGAATCTGTCCAGCATTTGAAAATCATAATAATTAATACACAGCTCAGAATTTCGATTTCCTAGGCTTATTGGAAAGCTTAGGGTCTCTAATACAAGTCCCTAGTGCCACACTTAGGCAAATTCCGAACTTATAGGCCCAGAAAATCACAAACGCGCAGACTGCGCAAATTAGCCTAAGTATCGACGTAGTTCACGTTAAATTCCATATAAAATCCGCCCCTCATCGGAAGCCCATGAAATTTTAGAATCTATAACTAGACACCCAACCCTACATTGTGTCCAAAAATTGCACTTAAAATCCAAATATGCACAGAGTTATGGTTCTTCAAATATGATACAAATTCTCCACTGCCTTTTCAGACCAACTCTACACTTGTACTTAGGAATTATTTTGGAAACCTTATCAAACTTCATCTAAAAATTCTAAAATTCTGGAATCTTAAAGTATACTCTTACCAAAAGTCACTTACAAAATTTCAAGGCAATATCACAAATACAAACGTAGTTATGTTCTTAAGAAACTCAGTCCACCTGCAGAAATCTGCAGTTCTGGCTCTCTGGACCAGCGAGGTTGGGGAATGTTTTTGAGGTACCAAACCATTTCAGAAAAGGGTAAAATTTGGGAATTTAGTAGTAGACATATACTTAAGCTTGCACAAAAATTTTCATCCAAAAATACTTAGCCAATAACTAACTATAATTTTTCGAAGTTACGACAGATTTCATGCAGTTAACTTGCTGTCCAAAAATTTGGAACTTGTTTGGGATATTAGATGTCTTCTAAATATTACAAAAAATTCATGTAGGTCCTAGATACATAGAAAAAAATATTCTCCCAAAGTTTGGGCTCAAGATTTTTAACCATTCATGAGATAAAATTCTCTAACTATGCATCAAGAATATAGTTCTTAAACAATCTTTGAAGAGAAATTATTTTACCATGGAACTACTTCTCTTCTTAGCATGCTCATCATTCAAACATGACCAAAAACAATTTTCCCCCGTTTTTTTTCTTGGTTATTCTTGCATGCAAAACTATCACACTTAAATAAAAACTAAATTTTTATGAGTTTAGAGAAATCACCCACTTTGTATGTAGACTCTAGTAGCTTGTCTCCTTGTTCTTGCAATGCTCCTTGCTCTTGTGATGCTTTGGCTATCTCAACCCCCTACTACTCCTCCCTTCTTTTATTACTCAAAGACTCTATCTTTCCTTCTTCTCCTTCTCTAAAATTTTGAAGTAACACAAGGTAAAAGAAAAATAAGAAGAGTGTGAGAAAATGAGTGAAGGGCTTATTTATAAAACAGGAGAGGAGCTAGGACTTCTTGAATGGCCGGATGGGGCTAGTGGAGGGGGGAGGATGAGATTGAGTTTGAGTTGAGTTAGTGGAAGAGGAGGGTGAGATCTCATGCCAACTCATAAGTCCATGAATCTTCAAGATTGGTCTTAGACTCTTCATGAAGATCTCTTCATGTGGATTTCCCACTTTTAGATTTCATTAAGATGGTGTTTAGGGTTTGATGAGGTTAAGGGTTAGGTTTCACCCTAGTTCACCCAACCCCAAGTCTCCATACCCTAACCCTAATCCTACTGCACAAATATGCATGGTTATTCACTTTAATTGTCATGTACTAATTTATTCGTATTATAATTTTAATAGAAATAATATACATGCATACATAAAAGGGTAAAAGGGATATGAGCAACTTGCTTATTTAGTAAATGAGCAATTGATTATGTGGCATGCATGTGATATATTGGACAACTAACCCTTTTAAGAATTTTCCAATCACATGTATGCCACATCATCAATTGCTTATTTACTAAATGAGCAAGTTGCTCATACCCCTTTTTTCCTACATAAAAAGATTATTTTGTTAATGTTTGGGACATTAAATTATTCCCTCCTTAGAGTAGTTCTGTCCTCAGAACTACACCTAGTCGGGAGAAAAGAGAAACACTAAACTTCAAATAATTCAGGAATAGAAGCTTTCATGCGGATCTCTGGTTCCCAAGTGGCTTCCTCCACAAACTGATTTCTCCAAAGAACCTTCACCATTGGAATGGTCTTGTTCCTTAATGCCATTTTCTGGTGGTCGAGAATTTGGACTGGTTGTTCCTTGTATGAGAGGTTCACTTGCAAATCCTCAGGAATCTCTGATAGTTGGTGAGTCGGATCTGGTATGTACTTCCTCAACTTTGAGACGTGGAATACATCATGTACTCGGGACAGTTCTGTCGGCAGTTCCAATTTGTAGGCTATCTTCCCGATTTTCTTCAGAATCTTATATAGCCCGATGTATCTTGGTGCTGATTTTCCACTCTATCCGAACCTGAGCACACCCCTTGTTGGTGAGACTTTGAGAAACACCTGGTCACCTTCCTCTAATTCTAGGTCTCTCTAGCGATTGTCAGCGTAACTCTTCTGTCTACTCTGTGTCGTATGTGACCTTTTCTGAAGAAGCTTGATCTTCTCATTGGTTTGTTGCACGATCTCTGGTCCAAATATCTGGTGTTCTCCTACTTCGTACAAGCACACAGGGGTCCGATACCTCCTTCCGTACAATGCTTCGTACGGAGCCATGCCAATGCTTGCTTAATAACTGTTATTATAAGCAAACTCCACTAAGGGCAGATGTTTCTCCCAGCTTCCTCCAAAATCCACAATGCAAGCTCTCAGCATATCTTCAAGAATTCGATTGACTCTTTCGGTTTGTCCATCTGTCTGCAGGTGAAACGCTGTGCTAAAATCTGTCCTGGTTCCCAAAGCTGATTGTAGACTCTTCCAAAGGTGAGACGCGAACCTTGCATCCTTATCAGAAACTATTGATACTGGTACTCCATGTAGCTTTACTACATTTTCAATGTAAACTTCTGCTAGCATCTCGAGTGACCAGGTCGTCTTCACAGGCAAAAAATGTGCGGACTTCGTTAGTCGATCTACGATGACCCAAATTGAGTCGTTCCCCTCTGAGCTCCTGGGTAAACCTGTGATGAAGTCCATACTATTGTTTTCCCACTTCCACTCTGGAATGGGCAAAGGTTGCAGCAATCCCCCTGGCTTCTGGTTTTCGGCTTTGATCTATTGGCATGTTAAGCATTTGGACAAAAATTCTGCTATGTTCCGCTTCATCCCGCACCACCAATAATACTTCTTCACATCCTGATACATTTTAGTGCTTCCAGGGTGCACTGCAAGTAGGGTGGAGTGAGCCTCCTTTATGATTTCTTCTCTTACTTCCATGTCCTTCGGTACACACAGCCTACTGCCATACCAAAGCGATCCTTCTCTTATATTGAATTTCGGAAGTTTCCCCTCATTCACCTGCTTCTTTAGTGCCTCAATCTCTACATCTGCTGTCTGAGCTTTCTTCACTTGCTCATTCAAACTTGGCCGTAAGACTAGCTGTGCCAAAACTGCACTCAAATCTTGAGTAATCACTTCGATGCCTACTTGTCTGATATCTTCCAAGACTAGCTCTTTTCTTGTTGTAGTAAGTGTGGAAATACTCCTCTTTCGGCTGAGTGCATCAGCTACCACATTGGCCTTCCCGAATGATACAAGATTTCTAGCCTGATATCTTCCAAGACTTCCAGCCATCGCCTCTGTCTCAGATTCAGATCTTTCTGCTGGTATATATACCTCAAACTTTTATGGTCGGTATACATTTCTACCATTGCTCCGTAGTTGTAATGTCACCACAATTTCAAAGCAAAGATTATGGTTGCCAGTTCCAAGTCATAAGTAGGGTAGTTCTTCTCATGAGATCGGAGTTGTCTTGATCCATAGGCTATGACCTTCCCTTCCTGCATCAGCACACATCCGAACCCTATGATGCATCGCTGTAGATGATGTACCCCTTGTCAGCTTGAAGCAAGACCAAAATGGGCGTAGAGATCAATCTGTTCTTTAACTCTTGGAAACTCTCTCCACACTTTGTTGTCCAGTTGAAGCTCTGGTTATTCCTGGTCAATGTCATGAGTGGTACCGCTATTCGGGCATAATTTTGAATAAACTTTTGGAAGTAGCCAGTTATACCTAGAAAGCTTCTCACCTCCTTTACTGTCTTCGGCTGCGACCATTCTTTGAATGCTTCTATTTTCTGTGGGTCTATGGCCACTCCCTCCTTAGAAAGGTATGGCCAAGAAACACCACTTCTGGCTTCCAGAACTCACACTTGGATAGTTTGGCGTACAATTGATGTTCCTGCAGCTTGCTTAATATCGTAGTCAAATGTCTTGCATGTTCTTCTTCCGTCCTTGAGTACACCAGAATGTCGTCAATGAAAGCCACACCACGACAAATGATTCGATAAACGGCCATATAATTCGGTTCATTATGTCCATGAAGATTGCTGGAGCATTGGTCACTCCAAATGGCATTACTAAGAATTCGTAGTGCCCATGCCGAGTCCGAAAGGCTGTCTTGGATATATCTTCTTCTTTAACTCGAACTTGATGATAACCAAACCGTAGGTCGATCTTAGTAAATACGGCTTCCCTGTGAAGTTGATCAAACAAATTATCGATCCTGGGAATCAGGTACTTGTTTCGAACAGTGACCTTATTCAATTCCCAATAATCGATACACATTCTTGCGGTCCCATCCTTCTTCTTAACCAGCAAAACTGGTGACACACTTGGTCTGATAAGCCCCTTTTGCAATAGCTCCTCAACTTGTTTCTTAACTTCGTTCTGCTCCACAGGTGCCATCCTGTAAGGCATCTTCGATATTGGAGCATTGCCTGGTTGAATTGAAATGTTGAATTCTACGTCCCTGTGTAAGGGTAATCCTGGTAATTCTTCCAGGAATACGAGAGGAAAGTCCCTTACCACTGGTATTTTCTTCACTTCTTCAGGTATCTTCACTTTCGTGGTGGCTGCAATTATCATCTCCTCGGGCTACTTCCCTCCGTGAAACACGAGCTCTATTCCTTCAGCGGTAATGGCTACCTTCTTTTTCTTGCAGTCGATGTTTGCTTCATGCTTTGACATCCAATCCATGCCAATAATTACATCTCTTCCGGTGAAACCCAACTCCAACAAATTGATTTTCAGGGGCTCCTTGTTAATCTGAAGCTCACAGTCCTTGTAGCATTGGTCTGTAGTAAGAGTTGCTCCTGACGGTGTAGCCACTATTAAGGCTAACTCTGGGGTTACTTCTTGCGTGTACCTTAACTTTCTTGAGAATGATTTTGACACAAAGGAATGAGTTGATCCACTATCGAACAAAACAATAGCCAAAATTCCATTTATATATATACTTCCTGTTACAAAAAGAGTTACAATACTTCATTCACATTTCTTCAACAAAACTTCAAAATACAACCAAAACATTATTACAATGATCCTTCACATACCAGTGATCACGCCCTCATTGTTTTCTGCATCTTCTTCCTTCAAGGTAAAAATGCGACCTTGATGAACAGACTGTTTTCCCTTGTTGGGGATTCCTGGTGCTGCCTTATCGTTGCTCTTCAGGTACTGGGGGCAATTTGGCTTGATATGTCCTTCCCTCCCACAATGGTAGCATGTTCTCCTATCATTCTTTGGGCACTAATCTCTGAAATGTCTCTGTTCCCCACAGAGGAAACAATTTTCTGGCTTGTGCCCTCCTAACTTATTACCTGTCCTTTGAAACTTCTGACTCCCACCGTGCTTCTTGAATTTTGATGCTGGGGCAGACCTCTTCCACCGGTTCCAAGCTTCGGTCCTTCCTTGTGGCGCTTGACTTTAGTTCATGTCTATCTCCGTTGCAGCAGCTTGCCTGACCAATTTATCGAACCTGTGGGAATCTCTTGGATTTCTTTGTTTTATCTTGAACCATTTCGAATGCAAAATGTGACAGTTGTGTGAATTTGGTTTCGTATTCTCTGACTGTCATGTTCCCTTGTTTTAGTCTATGGAACTCCATTGCCTTTTCTTTCTGTATGTCCAAGGGAAAGTAATGTTCCCTGAACTCTTCTAAGAACTCTGCCCAAGTTATTGGTTCTTCTCCCCAGCTGCGCTTTATTGATTGCCACCATACCCCGGCATCTTTTTCTAGTAAAATTGTAGTCAACCGGACCATGCTATCGTCTGGTGTCATGAGAACTTCAAATACTGTTTCCACTTGGCGTACACAGTCATCTGCGGCGGTTGGGTCAGCTTGTCCTTCGAATACTGGGGGAATTCATTCTTCTAAAGGATTCAACCATCCGTACTGGATCTGCAGCTACGTGTCCTTGAGCGACACCTGGTGCTATTAGCGGCGGCGCCTGGTTCTATTTGCTTCTACGAATGCACCCAACATTTGGTATAATCGAGCAAATTCTGCCCCTATGTCGAGGTTGGCATTGTTGGCCTCACTGCCTTCGCCTTCTGTCAGCCCGCTTCGGCTATTTCGTGTTCTTCCAGACATTTGAATATCAATTTCTCATTACTTTCTTTTGCTATAACAGTATGAACTCAAAGTATACTAGAAGTAGTCAAATACTAGTGCTTCCTTCATACATATATAGGAAGGATTTCATTAGCTTTTCATTTATACAACCAAAATACTACTACCATAATAGTAGTCAGAAACATCATACCAAGCATCATAGGCTTCAATAAGACATTGTACTTTCTACATCAAAACATTTCACTAGCATCCTATGCTGTCAGAAAGCATCATCCTATATACATCAAAACACTAAGACAATATATCCCAAGGTCCTTTATAAGGCAAGGTCACACATATCCTAGACGTGGTGACCCCCGGTAGCCGTGTGCTCAGTCGTCGTGAGCTTCTCTAGCTGTGTTTGTTGCCGAGTAACCCTTGCCTGTAGCTTTCCAATCCTCAGTTCCAGCTGTGCCATTTTTTCCCATGCCGATGCCTCAGCAGTGTTAGCTTCCTTGAGAGCCTTTTCCTTGACCTTTTTAGCTTAGCCATCTGCTTGTTAGCGGCTATCAGAGTGTGACTGCAATTTTCCAGACGGCCCTCCATGTGCCCCTGGTTCCAACGGTACTCGGCCAGAACCCCTGTTAATGGCTGGCTACACAGCAGTGAACTGTGGAGGAGGAGGAGGAGTAGCTGCAGTGTCAGCTGGACCCGATCCATTTTGAGTCTCGTTTGCTATCCCATTATGTGCACCTGGCATCTTTTAGGAGAAAATAATAGAGGAATTAGTCCAGACATAGAAAATTATAAAACATAAGTAGAAAAAAACAACAATATGAATTATAATAATCTACTACCGGCTAACCCTGACTCTCCTAGTGGCGCCCAAGTCTATTTTCCTGTTACATTGAACTATAGTCTGAAGGTTGCTCTGATACGAACTTTGTAACGCCCCGAATCCCCATACTGGTAATTCGTGACGTAATCCATCCTTCAAACAGTCACAATACAAGGAAAATTAGGAAAATTTTAAACAAATTTTATTCCATGATGTACAAGTTCAAGTGTTACAATATACGCGGTTCAGAAAATTACAACCCATGTTTTACACAAAAAAAAACAACAAAAGTGAATAAGGAACACTTGGAATTGTCACTTGGATGCACCATCAGGCTTGAGCCTTCCTGGACTACACGAGTCGACATCTAACCTAAAAGAGTGGGCACGTCAGTAATTCTACAGACGCAAAGCTGATAAAAACAACGATCTCCAAACTAAACAAATCAAAAGATGAATGCAAAATAAAATGACTAAATGGAAGGGAGGTGGGGTCGGGTCAAGTGTATCCGTGTATGATATACCCTAGTAATCCGATGCACGCGTCAAGATGTACTTAGTCTAATGCAAGCGAGACTTTGGAAATGTATGCATCCCATACCACATACTTTCCAAATCAAACCGTTATCTTCAAGTTTAGGGATTTTAACCCTCGCCATGCATCCTACTCTTGCACTCATCCTGTTCCTGATAGATAGATCGTGGTCGATGAGGTTGCAGATTAATCGGTCTCACCCGTTCTGTAGTCACATAGTGGTGTCTCAGTTTTCCACTAGTGCCCGGCACCCGGACCCCATTCAAAAGCCGTGACGAACTTAAAGATACATCGCAGCATAACTATGGCACCGTATTTCCCCGGATCGCAGCCCATACGATCCATTAGTATCCACCAGCATAGAACTTGATGGTCTCGAGGGTTTGATCCCCCTATCTGCCAAGAAATCTCATTCCGTTCTTACCACGGTACTTCAGGAATCAACAGTGCAGGATACGTACCGCAGTGCGTATCCCTAATGACAGGAGAGTACGTCACCTGATTACTAGGTTGCTAGAAACTAATACGGTTATATGTGATGATAATATATAGCTAACATTAAGTCTACCTAGACATGTTATAAGGGCATGGTCACAACTTGATCCACAATCTAGGTTGCACCCAGACTCAATGGTTTCCCTAACGGAACCCTAGTCCTTGTCTACCAACCAGCGGCTCCAGCGACGCAACAACCTTGCTCGCTGCTTCCCTATTGGATTTCGCCCTTGGCTCAGCCCGCTATCACCTTCCATGATCTTTTCGGTGCCTGAGTCGGCCCTCTTTAATTGCTAATGGTGGAAGTCCTGAAGTTGTCCTAATGGTTGTTAGGCGTAGGCTACTAATTCGACAAGACCGACGGCTCCACCGTCATTCAAGGCACTCTCCTATGTCTTAATTAGCATGACACAAGGAAAACTAAGTATGAGGGTATACAACTACCCCCCCCCCCCCCCCAACTCTCCAATCAATGCTCGAGAGTAAAGGAAAAGTCAATGCAAAACGTCCACTCCCTAAGGGCGGCTGAATCTGTCCTGCATTTGAAAAATCATAATAATTACTACAGCTCAGAATTTTGATTTTCTGGGCTAGTTAGAAAGTTTAGGGTCTCTACTACAAGTCCCTAGTGCCACACTTGGTCAAATTCCGAACTTATAGGCCCTGAAAATCACAAGTCGCAGACTACATAAATCAGTCTAGGTATCGACGTAGTTCACGCTAAATTTCATATAAAATCAGCCCCTCATCGGAAGCCCATGAAATTTTAGAATCTATAACTAGACACCCAAACCTACATTGTGTCCAAAATTTGCACTTAAAATCATAATATGCGTAGAGTTATGGTTCTTCAAATATGATACAAAATCTCCACTGCCTTTTCAGACTAACTCTACACTTGTACTTAGGAATTATTTTGTAAACCTTATCAAACGTCATCTAAAAATTCTAAAATTCTGGAATCTTAAAGTAGACTCCTACCACAAGTCACTTGCAAAATTTCAAGGCAATATCATAAATACACATGTAGTTATGTTCTTAAGAAACTCAGTCCACCTGCAGAAATTTGCAGTTCTCGCTCTCTGGACCAGCGAAGTTGGGGAATGTTTTTGAGGTACCAAACCATTTCAGAAAGGGTAAAAATTGGGATTTTAGTATTCGAAATATACATAATCTTGAACAAAAGTTTTCAGCCAAAAAGACTTAGCCAATAATTAACTATGATTTTTCGAAGTTACGACAGACTTCTCAAGCTGCTGTTTCTGCAGTTAACTTGCTATCCGAAAATTTGGAACTTGTTTGGGCTATTATATATCTTCTAAATATTACAAAAAACTCATGTAGGTCCTAGATACATAGCAAAAAATATTCCCCCAAAGTTTGGGCTCAAGATTCTTAACCATTCATGAAATAAAATTCTCTAACTATGCATCAAGAATATAGTTCTTAAACAATCTTTGAAAAGAAATTATTTTACCATGGAACTACTTCTCTTCTTAGCATGCTCATCATTCATACATGACCAAAAACAATTTCCCCCGCTTTTTTTCTTGGTTATTCTTGCATGCAAACTATCACACTTAAATAGAAACTAAATTTTTAGGAGTTTAGAGAAATCACCCACTTTGTATGTAGACTCTAGTAGCGTGTCTCCTTGGTCTTGCAATGCTCCTTGCTCTTGTGTTGCTTTGGCTATCTCAACCCCCTACTACTCCTCCGTTCTTTTATTACTCAAAGACTCTATCTTTCCTTCTTCTCCTTCTCTAAAATTTTGATGTAACACATGGTAAAAAAAATGAGAAGAGTGTGAGAAGATGAGTGAAGGGCTTATTTATAAAAGAGGAGAGGAGCTAGGACTTCTTGAATGGCCGGATGGGGCTAATGGAAGGGGAGGGATGAGATTGAGTTTGAGTTGAGTCAGTGGAAGAGGAGGGTGAGATCTCATGCCGACTCATAAGTCCTAGAAGCTTCAAGATTGGTCTTGGACTCTTCATGAAGATCTCTTCATGTGGATTTCCCACCTTTAGATCTCATTAAGATGGTGTTTAGGGTTTGATGAGGTTAAGGGTTAGGTTTCACCTTAGGTCACCCAACCCCAAATCTCTATACCCTAACCCTAACCCTACTGCACAAATATGCTTGGCTATTCACTTTAATTGTCATGTACTAATTTATTCGTATTATAAATTTAATAGAAATAATATACATGCATACATAAAATGATTATTTTGTTAATTTTTGGGACATTACATCTATTTACTCCTTGTCTTCTTTTAATTTATGGCACTCATGACTATATCATGTTAACAAAAAGTTGGTAAATAATATGAGCAAACTTGGCATGATACCAAAAGTTAACTTAAATGAATTTGAGAAATGCACCTCCTGTAGTCAAGCTAAGATAATTAAAACTTCACATAAAAGTGTAGCTAGAGAAACAAAAATTCTAGACTTGGTACATTCTGATATATGTGAGATGGATGGAACTTTAACTAGAAATGGTAAAATATATTTCATTACGTTTATGGATGATCATTCAAATTATACTCATGTTTATCTTATGACACATAAGAGTGAAGCAATTGACATGTTTTGAAGTTATGAAACTGAAGTGCAAAATCAATTTGAAAAAAATATTAAGACATTTCATAGTGATAGAGGTACTGAATATGATTCCAATAAATTCAAACAATTATATGTATCATTAGGAATTATTCACGAGACTATTGCACCTTATTCACCAGAATCTAATGGAAAAGCTGAAAGAAAGAATAGAACTCTTACTAAATTGGTAGTTGATTCGGTTATTAGTTCAGGTGCACCCAAATCTCTATGGGGTGAAGCACTTTTATCCGTATGTCATGTTTTAAATAGAATTCTGAATCTATCTTCTGATACTTCACCATACGAATTATGGAGAAGTAGAAAGCCTAATATTGATTATTTTAGAGTTTGCGGTTGTTTAGCATATGTCAGAAACATATGTCAGAAAACCTGACCCTAAAAGAATCAAACTTGCAAGTAGAGCATATGAATGTGTTTAAATTGGTTATGCAGATAACAGTAAGGCTTCCAGTTTTTTAGACTTGAATAATAATGTGATTATTGAATCTTTAGATGCTAATTTTTATGATGATAAATTTCCTTACTTATTGAGGAACAGTGGGGGTTCACAACCCTCTACTTCCTCTAGCATACCTCAAACTAGTACACATTTTAATGTTGATATAGATTCTGAGCCTCGTAGAAGTAAACGTGCTAGAACTGCTAAAGGTTTTGGTGATGACTATGTTGTATATGCTTTAGAATCTAACTCTAGTTTCTATCAATGAGGCATTAACCTCACCCAGTGCCGATTTGTGGCAAGAAGCCATAAATGACGAGATCGATTCACTAACCTATAATGGTACTTGGAGGTAGTGGACTTACCTCGCGGTAGTCGTACTATAGGATGCAAATGGACTTTTAAGAGAAAACCAAAACCAGATGGTTTTATTGAAAAATTTAAAGCTAAAATAGTAGCTAAAGGATATGTACAAAAGGTAGATATAGATTTCTTTGACACTTACGCTCTTGTGACTCGTGTGACTACCATTAGAGTTTTATTAGCTATTTCTATTGTGCATAATTTGTTGATTCACTAGATGGATGTTAAAACAGCTTTCCTTAATGGGTAACTTGAAGAGGAACTTTATATGGATCAGCCTGAAGGGTTTGTGATTTCAGGACAGGAACACAAAGTCTTCAAGCTGAATAAGACTTTATATGGTCTTAAGCATGCTCCTAAACAGTGGCATGACAGAATTGATCAATTATTACTCTCAAATTGATCAATTATTACTCTCAAATGGTTTTTCTATTAATAATGTTGACAAATGTCTTTATTATAAAGCATCCAATGATAGTTGCATTATGCTTTGTCTATATGTAGATGATTTACTCATTTGTGGTTCTTCTCTTGAATTGATTTCAGAGACTAAAACTATGCTTAGTCAACATTTTGATATGAAGGACCTAGGTGAGGCCAATGTTATTTTAGGCATGAAAATCACACGTACTGAGACTGGTATTACTCTTGATCAATCTCATCACATTGAGAAGATCTTGAAGAAATACAATTACTTTGACCGTAGACCTGCATGTACACCCAGTGAACCTCATGTTATAATTTTGAAAAAATCTGGTGCTGCAGTTAGATAAAAAGAATATGCTAGTATTATTGGTAGCCTTCGCTACGCTATTGACTGCACTAGACCTGATATTGCATATGCTGTAGGGGTATTATGTAAATTTACAAGTTGTCCTAGTTCTGAGCATTAGAATGCTACTGACAGAGACATGAGGTACTTGAAGAAGACCATGAACTTAGGACTACATTATGAGAGGTTTCCCACTGTCCTTGAGGGATTCAGTGATGCATATTAGAATTCATTTTCAGATGATTCCAAGGCCACAAGCGGATACATTTTTAGTATTGCTGGTGGTGCTGTTTCTTGGAGGTGCAAGAAACAGATTATTTTAACTTACTCTACTATGGGGTCTGAGTTAGTTGCTCTAGCTGCGACTAGTGAGGAGGCAAGCTGGTTGAGGAACCTCTTGTCTTACATTCCTTCATGGAGTAGGCCTATACCTCCGATCTTAATCCGCTCAGATAGTACTGCCATAGCTAAAGTACAAAATGCTTACAATAACGGTAAGAGATTAGCGATTCATCGCAAGCACAGTACAGTGAGAGAGCTCCTCAAATTTGGTGTTGTTACTGTGAATTTTGTGAGATCGGAAAGTAACCTTGCAGATCCTTTGACGAAAGGATTGTCTCGAGACAAAGTTTGGAACACATCGATAAGGATGAGACTAAAGCCCATTTAGGATCACAATTGGTGGGAACCCAAGCTCGACTGGAGATCCCAAGACATAGGTTCAATGGGAAAAACAAGCCATATTGTGATTGGAATCATGCAACCTAGGAGTTTACCACTCCTTAGTCCATCCTAATGTGTATGTGCATGATGTCTTGTAGCGTTAGTAAGGATGAGCTTGGCTCTTAATGACCTCTATATCTCTGAATGAGAGGAGTACCTAGCTACAAGAGCAGTCTTGATAGACTCACCAGGGTGATTGTTAAGTGTGGCCGCTTCTATGAGAATGAGGCCAATTCTCTAAAACACTCACCTATACTGGGATAAGCACAAGGCCGGAATGTGCTAGAATTTAGAACTTGCACCTGGTAGAATCACGTGTGGTTTTCCTTCACTGTGTAAAAATGGTAATGAGTTCAATACTTAAGATCACTCATTATTCTTGCATTTTGGGGATTGTCCATGTAAGGTTCAAGTCATCGGACATCTTACTTATGCATGGTTCTATACTTTTAAAAAACCACCTCTTTTCAAATAAGTGTTTTAAATATACAAGTGGGGGATTGTTGGAATTGAGTATACATTCAAAACACTTCTTTTGTTGACAACAATGTCTTATGGCCCAACGGTTAAAGTTTTGAGTTCACATGAGGTTGGGGGTTCAATTTCTACATTCCACACACACACACACACACATCTCTTTATATATATGACCGAGCCGGGCCTTAGGGCCTTAGGGTCTTGGGGTCTCTTGAAAAAAAAAAGATTTTTTGTTTTTAATTTTTGAAATTTTGAATTTTAAACAGATCAAAAACATTTTTTCAATTAATAATATATCTATTTCAAGAATTAAAGGAGCTTTTTCTTATAGCCGTTACAAGAATTAAAAGATCTTTATGATATATTGATATAGCCATTTTTTGATTAAATGCATATACAGTTTTATTCCTACCTAGTTACAAGTTATAAAAATGACTCATTTTTGGGAAAAAGAATATAGAAAAACAGTCAGTCATTCTTTTCTTCAAATCTATTTTGAGCAGTTTTTGCCTTGGTTTTGGTGGTGCAAGTTGGTACGTGCGGCTATTGGAGCATTGGCAGCACTGTAGACAGAAGCTCGTTGTATCCCGGGAGAAGTATTTGGTGATCAACGATTCATTTTCAAAATCGGCCAAATAACTTCTTAAAGAAAGTGCAACCCACGCCTCGAGCCACTCTTCACTTTCTTCCTGAAGCAGATCAACTCCAGAGTCTTTCTTATAAGGTTCATTTGGTGCACTTAGGTTTAGCCCATCTTTTTTTTTAACAGAGAACAATCATTGTTGGGATTTCCATGATGCTGAGTATATAATTGACTGACATTATTTTTAAATTACAATAGCTTATTGGACAAGGATAATTTGGCAGTACTCCTCTCTCGCATTCCTATATCGGGGCAGTCGGGGGTCTTGGGTGCATTGGAGAGCCAGAGGAGATAGCATCTGTAGTTGCTTTCTTTTCCATTTTATAAATCAATATCAATTTATTTATTGCTTAGATTGTAAGATTTCGGAAAAGGGAACATTTTGTCGCAATCACAAATGAGTTTTCTCTCTGCTTCTTGCTTAGAGCATCCACAGTCGTGGTCTGCTAAAAAATAGCTAAATGCATATTATACATATAGCAAAACGAGTTTGCCGCAGTGGTAAAATGCAATAATATAGAAACAACAAAAAATGATCGGACATCTTTGAGATCCATCCCACGAATTTTAAATAAAATCTGTGATTTTTTTAATAATTAAAAAAAAATAGTGAATTTTTTTTTTGGGAAATGGGCCCCCTTTCACAGACGGATCTTCAAGATCCGTCCAAGGGGTTTTTCGTTTTTTTGGGCAAATTTTTTTTAGCAGAAAATGATTAAATTTCGTGGGACAGACTTTTGAGTTTCGTCCGAAAAAAAATTAAATTTATAATTGGAACGGATCTTCAAGATCCGTCCTCTATATTATGCATTTTCTCAAATCTTCTCTCATATATAGCAATCTTCTCGGTTGAATATGCCAGAATATGAACAAATAGCCAACGACTGCATATGTTCATTTGCTAAAATATGGATAAAATAAAAAATAGCAAACGACTGTGGATGCTATTATGTTATATAGAAGGAAAACAAAACACAAGTATTTCTCTCTGAGTGGATCTCTGTTGAATGCAGATAGAACTGAACAAGGTACAAAATCTTTTAGATGTCATTTCAGACCTCATGAAGCAGTACTTCCACTTTAAACATAAGGTTCGGAAGGTGGAGTGATGTTGAATTTTGCAAGTGTACAAAATCGCACAAGTAATATAGATAGGTGAGTAGAGTGTCGAACCCACAGGGACTAGATATTTTACTGAGTACCGATATCGCTGGATTAATCACTATTTGGAAGGTCGAATTTAATTAAGGATAAAACAACAAAATTACTTTAATCTAATTAAATCTAACTAAATTGGTGAAGAGGGAGAGGGCTGTGAAACTATGAAGCTCTTGTAATTTGCTAAAGGTAAAATTAGTTCTAGGGCTCTTGGTTCACCTCGTTTATCACACACACAAATTATAATTCCTTATAAATTAAAGATATTATCTTTCCCAATTGTAGACCAAAATCCTAAAGATATTAACCACTCTATCCACGTAGTCTAAAAATTATTCTCAACTAATCATTCGCCTATCCATCAAATTATTAATTGAAAAATTGAATTTCTTAATGGCAACATCCTCCAATATACGGTGTTAATTTTTATTAATCACAAATAACCTGTTCGGTCTCTTTATGATTTGAAAAAATCATACAAATGTCTATCCACCATGTTGTACGCATAAATAATAAAAATTAAAACACAACCAGGAAAAATAGAGTAATAATAAGGAATTAAAATTTGTGTTCTACAAAACTCGGCTACATCTTAGCCTCTAGAACAATAAATTCAATTAATATTCATTTTGCAATTAATAAAAATGTTTGGATTGCATAAAAAAAATATAGAGAAGAACAGATACAAAAAATGTATTAAAAACAATGCAAACCAAGTCTCTATTCTCTCTGTCTCGAAAACCGAACCCAAAAACAGCCTTGAAGACCGCGCCGTCAGCCGTCTCATCGCACGCGTCGCCTGTCAAATCGTCACGAGCTCCAAGCCGAAGTCAGCAGCTGTCTGCATCGAGCAGTCAGAGGAGGTCAGCTTCGCAGGTGCCACGTCAGCGCGTCAGGGTCTTGTCTGGTGTGGTTTCTGCTTTGATGCGCACGTCAGCAGCACGTTGGGTGCACTTCGAAAACTGCGCCGGAAGAAGACAGCTTCTACTGCCCACACGTGCGTAGCCTTGTGAATTGTGAAATCGTCTCTCTCTCTCTCTCCGCTTGACTATGAGAGAGATAGAGAGATGTTTTCTCTCTCTCTGTTTTTTTTATATTATTGATGTATATTTGAAGTCATCCGTCACCTCTTGGTCATCTCTCTCTTCTTTGCTTCTTCTTATAGAGAACGGAAAAGAGAATTAGGGTTTTCACTTTTTGTAGAAAAGTCCTCTTCTTTCATTTATTTTCCTTCCTTATTTGATCTGAATTTTATTTCTTTCTCTTTTCTTCTTTTCTTCCTTTTTTTTGCTAACCACGTGCTCCTGCATACACAAAATAATATCTGAAATTAGGATTTTTTAATAAAATAAAATTAATTAAACTAACTTTATATCATATTAGCTATAAAAATCCTTTTAAAATTTATGTGTCGCACTTTTAAGTCAACAAAACAATAAAAATTGATAAATCTATTATTTTACTCTATTTGTTTATTTTCTCCACAAATCTTTACTTTTTGCATCAAAAATATTATTTCTTCAAAAATTATTAATTAAATGAAATCTTATAGAAATATGAATAATTATAGACAATATCAGCGAAAACAAGCAATTTTTATTGGTAAAGGAGTACAAATATTTGAATATAAATTAGACACATCAAATACCCCCAAACTTAAGATTTTGCTTGTCCTCGAGCAAAAAGTAGAATCATGAACAAGGGAATAATAATAGTAGACTCAACCCATCACACCATGAGATCTTATCATGCAAGCATTAAAATTTCAATTAAAAATATAAACAATTGCAAATAAAGTAAAACTAAGCATACCCACTTTCTCCAGTGCAATTATTTATTCATAATTCCCAACCCAATCGCATTTGTCATGCAATTAATGTAATTGTAGTATGCAACAACTTAATCTGTGATTATCCCTTCTCTCTACTACAAACCGAGTAGCAAACTAGAGTTTTTTTTTTTTTTTTTTGAAGTTTCTTCTCTAAGTTGTCACTTGCCTTTTGACACGAATGCAAAATATTTGTGATGAATTCACCCGGTTACTCAACAAGTCACAAACTTAAAGTGCTTTGCAAACTCATATTTCAAGTTGCCGTTTGACGTAAAAGTAAACATTGGTGATGAATACCCCTAGTTACTAAGCAACTAAAAAATTGGAGTAGATTGACTTTATTCATAATTTTTTTCTTTTCATTATTACTCTATTTACTTAAACCCTATTTAGGACTAGATCAAAGGGGATAATCACAAGAAAAAGCATCATATTTGTCTTTTATGTATAATAGCATGACCCACACAACTTTGTAAGGAATTTTGAAAGTCAATAATTATAAAGTAAATAAGCATGCTTACTCTTGTTTTATAAGAAATTGTTTATCCCAAAAAAATTATTTCAATGCTTATCTCAATGAAGACCTCAAAAGTGTAATGGTGAGCTTAATTATAATCCTTTTGTTTTGTTTTTCCTTTCAAAAATAATAAAAATAAAAATGAATTTTGTAAATCTTCCCCCCCAAACTTGAATATCACATTGTTCTCAATGGGAAAGAAAAAGAAAAACAAAAAGAATGCAAAAAGTTTAGAATATCTCCCCTGATTCGTCTTTAAATTTCTACACGCATAGCGTTCAGTATTTTGGCGAAATCTGGAGCTGTAGATGTCGAAATGTTCTGATCTTTTTTTTGCTGGAAAGCTAAGACAATTTTCTACAACTTCTCTTTGAATCACTTTTCCATATTTTGACTCCAAACTGCTCAAAAACAGCCATCAATGAAGGTGTTCAAAACAGCTCCGCCTGGCGATTTTCAAAATTTGTGCAATCCTACAAGATAAAATCAAAAATCAAAATAAAATAAACTAAAATATAAATCAAAACTAAATGCAATAAAATAAAGCATGGGTTGCCTCCCAAGAAGCGGTAAGTTTTAAGTCTTCAGCCAGACATGGGGGTGAGATGGTTAAGTAACGCCAAGATCCAACAACATTAACACATCCTTTCTAATTTTTCTCTTCAGATGTGGATCAGGTTCAAGCTTTAATTTGAGGCATTTTCTTCTTGATGATGATGTCTTTGATTCCCCCACCTCTTTGAATTGATGCTGAAAAAATAAATAAATAGAATGTGCAGCATCCAAATACATGACATGTTCAAAAATATTTTCTTTTTCACCTTCAAGAGTTTCTAAATTTGTTGGACATACTTCAATTGGTGATTTTTCAAATTTAGCCTTATTTTTCTCGCCCAAAATTAAATCAGTTTCACTTACTTGAATAGATGACAGTTCTTCAGGAGGAATTTTTATGGAATTAACAACATCATACATTACTTGCTCATGCTGAATTTGTTCCTCCGCAATTTGTTCAATCTCACTTTGCTTTTCAACCACATTCTGTTCACCATTTTCTTCTTGTGGTTTCTCAATTGTCCTCCCACTTCCTAGTGTTATAGCCTCAACATGCTCCTTGGGATTGACAACTGTATTGTGTGGTAATGTTCCTGCAGTTTTTTCGTTAAGAATATTTGAAAATTGACTAATTTGTACCTCAAGATTGTGAATGGAAGCCGAAGTTGAATTTGCAACATTTTGGATTGCCAAATCTGCCTTTTATATGTATTGTTCTGTCCTTTGCATGTAGTGCATAAACATGTCTTCAAGTGTCGGCTTCTTTTCTTGCTGTGAAAAATGTTGAGGTTGTATAACTGCTCCTTGATTGTTGTTCCATAGATAATTGGGGGTGTTTCTCCATTCTTGATTGTATGTGTTTTCATAATGATTGTTTTGCATTTGAAAGTTTGACACAAAATTTTCATGTTCGGCATTTGATGGAGCAAAAGGGTTCCCCACTTGACAACTTGCACTTGAATGATTTCCTGCACAAAGATCACAAATCATATTAGAATGAATAGCATGAAAATTCATATTTTCTACTTGTTTAGATAAAATATCATTTTTTGCATTTAAAGTAGAAAAAGGATCAAGTTCAAAAACTCCAGCCACTTTTCTTGGCATTGCTCTCTCTGAAGACCACTGATAATGATTTGATGCCATCTCCTCTAAAAGATCATAGGCTGCATTATAAGTTTTGCTCATGAGTGCACCACCAGCTGCTGCGTCAACCATAGATCTATGTGTAACTCCCAAACCATTATAGAATATTTGCATTTGCAGCCATTTCGGTAGTTCATGATTATGACACTTTCTTAATAACTCCTTATACCTTTCCCATGCATCATACAAAGACTCAGTCTCCAATTGAGTAAATGTGACAATATCATTCCGTAGTTTTGCTGTCTTTGCTGGAGGAAAATACTTGGCTAGGAATTTTTGTGCAAGTCCCTCCCAAGTTGTGATACTACCGGGTGGTAGATAACGTAGCCAAGCCTTCGCCTTATCTTGTAGTGAAAGAGGAAAGAGTCTCAATCTAATTGCATCATCTGATACTCCATTGTGCTTGAAAATATCACAAATTTCTAGAAAATCTGCAATGTGAGCGTAAGGATCCTCGTGCGGTAGTCCCCAAAATTGAACAGTCTGTTGAATCATTAGAATCATTGCCGGTTTAATTTCAAAATCGTTAGCTTCAATAACCGGCTTCTTTATGCTTGACTCATAAATTGAGGGCATAACATAGTCTCTCAAAGGCCTATTTTCATCGTTCACTATGATAATGCACTGTATGTCCTGAAATGTAAGTATCGAAAAAGAAAAAGAAAAAATAGAAAAACTAAAATAAGAAAAATAAAAGTTAGTCAAAAGAAAATAAAGATGTAAAATAATAATAAAATAAAAATAATTAAAAAAAATCCAAACTAGCAATAATCTAGCAATTTTCAATATCAATAAAAGAAAAAATAGTCCCCGGCAACGGCGCCAAAACCTTGATGTTGAATTTTGCAAGTGTACAAAATCACACAAGTAATATAGATAGGTGAGTAGAGTGTCGAACCCACAGGGACTAGATATTTTACTGAGTACTGATATCGCTAGATTAATCACTATTTGGAAGGCCGAATTTAATTAAGGATAAAACAACTAAATTACTTTAATCTAATTAAATCTAACTAAATTGGTGAAGAGGGAGAGGGCTGTGAAACTATGAAGCTCTTGTAATTTTCTAAAGGTAAAATTAGTTCTAGGGCTCTTGGTTCACCTCGTTTATCACACACACAAATTATAATTCCTTATAAATTAAAGATATTATCTTTCCCAATTGTAGACCAAAATCATAAAGATATTAACCACTCTATCCACGTAGTCTAAAAATTATTCTCAACTAATCATTCGCCTATCCATCAAATTATTAATTGAAAATTTGGATTTCTTAACGGCCACGTCCTCCAATATACGGTGTTAATTTTTATTAATCACAAATAACCTATTCGGTCTCTTTATGATTTGAAAAAAATCATACAAATGTCTATCCACCATGTTGTACGCATAAATAATAAAAATTAAAACACAACCAGGAAAAATAGAGTAATAATAAGGAATTAAAATTTGTGTTCTACAAAACTCGGCTACATCTTAGCCTTTAGAACAATAAATTCAGTTAATATTCATTTTGCAATTAATAAAAATGTTTGGGTTGCATAAAAAAAATATAGTGAAGAACAGATACAAAAAATGTATTAAAAACAATCAAACCAAGTCTCTATTCTCTCTGTCTCAAAAACCGAACCCAAAAACAGCCTTGAAGACCACACCGTCAGCCGTCTCATCGCACGCGTCACCTGTCAAATCATCACGAGCTCCGAGTCGAAGTCAGCAGCTGTCTGCGTCGAGCAGTCAGAGGAGGTCAGCTTCGCAGGTGCCACGTCAGCGCATCAGGGTCTTGTCTGGTGTGGTTTCTGCTTTGATGCGCACGTCAGCAGCACGTTGGGTGCACTTCGAAAACTGTGCCGGAAGAAGACAGCTTCTACTGCCCACACGTGCGTAGCCTTGTGAATTGTGAAATCGTCTCTCTCTCTCTCCGCTTGACTGTGAGAGAGACAGAGAGATGTTTTCTCTCTCTCTCTTTTTTTAATTTATTATTGATGTATATTCGAAGTCAGCTGTCACCTCTTGGTCATCTCTCTCTTCTTTGCTTCTTCTTATAGAGAACGGAAAAGAAAATTAGGGTTTTCACTTTTTGCAAAAAAGTCATCTTCTTTCATTTATTTTCTTTCCTTATTTGATCTGAATTTTATTTCTTTCTCTTTTCTTCTTTTCTTCCTTTTTTTGCTAACCACGTGCTCCTACATACACAAAATAATATCTAAAATTAGGATTTTTAAATAAAATAAAATTAATTAAACTCACTTTATATCATATTAGCTATAAAAATCATTTTAAAATTTATTTGTCGCACTTTTAAGTCAACAAAACAATAAAATTTGATAAATCTATTATTTTACTCTGTTTGTTGATTTTTTCCACATATCTTTACTTTTTGCATCAAAAATATTATTTCTTCAAAAATTATTAATTGAATGAAATCTTATAGAAATATGATGAATTATAGACAATATCAGCGAAAATAAGAAATTTTTATTGGTAAAGGAGTACAAATATTTGTATATAAATTAGACACATCATGGAGAGAGCCTTGGGGTAGATGGAGAGAGCCTTAGGGTACGTGGAGGGTGGCCCCAATACTCAGAAAATTTTATTATTTTATTTATTATCTATAGTACAAGTGCTCACCACAGGATGCCTCTCTAAAGGTGGTTAACCAATTAGGTGACTCTTGATCATAGGCAATTATATTTATTATTTAATTCTTTCTCAAATTATCCGATATGGGATTAACCAGTTAATCCCGCTCGCTAATCCCTGGCCGAAACAAGCATACACTGCCAAAGCAACGTGGGCTCCAATCATTGGGCGCCACATCACCCAAGCAACAACAGGCACCAAGGCCAAGTGCTGCTTCTTCTTCACGTGGGCCCCCAGCCCACTCACATATATTTTCAACCTTATATATATATATATATATATATATATATATATATATATATATATATATATATATATATATAGAGAGAGAGAGAGAGAGAGAGAGAGCTGGTATCAGGGCCTATCAAATTGGTTCCTCCACTATCCGGACCCGGTGCCTTACGGGTCCCAAAATTGGACCCGGCCCCGGACTTGCAAGAACTGGGTCGGGGCCGGTCCGGATCCTATTAAAAAAAATTACCCGTTGGGTCAGGTAGTAGAGAATAAATATTTGCACTTAAGTATTTTTGCTCCCTTTCCAACCTTGATATGCTGAACTTTGCCAATGCCATGGGTTTTCGGGTGAACTCAAATAACATTGTGAAATTTGCTTCCATTAGGCAACGTGAAATTTCAAGATCTTTTTAGGCCCATTGTTTCCATGATTATCATCTCTTGGAATATCCGGGATCTAAGGAGAACCACCAAACAACAGGCATTATACCAACTGATTTCCTCTTCTCATTGCAATATGATCTCTATTCAGGGATCGAAACTTGACTCTCCTTCCCCTTCTATCTTCCGTTCTATTGGTGGATCCCTAATCTCAAATTGGATCTCCCTAGACGCCAGGGGCTCTAGGGGGGATTCTTTGCTGATTTAAAGAGTTTCAATTCTCGCTTATCTCTATTTAGCGAATCACTTTCTTTCTCATCGTTCGTCTTCACTGGGTTGCTTTCAACTGCAACCTTACATTCGTTTCAGTTTACGGGCCGTCGACAGTTGAGAACCGCAATTTGTTTTGGAATGAATTCGATTCATTCCAAAACAACATTAATGGCTTCTGTTTTTTATGTGGTGATTTTAATGTTACAAGATTTTCCTATGAAAGGTCGGGTAATGCCTCCAATACCTTACACTCTTCACGCTTTAATGATTGCATACGCGCTCTTCACTTGACCGATCTTCCTCTTAACGACAGATCTTTCACTTGGTCCAACATGCGTCTCTCTCCGACTTTGGCTAAACTCGATCGATTCCATGTCTCTGAGGATTGGATTAATTTCTTTCACAATTCCTTCGCTTCAGCTTTGCCCAACCCTTCATCAGATCATGTGCCTATAGCACTTTATTCTAACTACAATTTTTCTAAACCTTTCAAATTTTGTTTTGAAAAATTCTAGTTGCAAGATCAAGTCTTCGTGAATCTCATCTCGGAGTGCCTCTCCTCTATTACGGGGTCGTCCAGCCTTGGCCGCATCCTGCTGAAGCTTCACGCTATCAAGCACGGTTGCAATATTTGGCATAAAGAGAGACTTGCCAATTCTTACTTTCTTAAAAATTTCTTCCTTTCCACCATAGAAGCCATTGATAAACTTGAGGAGCGTGGACCGATATCTGATTCCCTTCGTTTTGAGCATTGCTCCTGTAAGAGAGAATGTGCTATCACCCTCCACAACGAGCACATTAAGTGGGCTCAGAGAGCCAAGTTCCGTATGCTTAAGGAGGGCGACGGCAACATGTCGTTCTTTCATAACTTTGCGTCACATTGGCAACATTGCAATCGCATTACGTCTATTGTCGACAATGACAATGAATTATCTTCGGATTCGGAGATCTATGCTTCTTTCCTTCGCTTCTATGAAAACCTTCTAGGTTCTTTTAAACAACATTCCATCTGTCTGGATTGGACTCAACTTTTTATGGACAACAATCCCATGATTTGTCTAGCTTGGATAACCCTTTCTCTATGGAAGAGATCAAGTCCGCTATTTTTCGTTAAAAAGCAATTTAGCTCCATGTCCAGATGGATTCCCCTCATTTTTCTTCCAAAAATTCTGGCTATGGCTTAAAGATGACCTCTTCCAATTGTTTACTGACCTGCATCAAGGGTCATTTTCCTTTGATCGGATCAATTATGTGCATATCATCCTCATCACCAAAGTTTTGGGCGCTCACTCAATTTCTAATTTTCGATCTATTAGTCTTCTCAATACCACTTTCAAGATCATTATGAAAGTTCTTGTCACCCTTCTCGGTGCGATTATCTCACCTCTTATCGATCCCGCTCAATCTGGCTTTATTAAAGATCACTTTATCCTTGATAGCGTGGCTTCAACACAAGAAATCATTTCTGAATGCCATAGAACTAACTCCGAGGGGATTTTGATAAAATTAGATTTTCAAAAAGCGTATGATAATGTCAGCTTGGATTTCCTCTTTGAGATCCTTATTAATCGAGGCTTCGGTCCGAAATGGATCACCTGGATTAATCCAGTCTGTTCTCCGGTACTTCTTCCATTCTCATCAATGGATCGGAAGGTCAAAAATTCAAAGTTATATGTGGCCTTCATCAAGGCGATCCCATTTCTTCCCTTTTATTCTTACTAGTTGCTGATGTATTCAGTAAGTTACTCCGTAATGCTTAGGATGCTCAGGTCATCGAAGGGCTCGGTGGCTCCCAGAACTTCCGAGGTGTTCTTAACCTTCAATATGTCGATGACACCATTATCTTTGCGAAACCCAATGTTTGTACCCTTAGGAACCTGAAACTTCTTCTTTATATCTTTGAAAGAGCTTCTGGCTTATCCATCAACTTTAAAAAATCATCGGTTCTTTGGCTGGGGGAAACTGCAACCGGCAAGCTGATATCGCACAGTTTATCAATTGTGCCTCTGCCTCTTTCCCCATCCAGTATCTTGGTATATCCCCTTGAGATGGGGAAAGCTGCATAAAATGGATTGGATACCGATGATTGAAAAAGTTGAATCTAGACTTAACAATTGGTCTGGGAAGCAGCTATCTCGAGGAGGCAGATTAATTCAGGTTAACTCGGTCCTTACCTCGGTTCCACTATATATGATGTCCTTCTTTTACGTTCCCTCTTGGGTTATCAAGAGGATTGGTCAAATTAGAAGGAATTACTTCTGGTCTGGCGCTGATACTTATAGGGCAGGTACTCACCTTTGCAATTGGAATTAATCTGCACTTCCAAGGCTACAAGATGTCTTGGGGTTCTTGACCTTCGAAATCATATTCTTGTTCTTCTAGGCAAATGGTTATGGAGAATTTTGAAAGAGGACCATTTACCCTGGGCTCGCATTATTAACCTCAATTACTTCGCTCGGCGAAAGGTTTAGGATTTCACACCCTACCTTTCCCGTAATGCCTCCCCCTTTTGGAAGGGAGTTTGGAAAGTAACAGCTCCTTTTAAATGTGGTATCTTCCATGAGTGCTCTGATGGTTCCAAGACCAGATTATGGTCCGACCACTGGATCAGTAACACCAAGCTGGCCTCAGCTTTCCCCTCCATCTTCCAATTGGCTTCCAACCCTTCAGCCACTGTGGCGGATTATGTTAGTATTCACAATAACCTTAAGCTCTGGATCATTCCCTTCAGCAGTGATCTCCTGCCATCTCTTGTTCAGGATTTTAATTGTTTGCTTGTAAGCTTAAACAGTTATCCCTGGCACCCTTAAGAAAATTTTCAATGGCGTTGGACTAGTTCTGGCACATATTCTGTTAAATCTTTTTATAATTTCCTCAATTTTTGTGGTATCAATTCTCCGTGTGCTTGTTTCATCTGGAGTAGTTGTGCAACATTAAAGGTCAAAATGCTTACTTGGCTTGCCCTTCACAACAAACTTCTTACCGTTGAGGTGCTTAATAAAAGGAACCTAGCTTGGGGCCAACTTTGCTCGTTGTGTTCCTCCGAGTTCGAAGATGTCGATCACCTTTTTCTGCACTGCAATTTTATCCGCCCGTTGTGGCAGATTTGCACCAGGGCCTGGCAAGTACCTTCTATCCCCCCTACTTCTACTCTTGCTAGAAATTTCATTTAGTGAAAGACAACTTTCATAGATCGTGGGCCCTCTCCATCATGACCATCATTTGGGTTATTTGGTCTGAAAGGAATAAGCGGATCTTCACTCAAACCTATTCTTCGATTGATTCTATTATTGATGAGTTTTTATTTTTCGCCAATTTTTGGCCATCCACTTTAAAGCAAGAAAGAGTGGTAGCATTACATCTTTATCGCCTTGATGAGGCGGTTCTTTACTTAAGTTCTTCTAACACTTCTTCGTCTTAATCTATATTATGGTTGATTAATTAGCACCTTCTTGTTTTCTTTGCAGAGCTGAGGTGGTTGTTGGGCTTTTCCTCTCTTCTTCGGGGGTTTTGGGTTGTCTTGGTTTGATCGCGGCGGCTTATCCCCTGTGAGCTGCTTTTGGCTCTTTTTTATCCCTATGTGGTCTCCTTATCGTTGGTGGTTTTTTGGCTCAGCTACATCCTCTCCCTCTTTGTAATAGTTTCAGGCCGCTGGTCTTTGTAGCTCCTTTTGAGCTTTACTGATGTAATTACTGTTGCCACTTATCTTTTGTGGCTCTATTACTTGTTTATGTGTTCTCCTAAGCTGCAATGTTGGTTGGTTTGGCTTTGTGTGCTGATTACACCTGGATTAACATGTGATGTTGTTGCTGCAGCTGTTTTCCGCAGTTGATTTTGGTTGCTGCCATGATATATTTTTGGTTGTCTTTGTCCTCTGATTTATGATTTTTGGTTATTTATTCTCCCTACCTGTTTCTTGGGATTTCTTTGCTTAGTTTGTTTGCTTTTTTAAGCTGATACCTTGGCTGTTACCGCCCAGGGACTCCGTTTTCTGGCCCCAGTAGTGCTGGCTCTATCCTATTGTTGTGGTCCTTGTTATTTTGTTCACCCTATCTGTTTTCGTTCTTTGGCTTTGTATGGTGGATTGTTTGCTTCGGGTTTCTTCGTGGTTTTTGGCCACTACAACTGTTTGTTGCACCTTGCCTTGGTTGCTTGGCTGATGCATTTTTTAGCAATTGTTGCTGCTTTTGTTTTGTTGCTTACCCTTGTTGATTATTGGCATGGTATTGCTTGGGATGTTTCTTGCTGCTAGCCACCGACCTTGCGGTCCCTCCCCAGGGATTAGTTTTTCTGGCCTTGGGAGTGAGTACTGCCCTACCGCTGTTTGGCTCTTTGTTCGGTATTGGGCGTGCTAAGCGTGTTGCTCTCGCTTTGTGCACTAGTTTTTTGGCTTTTGTGTTCTATTGTTCCCATGATTTGGTTCCTCTTTTTTGTCCCTGCTTGGGTGGATGGCTGTAGTGTCAGGCGTGGTTTCGTCCCTTCGCTCCTGGTTCAGCCCCGACTGCTATTGGTTTCTTGCTTGGCGACCATGCCCTGGTCGCAACCTTGCTATTGTTTTGTCTCCTTGCTGATTGCTGCATTCATTGCATTGGTTTCGCTGGCCAAACTCTTCTCCACGTGGCTGGGTTGCGGTAGCGTTCGTCTGCATGTTGACTTGTCCTCTTCATGCAGGCTCTCTGAGGTTTTCCAACCTCAGGTCCTGGATGTTCATTCGTTTCAAGCTTGTTGGCATTGTTTTTCGGGTTTGCCTGAGCTCAGTTTGGTGCAGCCGGACCTTTTGATTCCTCTTCGGAGCTGATGTCTTTTATGTGGGTTTGGTTTTTTGTTATTTGTGGTTTGTTGTTATTCTGGAAATGTCCTTAATTGCTTATTATCTTTTAGTTGTTTTCCTTTTTCTGCTCCCATTTTTACGCTTGTGTAAAATTGGCTATTCTTGTGCTCTGTCTTTTTATTTATATATTGGGCTGGAATCTGTTGATTCTATCCTCGTTATAAAAAAAAAGTATTTTTGCTCCCTATACCCTACTATTCTAACAATTTTTTGCACTTAAGTACATGAATTAATATTAACCCGGACCTGTATAGATCGGGTCGATTGCAGTCGAATGCCGGGCCCAGGTCGAGTCCGGGTATTGGGTAAATGTGACAGTGCTACTACCACGGCCATGCTTCTTCTTTACCCCCCCCCCCCCCCACGGTGCCCACTCACATATTTCCAACCTTATTATGTATATAATATACATTATATTATAATCTTAAAATTACGGGGTGTAACATACGTCCCGCACATTAGAAATCAGCGTCCTCCTGGAATACATCCGCTCGACTGTCAGACAATTTATTTATAGTACAACTGCCCACCACATGCTACTTCTCAAAAGGTAGTGTGGTGGGGTAAAAATGGCTGGGGGCCCAACCAGGGCCCAATACAACTCTCACTCAGAAAATAGAAGAAACGGCAGTCTAGTTTGGCTTCGAACCACTGCAGGGTCGGCGCCGATCCTCAAGTTCACCCCCACAGATCCGATCTCCTCGTATCCGAGGAGTGACGATGGCCCTCGAACTCCGATCCACGATGGCCCTCCTGGCCGTCCGCCCCTCCTGGTAAAGGATGAGGATGACCTGACGCAACCTGAACCACCAGATCCTCCCGGAAGCACAGAAGCCCCATGATCTGCCACGTCAGCTCCAAATACCACCAAAGGCTATGCCACGTCAGCCCTATACCACTCCTGGTAATGCCACGTCAGCCCTAAACCCCCTAGGCCTTCCGCCACGTCAGGCCCACGGGCCTTCGGGTTCAGACCCGGCCCCCAAGCGGATCCAAACCCGGTTGGGATTCTCTATAAATACTAGACCCTCACCCACCTTTTCAGGTAATCAATCTTTTGCCACTTAAATTCACCTAGTTATTGCTACTCTCTCACAGAGACTGACTAGAGCGTCGGAGGGTCCGCCACCGGGATAAACCCCGGTATTTCAGGACCGTCTGCAGGTACACAAGACCTCGGATCCGAACCCTCCGATCCGAGCCGAAGCATACACCACACTCCGAGCCAGTCGCAGGAGCCGCCAGGTTACCTCAAGGGTCGTCAGACGAGCAGCTTTCTACTTCAATACAAATCGAGTCCGAACTCACACCTGGTGCATCCACACTTCTCCCAGAAACAAACCGCATCAGGTTGGCGCCGTCTGTGGGAACACTGCTTCAGAAGCCGACCCGAGCACGACCATTAAGGCACCTCGACAGCCGAACTCTCATTGCCTCCAAGGGCAAGGGGGCTGCCTCCTCCGTCAACCGACGGGACTCACCCCCACCAACCGCTAACGCTGATCCACACCCTTCAAAACACAGGGCTCGCCCTCAGGGGTCCCAAAGGAGCGTCACCCGTCAGGTCCAGCCCGACCTACAGGGAGTAATCGTCAACCGACAGATTAACCGCAGCAGGGGAAGGGCCGCTTCCAACCCGGCCCCGAACCATCTGAGACCGCCGCCCGAGGGACGGAGGTCAGCACTCAGCCGCATCGGAAGGCAGCCTTCAGGCCTACCAAACAGGGTCGAGGGAGCCCCCGTCACTCACAAGGAATTCCAAGACTTCCGGAGAGAAATTCTCGGGGCCCTCCGACGGGCCCCCAGGGAGGAAACCCTCCCCTCCCAAACCGGGTCGGATACCGAGGCCAGCGTGTCACGCACGTCAACAATCCAGCCAAAAGACGATGGCATACTCCTAAGGTGCCTCCAAGAAATGGAGGATCGCTTCGATCATATAGGAGACGGCGACCGACGAGCGGCTCAGGGGTACAGACCTGTCCGTCCTCCCTTCTCCGCCCCCATCCTCCAAGCGGAAATACCCAGGAATTTCCGACCACCTCAATTCGAGACCTACGACGGCGAGGGAGATCCCGCTGATCACATGGACGGTTTCAAAACCCTCATGATGATTCACAGCGCCTCGGATCCCCTGCTATGCCGAGCCTTCCCCGCCACACTTCGGGGCCCGGCTCGTGAATGGTACTCGAAACTCACCCCCGGCTCCATTTACTCCTTCGACCAACTAGAAGGCAATTTTCTTGCCCACTTCGTCACCAACCGGAAGGCGGAAAGGACCAGCGCCTCTTTACTCGGACTCAGACAGATAGAGGGAGAGTCCCTTAGAGTGTTCGTCCGGAGGTTTACCACGGAGGCAAGGTCGGTCTCCTCTCTTGATCCAGGCGTCGCCTCTGCGGCTTTTCGACACAACGTCCACCATGGACAGCTGAAAGCTTCTCTGGCGAAGAGGCCCCCCATCGACTTTCCCGACCTCCTTAACAGGGTCGAGAAATACATTAGGGCGGAAGAGGCCCTTAACCCCGAAGATGCTAGGGAGGCCACCTCGAAGGGAAAACGAAAGGCCGAGGAAGTCAAACCAACAAAGAAGGCTCCAAGGGAAGTAGGGGCCATAAAGAAGATCCCACCGGTCCCCCGCTTCGAGAGGTACACTCCCTTGACACATAACGTATCCGCCATCCTCTTAGAAATCGAGGACAAAGGCATCGTTCGACTACCTCCCCGACCCAACAACAGCAAGAACCGAGATCAGCGCTTCTACTGCCGCTTCCACAGAGACCATGGGCACGACACCGACCAATGCCGGGCCCTGAAAGACGAGATTGAGGAACTCATCTCCAGGGGGTACCTCCGAGAGTTCACCCGAGAAGTCCCGCGGGATCGGCGAGATACTAGGAACCGGAGGCTCTCACCTCCGAACCCTACTCCGAACCGCATCCAGGGTCGGGATCCCGAGTCCGAGGGAGCCGCGGATACGCCATTCATATTGCACTGTGTCCACGGAGGGCCGATGGGAGGAGAATCGAATACTTCCCGAAAAGCCTTCATCCGAGAGGTGAATGCTGTCCAAGGCAACCCCTTGCCCAAGCTACAGCCGATGCCAGTCTCATTCTTAGGAGAGGACCTCGAAGGCGTTCGCCTAACCCACTACGATGCCCTCGTCATCAGCCTCCACATGGCTAATTGTGAAGTTCGCCGAATTCTCATCGATAACGGCAGCTCGGTTAATATTCTTTTTCTCGAAGCCTTCGAGAATCTCAAGTTACCTAGAGGCAAGCTCAAGCCGGCCGGATATACCTTGCACGGGTTCTCCGGCGTCCCTGTCGTGATAGAAGGGATTGTCACCCTCGACGTTACCGCAGGATCGGCTCCAGTCAAGAGGACCGAGTCTATGGACTTCTTGGTGGTCAACGTCAAGGCGGCTTACAACGCCATACTCGGCCGACCCGGATTATGCTCCCTCCAAGCAGTGCCTTCGGCCTACCATCTGAAGCTTAAATTTCCTACCCCGCAAGGAGTCGGCATCGTCCGAGGTAGCCAAGAAGCAGCACGATCGTGCTACATGACCACCATCGGGAGAGGTGTGTTCCCCTTCGACACCATCGAATTCAAGCCAGAGAGGGACGACCCTACTCCCGGACCTGCCGACGAGCCGGAGGGATCCCCATTTGACACCTAGCACCTAGTGAATTTCCTTGGGGGACGAGCATAAGTTCTAACTTAGCTTGAAGTAAACCTTTTGTAAAAACCTTCGTATGTAAAGGACCGTTCTAGCGGCCCCCTCTATCTTATACTAAGGAAATCTCTTTGTATCATACTCCAAACGCCTCGGTAGATCTGACCCAATACCAGACAAGGGGGTCGACACCCAAGTCTTCATTCTAGGGTCATCCCCGACGCCTCGGTAAGTCCGACCCAACCCAGGCCGAGAGACTTCACCACGCCCCATGCCGATCCCTCACGGAACGACAGGGCCGAACCACACTCCCTTCATCATTCCATACACTATCAACCGAAGCAAAGAGTGAAATGAATTCCTTATTCATATTCCTTTATTGGGTTAGAAAGAAACAAACAAAGACCGTTACAGAAACACTCCTCTCATCTCAAACAGTAGGAAGCCGTCCTCTCAAGGCCCCTCGGGTCCGACGAACGGCGGGATCACTCCAACCGAACCACTTGGAACTCTCTCCTTGTCGCAATGGTCCTTCGGTTCGGCCACGGTTGACACATCGGCCACGGAACTCTGGACATCGACGGGCCACATACGCTCCAATAACGGCAACACGGAGGATACCCCCTCCGCTCGCTGACCTCCCGAAGAAGGTCTCGAGACGCCCAACATCGTCCGGTAGCGGTGTATCTCCACCTCCTTCTCCACTATCACATCGCGAAGTAGCTTCTCAAAAAAAGGCCTCTGCACCGAGGAACTCGACATAGTATGTCCGAGTCCGACACCCACGAGTTCCCGATCCACCATCGCCCTCCTCAGGCGGCTTGCCTCCTCACCGAGGACTTCAGACATGTTCCTGTAATAATTAAAGGCCGCATCGGCATTACGGGCCCTCTCACGGTACCGAGCCAAAGTGGCCTCTAATGCCTCAACCTTGCTCCGGAGCCACGCCACGTCGGAACGATGGGGGTCCGCCTCGGGAAGGGAAGCCACAACCTATAAGAGAATCAACTTAACGCACATAAGCAGGGAGGTTCGGAAATGTCCGAGGTCAAAACACTTGGCCAGTCAAAAATACTTTTTTATAAATTGTACGACTTCTTACAAAAAAGGCGGTGGCCAGTCCGCGGAAGGCAAATGCAATCGAAGAGGGGAAAAAGAAAGATAAAACTATACAACTTGATTTCCCACCTCGACATCGATCAGGTCCGCAGGAGGGTCGACGGCCGGGTTGCTAACGGGCCCTTCTTCGGCAGGAGTCTTCGGTGTCCCCTCGATCTCCATGTCATACTCAAAATTGGACAGGTCGACGGTGGGGTAGAAGTGCCTCACATGACTGAGGGCCTTCGCGTAGCACTCATCCTGGGCCTTGATCACCATCCGCTGACTCGTATCCGTCAGCTTGTCCCTCTCCTTGGCGAACGCCGCCGTCAACTCCTCCTTCTCCTTGGCGAACTTCTTCTTCAAGGAGACCACCCTCTTCCCCCACTCGGCGTCCTTGGCCTCGAGCTCGAGCTTCATCTGCTGCTCCCTCTTATGCGAACCCTCGAGCTCGATCCGCATCTCCTTCATCTCCCGCACGCTCTTATCCGCCCGGGTTCGCTCTTGTGACAGGGACGCTTCGTAGAGGTTCTTTACGTTGGCTCCCTGCATACAAGCCTGCAACCAACAAGCACAGATAAGTGGTAAACTCCCGAAGCAAGATTAACAAGAGAGATAAGGTCGACAAGCTTACCAGCACGGTGGCCTGCGCCAGGCGCGTAAATGCCACCTCTACGGGCTCGCTCTTCGTCGCTTGGCGATCGCGAGGGGTCGCCAACTTCTCCACCACCTCAATGGCCTGGGCTTCCTCAGTCAGACAGTCGCCCATCCGAACCGACCAGTCCGGTGCCCACCGTTGCCGCAATATCTCCGCCACCGGGTCCTCCTCCTCCTCTACCAAGGGACCTTTTCCCTTGTCGAGATCGGATGCCCTCGTTGGGTCCTTGCCCCTCGAAGGGGCCGCACCCTTGCTCGTCTCCGAGCGAGTCCTCTTACCCTTCGGCTCGAGCGGGGCCTCTGAGATAACCAGGGACGGCTCCCTCGGCCTCTTCGTCGCCTCCCCCTTCTTCTTCTCGGCATTCTCCCTCTTAATTGCGAGCCTCTTTGCTTTGATCGACGCTTCATCCATATCTGCAGAAAAGACCATTAAGAGCAATGAGCAAGAAAGTACGAAAAGATCGAGAGGAAAGAAACAACTACATACACAGAACGGCTGGGCTCAGTCCAACGCTCGCCAGGTGGACCTCCGTCACCTCCGTCCAATCAATACTAGGGGACAGACGGAGGCGCTCCACAAACCCCCACTCCTCGGCCGTTAGATCCCTCGGCCTCGGCGGTTGATAGCTAGGCTTGGAATGGTTCCATCGAGTCGGGATGTCCCAGGGCTCCTCACTCCGGATCACCAGATATTTCTTCTTCCAACCCTTGATGGAGTCTGGGTGGCTGTGAACAACCTTCCCCTTGCTCCGAGAGGAAATATAGTGAACCCCCTCGGCCGCCGAGCTGATCATCAACATCGCTCGGAAGACGTTCAACCGCAGGGGTACCTTTTGTTCCTCGCACATCAGTACAAAACAAATTATCTGCTTCCACGAGTTCGGCCCATACTGCATCGGCGCCAAGGAGGCCCAGTTCAGCACTTCCCGAACAAACGGATGGACTAGCAGCCTCAGTCTAGAGATGAAGGCATCCACGGGGAAGATGCAATACCAAGCAGATAGGGAATCGGTTGGGCGCAGAGTAGAGCTCGGCAGCATCAATTCATAGCCAGGGCCTATGTGGTATGCCAGCTGCAAAGCCTCCAAGTCCCCACCCTCCAAGACGGTCGGAATCACATCCATCATCACCCTCTTCCGACTCGGTGAAGAGGCCTGCACACCGAAGAGCTCCTTGTCAGATAGGTCGTCAGGATACTGACGGAAAGGCTTCGGCTGCACAGGCGAACCTGTCCACAGATTGCGGTAAACAGGCGCCTGGCTCGAACCACCAGTCCTCGGTCCTGCCTTCCTCGGAGCCTTCTTCCTCTTCTTGGTTCGCTCCGTCGAGGGAGCAAATAAGGGCCCCAGACTAGTCGGCATGGAACTCTGACCCGCGCCCTGAACTGTGGATCTTCTTACTGGGCCGCCCTCGCCTCCCTCCTCCTCGAAAGTCAACTCCAGAACACTGACGTCGTCCGAGCCATCATTCGCTTCCTCCGACTCGCTACTATCCACCACGAAGGGACGTCGGGAGCGTAACGGCCTAACACCATGTACCTCCTCCTCCTCACCGGCTGGTTCCTCCCACGAAACCGAATCGGAAGGCTCATCAACGTGTACTGACTCCTCCTCCAGCACGGGCTCCTCCCATGACGTCGATCGGGAGATAGGTTTCACTTCCCCCTAGACGTCGACGCTGACGAGCCAGACTGAGCCCTATCCATCTGTGCCTAAATCTAAATAGACTTACCAACTCACCTGGGGTCGCTTCGGAAGGACGAGTCTAGTACAGCAAAATGCGGGGACGAGCGCCAAAGTGTTGGGAAATTTTTGAAAAAGATAGCGGCAAGTAAGGAGTGGGCGAAGGGGGGAAAGGGGAGAGTATTTATAAAGGATGAAAGCGACTCCTCGATTTCCGCAAGAACTGTTCACCTATTTGACGTGCAACTGCTGCCTGGAAAAACACGCCACGTCCTCAAGACGTGCGCTGCTGACGTCATCCAACGCCAGGCTGGCAGCTAGACGAGAGGGTCGGTTCGGAGGGGGCATTCGGCAAGGAGAACGTTTTTTTCTTTAGATTTAAGGCGCTGTCCTTAAACAAACACCCCGGGCTCCAGGGCTCGGTCGGCTTCCCTTTCACCCGCGAGCAGCTCGGGGCTTACAGCCTCGACAGCCGAAACCCCGAACTGTTCGAGGGTGAGACAGAAACCACCATCACCTGAAGCCCTATTTGAAGGCAGAATGGCCAACCTCCAATCGGAGACGACCCAGGTATCCGAGGCACTTCGGCCCCAAACCTGGGATATGGTAGATGCCCCTCCCGTCTGGATCTATCTCGGGCCAAACAACCATATCAGGGTCGTCTGACCCGAAAAAGGATCCAGACGGCGGGAGCATCACCGATCCAAGGCTCCTCCTTTACCGGTCCGAATTTCCGTCGTTACCCCTCTCGCCCTGATCCCCCCTGGATCTGGCTACCGAATCAGGGCCATCAGATCCAAGAGAAGATCCGGGCGGCAGAGAAACAACCTCTCCGACACGGCCGAGGTACAAATTTTGCAAGGAACAGATGTCCACCGGAGCAGACACCTTTGATGGCCAATGGACCCCCCTTGCGGTAATCCAACCCACTGCGGAGAGGGGGGTACTTATAACCTCCCCCGTAGACCAGCCTTTATGACACGGGGAAGACCAAATGACGGAAGACCATGCGCCATGCATTTATTAGGCGGCGCCATTAAGGCCCCTGGGAAATTGGAACATCGCACAGATCCCGGGGTGCCTTCAATGCTCCGCGAAGACGGCGGGCTACCCTGCTCAACGTTCCTGAGGCACAACGGTTTGCCCCCCACCCTTGTCGACCTGTAACCCTTCGCCAGCTCGAGGCCAAGCCTAGTACAAGGGTAGTCATGCCAGAGAGGCTCAAACGGTTCGCCATCTCCCTTGCCGACCCGTAGATCCCTCGCCGGCTTGAGAACAGGTCTAAACACCAGAGTAGTCTTCTCAGGAAGGCCCTACAACTCGCCATCACCCTTGCCGATCCGTAATCCCTCGCCAAGCTCGGGGTCAGGTCTGGCACCAGGGTAGTCTTCTCAGGAAGGCTCAACGGCTCGCCATCCCCCTTGTTGGCCCATAAGTCCATCGCCAGCTCGAGGTCGGGTCTAGCACCAGGGTAGTCTTCTCAGGAAGGCTCCACGGCTCGCCATCGCCCTTGCCGACCCGTAATCCCTTGCCAAGCTCGAGGTCAGGTCTGGCACCAGGGTAGTCTTCTCAGGAAGGCTCAACGGCTCGCCATCACCCTTGTTGACCCATAAGTCCCTCGCCAGCTCGAGGTTGGGTCTAACACCAGGGGAGTCTTCTCAGGAAGGCTCCACGGCTCGCCATCTCCCTTGCCGACCCGTAATCCCTCGCCAAGCTCGATGTCAGGTCTGGCACCAGGGTAGTCTTCTCAGGAAGGCTCAACGGCTCGCCATCACCCTTGTTGGCCCATAAGTCCCTCGCCGGCTCGAGGTCGGGTCTAGCACCAGGGTATTCTTCTCAGGAATGCTCCACGGCTCGCCATCGCCCTTGTTAACTCGTAATCCCTCGACTGCTCGAGGTCAGGTCTAGCACCAGGGTAGTCTTCTCAGGAAGGCTCAACGGCTCGCCATCACCCTTGTTAGCCCATAAGTCCCTCGCCAGCTCGAGGTCGGGTCTAGCACCAGGGTATTCTTCTCAGGAAATCTCAGACAGTCCACCAACACCCTAGCCGACCCATAGACTCTCGTCGGCTCGAGGATCGCTCTAAAAAGACAATCAGGACAGCCCCCTCACGAAGGCCCAGTGGCTCGCCATCCCATTTCTACAACCGTAAACACTCCTCCAAGGCTAGCTTCCGCACCCCCGCAGGAGTGGGGGGCTTGTGTGGTGGGGTAAAAATGGCTGGAGGCCCAACCAGGGCCCAATACAACTCTCACTCAGAAAATAGAAGAAACAGCAGTCTAGTTCGGCTTCGAACCACTGCAAGGTCGGCGCCGATCCTCAAGTTCACCCCCACAGATCCGGTCTCCTCGTATCCGAGGAGCGACGATGGCCCTCGAACTCCGATCCACGACGGCCCTCCTGGCCGTCCGCCCCTCCTGGTAAAGGATGAGGATGACCTGACGCAGCCTGAACCACCAGATCCTTCCGGAAGCACAGAAGCCCCATGATCTGCCACGTCAGCTCCAAATACCACCAAAGGCTACGCCACGTCAGCCCTATACCACTCCTGGTAATGCCATGTCAGCCCTAAACGCCCTGGGCCTTTCGCCATGTCAGGCCCACGGGCCTTCGGGTTCAGACCCGGCCCCCAAGCGGATCCAAACCCGGTTGGGATTCTCTATAAATACTAGACCCTCACCCACCTTTTCAGGTAATCAATCTTTTGCCACTTAAATTCACCTAGTTATTGCTACTCTCTCACAGAGACTGACTAGTGTCGGAGGGTCCGCCACCGGGATAAACCCCGGTGTTTCAGGACCGTCTGCAGGTACACAAGACCTCGGATCCGAACCCTCCGATCCGAGCCGAAGCATACACCACACTCCGAGCCAATCGCAGGAGCCGCCAGGTTACCTCGAGGGTCGTCAGACGAGCAGCTTTCTACTTCAATACAAATCGAGTCCGAACTCACACCTAGTGCATCCACACTTCTCCCAGAAACAAACCGCATCAGGTAGTTAACCAATTAGATGACTCTTGATCATAGACAATTATATTTATTATTTAAGTATTTCTCGAATTATCCGATATGGGATTAATATGTTAATCCCGCTCGCTAAACCTGGCCGAAACAAGCATACACTGCCAAAGTAACGTAGGCCCCAATCATTGGGCGCCATGTCACCCAAGCAACAACAAGCGCCATGGCCAAGTGCTGCTTCTTCTTCACATGGGCCCGCCGCCCACTCAAATATATTTCCAACCTTATATATATATATATATATATATATATATATATATATATATATATATATCTTCTTCACGTGGGCCCCCCGCCCACTCACATATATTTCCAACCTTTTATATATTATATATATACTAGGTTTGCCCGTTGACACGTGCCTACGGCACGTCTTCAGAACGATGCACTTAGTTTGATTATATAAAATAATTTTAGAGGTCCAGCAAATTAATTGAAGTAGGAAACATATTATATGAGGAAGCAGCATATCTACCTTTAAGCTCAATCATCGCCTTCTTGATCCTTAGTTTGAACTTACCTGGAATGCATATAGTTTGTGAGAAACTATGCGTAGAGTTTTTTTTAACTTCAGCAGCAATTTTAGATACTTGTAATAGTTATGCAAGGACCCATAACCAATATGAGCATGTCTAAATACAATGGTAACCCAAGTGCACGTGTGAAGATATCTAAAATACCAATAATCTAGATATTTGTTTGTCTGAGACTCATTTTGCAATTGAAATACCTCTTATTATTATTTCAACCAAAATTTAATACATGAAGTTCTCAAAACTCTAATCCAAGCTAATCATTTCTTTTATCTCCACTTTGTCTCCTCATTGCACATTTATTAAAAAAAATTCAAAAAGGATCAATAACAAATTTACTTTAGCTGTCTTTCTTGAGTGGAGAGTTTGCACCCTTCACTGGTAAACTCCAATCATCCCAATCCTATATATCCAAACATATACTAAAAGTTCTTATATGTTATGTTATCCATAGTTTCTAATAACCAGTAAAGGGATCACTTCACGATAGTATATTCACTTATAGTAAAGAAATTAATGTTGAATATTTGCCAAGTTATTTTATGTTGCTGATCAGCTTACCTGTCATGCTATGGTTTGGAAGCCCAAATGGAGTCCACCAAATAATCCATCTATCACTTGCGTACACCTTAAAACAAAACCAATAAAAAACACATCAAATAAATCACCAAATTAAAATGTTTTAAACCCAAAAATAAAACAATCATACCTCTCCGAACTTAGATCCCATGCACACACAAAATTCGAGTCAGCAAAAAACTGAGTAATCCTCTGTACACGCAAAATTAAAAATTAGAATGAGAATTCGGTTAATGAGATGAAATTAGAGTCGATGCATCGCATGTAGAGGCTCTTGATGTGGTGGAGGGGAGTCGCCGATACGGAGTCGCTTGATATTAGCGCTCGATTTAATGGAAGGGTGTCGCCGATACGGAATTAGCAGCAGATCAGATATCGGCGACGACCTTTTGATTGGGGTTTGACATTGGATTTGGATTTAGATTTGCTTTGAGATTCACGCTTGAAAGGACGATGGAGGCTTCACCAATGGAATGGAAGCAAAACTTTAAGAAAGTAGTTTTAGGGATTTAGAGTTAGCGGCTTAAAAACCCTAGGGGGAGAGAGAGAGAGTGAGAGAAATTAGAGCTCTCTGGTTTGGGAAATAGAAGGAACAAAGTGATCTGAATAGGGAAGAGAGAGAGAGAGAGATAGAGAGAGAGAGAGAGAGAAATAATTAAATAAATAAAGAAATTTTTGGGAGGATTTGAATTTGAGGTTTGGGGGAAAACTTTTGGAGGGAAAAATGTCTTTTAGGAGCTTAGATCTGAACAATTGATTTCCTTACTATTGAAGGAGAGCCACTTGATAGCTTTTCTTTATGTTTTATTATATAGATTATATATCTATACTTATTATACTCTTGAAATTACGGGGTGTTATCCCTTTAGTAATCAGCGCCTTTCTAGACGAGGTGGTACAACTATAGTCCCGGAATACATCCGCCCGACCATGTTGAGCCCAGTCCTAGAATACATCTGCCTGACTATACCACACTCGGTGTCGAAAGTCGCCTCTGATACATTTGTAACACCCCACCCCAATACTCAGACAATTTTATTATTTTATTTATTATTTATAATACAACTTCCCACCACAGGATGTCTCTCAAAAGGTGGTTAACCAATTAGGAGACTCTTGATCATAGGCAATTATATTTATTATTTAATTAGTTCTCGAATTGTCCGATATGGGATTAATCTGTTAATCCCGCTCGCTAATCCCTGGCCGAAACAAGCATACACTGCCAAAGCAATGTGAGCCCCAATCATTGGGCGCTACGTCACCCAAGCAATAGCAGGCATCAAGGCCAAGTGCTGCTTCTTCTTCACGTGGGCCCCCCGCCCACTCACATATATTTCCAACCTTTTTTATCTATATCAAATGAAGTAGAACTTTCAGCCATACAATTTTGCGATGATATAAATTTTGGGCAAATGAACTTCAAATTACTTGATTTCTTTATGCTATGCTATCTAAGGCGTGTAGAACAAGATGGCCGGTTCAAATTTTTCATTGGGGGTCTACTACATGAGTTCTCATGAAGTTCTCACCAAACTAGTTCTCAACCGAAGGGCTCCCTATATATACACTAGGTTTGCCCGTTGACACGTGCCTACGGCACGTCTTTGGAACAGTGCACTTGGTTTGATTATATAAAATAGTTTTGGAGGTCGAGCAAATTAATTGAAATAGTAAACATATTATATGAGAAAGCATTATATCTACCTTTAAGCTCAACCAACGCCTTCTTGATCATTAGCTTGAACTTACATGGAATGCATATAGTTTGTTAGAAACACTGCATAGAGTTTTTTTTAACATCAGCATCACTTTTAGATGCTTGTAATAGTTATGCAAGGACGTTATCATATAGGTTTTATAGAGCTTACTCTAATCCCACAACCACTATGAGCATGTCTAAATACAATGGTAGCGCAAGTGCATGTGTGAAGGTATCTACATTACCAATAATCTAAATATTTGTTTGTCTGAGACTCAGTTTGCAATTGAAATACCTCTTATTATTATTTCAACCAAAATGAAATACATGAAGTTCTCAAAACTCTAATTCAAGTTAAGCATTTCTTTTATCTCCACTTTTTCTCCCCATTGCACCTTTATAAAAAAAATTCAAAATGAATAAATAACAAATTTACTTAAGTCTTTCTTGAGTGGAGAGTTTGCACCCTTCACTGGTACACTCCGGTCATCCCAATCCTAGATATCCAAACATACACTAAAAGTTCTTATATGTTATGTTATCCATGGTTTCTAATAATCAGTGAAGGGAACACTTCACGATAGTATTTTGTGTTATAATAAAGAAATTAATGTTGCATATTTGCCAAGTTATTTTAGGTTGCTAGTCAGCTTACTTGTCCTGCTATGGTTTGAAAGCTCAAATTGAGTCCACCAAATAATCTATATCTCACTTGTGTACACCGTAAATCAAAACCAATAAAAAAACTCATCAAATAAATCACCAAATTAAATTTTTTTAAACCCAAAAATAAAACTATCATACCTTTCCGAACTTAAATCCCATGCACACACAAAATTCAAGTCAACAAAAAACTAAGTAATCCTCTGCACACAAAAAATTAAAAATTAGAATGAGAATTCGGTTAATGAGATGAAATTAGAGTCGTCGCATCGCATATAGAGGCTCTCGATTCGGTGGAGGGGAGTCGCCGATACGGAGTTGCTTGATATTTGCGCTCGATTTGGTGGAGGGGAGTCACCGATACGGAATCAGCAGCGGATCAGATATCGGCAACGACCTCTTGATTGGGGTTCAACATTGGATTTGGATTAGGATCTGCTTTGAAATTTTCAAATTTTAAAAATTTCAAAATTTAAAATTGTTCAAATTTTCAAAATTTCAAATTTTAAAATTGTTCAAATTTTCCAAATTTTTAAAATTTTAATTTTTAAAAATTTTTTAAATTTTTTTAAACTTTCAAAAATTTTAAAATTTCTAAAATTTCAAAAAATTTAAAAGTTTAAACATTTTTAAAAATTTGAAAATTTTTAAATATTTAAAACAAATTATTTTTAAAGATAATTTTAATTTTTTTTTAAAAAAAAATTAAATTTTAAAAAATTAACTTTTTAAAAATATTTAATTTTTTAAAAAAAAATTTAAACTTTTTTTATAAATTTTTTTTTGAATTATTTTTAAAGTATTTAATTTTTTTAGTTTATTAATTTTAAATTTTTAAAAAAATTTAAAAATTTTTATTTTCTTAACTTCTTGAATCGAAGAGGGAGAGAGAAAGCGCAAGAGAGACAGAGAGAGAAAAATAATTAAATAAATAAAGGAGTTATTTTGGGTGGGGGGATTTGAATTTGAGTTTTGTGGGTAACTTTTGGAGGGAAAAATATATTTTGTGAGGTTAGATCTGGACCTTTAATTTTGGGGGGATTGAAGGAGAGCCACTTGATAGGTTTCTTTGTGTTTTATTATATAGATATATATAGAAGGCTGATCGAGTGCGAACCTAGTTCGCACTCGATCACGAGTGAACTCAATGGGGAACCGTTGGATCATTTTCACCATCATGATTTATAATCGAACAGAGGAAAATGCCCCCGCTCAAGCGAGGGTATTTTAGTCTTTTCTTCTCATTTCTCGCACTCCCAGCACCTTCTTTCTTCTCCTCAAACTCATCCCTTTCTTTCTTCTCATCTTCTCTCTTCAACTCCATCCACCATCGAAGAAATCAGCTCCGACGACTCTCGCTTCAACTCCCTCTACCGCCGATGACCACCTCAACTCAATCCGCTTCGATGCCACCTCTCTCCGTCTCATTCCTCCCAAAACCCTAGCTCCCGATCTCCCTGAAACCCTAGATCCTGACGATGACCACCTTCGAAAACCCCACCCATATCGAACTTGGATATAGGTAAAATGCTTCAAGCTTTATGACACTTTAGGTTACATTGTATGAGTTATATTGTTTACATTGTTTGAGTTTTGGTTCTGAAATAATATCCATGACTTGTTAGTAATCCATGACTCTGTGTTCTTATGATGCCAATCATTTACTTGTTAGCATCAGGATGGAGGATGGGGCGCAAGGTGTTCGGTGAAATGCTCGAGTTAGAAGAAGCTTGCAAGGTGTTTGAGAAAATGCATGAGCTAGAAGGCTGCAAGGTGCACGAGGAAATTTTGACTTGGTGCGCGTATTGTGCTGATGGTTATGTTATTCAAGTAGATTGCTAATTCGGCGGCTGAATTTTGTTGCATGTCTAGTTCATTCTATATCATTTTAATTATTTTTCATCTTATGTACTGTTGTTGCATCATTATGTAAAAGAAATTGGTTGCAAGGAATTTTGTACAAGAATTATCATTTTATAGATAGTTTACTACATTGTAATGCTTGTAAAATATGTATCGATGTTTTTTCTTTGTTCAATAAGGGCTTCAATGATGCAAGAAAATTAAAAGAAATCGTGGTGACAATAGTCTTCTTGGGAAGTTGGATATGTGCTGGCCTGATAATGTGCATCATTTGGATTTTCTTGTACAAAATTGCAACGCAAGCAATAAAAAGAAAATATATATTTCAGTATGGCAGGCGCTCTATATTTATCGTCAAAAAAAAGAAAATGAGCACATAAAGAACTAGCCATTTGCTCCTTTATTTACCAAATTCAGTAGTCATCATCCAGAATGTTTTTCAACATCATGGCCTTCAAGAACTGCAATAAAACAAAGGACCAATGGTGTCAGCACTTTAATAGAAACACGGTAATATTTTGATAAGAATCATGCAACAAAGAGGGGCTTTACGACTGAAACATTATGTATGCCGAGTCTCAATACGTATGCACATCATCACAATACAAGCAATAACCGTATTTTAAAATTGGGCGAAAGCTAATTGCCCATCAAATGCTTCACTATAAAATGCACCTTAAGTTAAAGTGCTTATATCATTCACTATCCAGAGCCTACCTGAAGTAAGCTGCAAAGCCTTATTTGGAAAGCTGGCATTTTTAGATGCATTGTGTATCCAAAAAAATGCACCTTCAATAAAATGCACCATCAATAAAATGCACTTTCACTGTCCAGTTACTGCTCTTATCTATTATGCAACTACAAAAATATATTGACACAAAAGGGGGGGAAAGTGAGAGATGAAACCGTGTAAGAACGGATAATAAATATACAAGAATTAAAGAAGGCATATCAGGACAACACATAAATTAAAAAAATATAGATTTTATTTATCATAATAATAATCCTTACAGGACCACTTAGTTGCCCAATCCATTAATCAATCTCCCAAATAGCCACCAAAACATGACAAGATACATCAATAACACACTTAGACACGATTCATAGTTGCATAATAGATATCCAAGCACCGACAAGGCATCAAGATGAAGTTGGATTTCAGACATAGAAACACCCTCATCATTTTCAAATATATATGCCTTGACGAATCAAGGAGCCCAGACCAATGAGAGCGTGAAGTTGAAAGAGGGGAAGCGCCAGGTTCTAGATGTAATGCCCTAAACTTTCATTCTAATAAGATATTGATTTTCACGTGTTGTGCACGTGCAAATTTCATGTGTATATTATTTATCTATTTTTATATACAAAATTTCTCTTGGTAGTATGAACAATTATTTTTCCTTTAGGCCTATTTTCCAAAATCCTAAAACACTAATTAATTGTTTTAGCCCACTTCTATTAATTATTAATTTGTTGTCTTGGCCCATAAGCCTAAGCCCACTATTTGTGAAGCCCACATATTTAATTAATCATTTAAATTGTCACATTTGTCATGTAGACACAATTTGTGAATAATTTGATTAATTAAAATTGTACAAACTTCTACATAGGGGACTAGGTGGCACGTGCATGCACGTAGTGTGCAATGCACACCTTTTGGGCCGGTTTGTGCATGGGAGTGTGGGTGAGTGTGCATGGGTGGTTACTTAGTGTATGGGTAGTTGCTATAATACCTACTCCTATCCTAGCCATTCATCCTATAACTATCCAATAAATCCTAGCCCTCCAATCTATTCTAAAATTAGTATAAATACCCCTCCCCCCCCCCCCCCCCCCCCCCATACTTGTATTCTACACTAAAGCAAATATTGAAAGGAGACATTATATAGGAGATATATACATATTAGTGTGTGAGTTGTGTGTTGTGTTTCCCCTTGGAGGCCGGCTATTCAAACCCCAATCTTAGAGCTTTCAGTTTTGGCAAGAAGCAAGGAGGAGGAGTTCGTTGCACTGCAATCTAGGAGGAGAAGACACTCGCTCGCAATCTAGGAGGCTCTAGGGGATTTTCTTAATTGGTTTTCTTCAAAAGGTGGGTGTTTCTCATGACTTCTAAAGTAGAAATCATGCTAGGAAATGAAATTGAATTGTTATTATGAATTACTAGTTGAAATGAAATGCATGCTTGGCTAAATAGAAGGGAATTGAGAAATTAGCAAATATGTGTTGATTGATTACTATATTTATTAATTATGAGCAAAGTAAATGTTCTCGTTATTTCTAATGTTAGTATGCAAAATATGTCCTAAATTGTGAACTATGTGGTTTAACTAGTAAAAGACTAACATCATGTTTATGGATTAAAGTGCTAATGTAGAATGGTGTGTTAAAGATGAATTGATAGAATAAATTATTAAGAAATGATTGGTAATAGATGTCATGAAATTTCCCATTGCTATTTATGCCATTAGAATAAATGAAAAAGAATGTATTTTTGCAAACAAGTGATCGAATGCATCATGTGTAATTAATTAATAAAACAGAAGTTCTTATAAAGCAAATGATCATTGTGAAATGCGGGTTTACTGTAAATTTTTAAGTAGATTGTGATCTGGAAAGTTATGTTTCAAAAAGAGAAGAAAATATATTTTTAGACTTGAAAAACATCACAGAGCAGCCAGCTGATCACATTTAACAGTCGACTGGCCTGATCGTTTATTTTTTTAGTTTAAAAATCATAGCGGAACAGCCGACTATCCATATAAGATAGTCGACTCCTCTGAGTATTTTATTCTCGAGCTTTAGAAACTCGCAGAACAGCCGACTGGTCATGGTTAACAGTCGACTGTCCTGAACATTTTTATTTTTGAGTTTAAAAATATCGTAAAACAGCCGACTGGTGATCTGTGACAGTCGACTTCCCCGAAGTTTTAAGTAATTCTGTATTCTCTTTGTGAGATAATTTCTATGACCTATGTCTTAGTATAAATGAGATTTGAGACGGTTTTTACAAAGAGGAATTTATTTTGATTATTAACTTTTGATATAAAGGAAATTGAAGGGATTGTTTAAGAAGTTTAAAATGAGATTTTGGGTAATGAGAAATTTGAAAGGTGTGAGATTGTGAAACGATTGAAAATGTGAACTGTGGAATTGGTATGGATTGAAGTAGAATTATGTGAGCTTATAAACTAATGAATATGAAATGTTTGAAGAATTTCAGTTTTTCAAGTATCTATGCATTGAATTATTGATTGTGATGAATTATGAAAGATGTGCATACATGAATACTATGCTTTTGAAACATGAATGGCGATTAATCATGAAAAGGTCTTATGAGCATGACATTGTAATTATGAGTTGAAATTGAGAATTAGGGTATAGCCAAGCCTTATACCGGCAATGAAAGAATTGTGAAATGATATTTTGAAATGAGAAGACCAAGGTTGGGTCATATGAAACTGAATGAATACAGACCGGTATAATGGGAGTACTACATTCTAAGAGATTGATTTTATTCATGCTCAATTAAACTAAGGATTAGATACATAGTGAAGATGTGATGAAAGTAAGAGAAAAACATTGAGTATGAGGGCCATTGGATTGGCGGCGTGAGAGTATTCACAGGATGTCCCATGATGAGTCATGATAGGACGTGGATACTGCTCCAGAGTACCGTCCTGGTGGCGACGCTCGTGGGGTGTTTGACGACTGCGGGTGGTGTCATGTCTATGGTAGGAGTTGAATTACCACAGGATGTCTGCATGATGAGTCATGTGTCAGTGAATTGGGATTCCCTCCAGGGCGCCTAGACATGAGTTCGTAGGTTAGAAAACATCTAGGATACTTACCGTAGTTACAGTAGTAGATTAAGTCATGGCGAGGGACTGAACCCTACAAGATGAAGAACGACTAAGGACTTGCCCTCGGACCTATGTAGTATGGGATGCATAGAATCTGAACAAGTGCGCATTAGTGTCATATAATATAAATAATTGCATTATGGACTAAGTGCACATTCACAACACGACAACAATAGGATAATCCCTTTAGTTCTGTTTGTGACAAGTTTATGTTTGTTAAGAAATGAGAATCGTTATACTGTTTCTGGCATAGAGAGGATGGCCGTGTATAATATTTCGTCAGTTGAATGAACTGACGCGCCCACAGTTTTATATGCAGGGTGAAGATGCTTGACTATTGAAGTATACATGCTGCGCAAGATTGTTTTAAATGTTGTTTCATGTAAATTATTGTAAAATTGCTTCCGCTGTGATAATGTACAAGTGTAATGTAACTCTGATGAAAGAAAAGTTTTTATTTCCTTGTAAAATTGTATGAAAGAAGTGTAAAGATCCTGTGGAACTCGAATTCGGTTGTATTTTGGAATTCGGGGTGTTACACTAGATTTGTAATCTTCTTCGTGGTCAACTTCAATTGGAGACTCTACCTGAGGATTAGAAAACATTATGTTGATCAGACAACCATTTACTTGGAATAAATATAAAATGATACTTGAGAAACAATATACTAATTTCAACCATGCAGGTTCATGTTTCCTGTGTTTTACTATTACATCTCTGTACCCATATATTCTTGGTGGTGATTGCATTAGGATTTTAGCTTGAGAAATAGTGCAATATCTTATAATCATTGTTTGAAACAATACAGGTGGAAGTGCATGTATAGATTAGGTTCGAGGACTAAATGAAGCGCTCTCAATATTAAAGATATTAGTGTGTAACAGATTTAACTTAATCTTCTTTTAATAAGAAATTACTGGATAAAAAGTAAACAGAAGAAGTCTGGCATTAATCTTTAACAATCTTGGGCATAGGGACCTAACACTGGTCAATTTCCGAATAAAATTATAGAATAGGTAAATGTGAACCAATCTGAACCTGTGCTACTTGTACTCAGAAGTTTATGACACTTTCACCCAAACCGTAACATCTAATAAAAAGTGTTTAATTAGGGAATTGTAACAAATTTATGACACAAAGTGGAACTTCAAATTCAATCTTTATATATTCGATGAATTACATAATTCATATTAAGAGGAGGCGTGTACATCTTTGGATACTCGTAGTCACTGCCCATGACTTAGCATGGGTATGGACACAACACTAAACATACAAAAAAAACAAGGCAATTACATCCAAGTCACTAGTTTGATAACCTTTTCTACTAAATATAACTGAAAATACAAACCTAGACATGCAATGAACATGGAATTTATTCGATAATTTCCAGACATGTATTTTGAAAGTGACCAAATTTAACAGATAGTTCTAAAATTGATAAGACATCCTAAGTGTTGGGACATACATCAGAATTCATGAATCCTGATGCTAACAAGTAAATGATTGGCATCATAGGAGCACAGAGTCATGGATTGCTAACAAGTCATGGATTGCAACAGGTGAAGATAACCTAATAAACCATACATATCTAAGAGTGATTTTCTATCAAACAACAATCTAATTAGGTTATGAATTTCAACAATGTCTACCCAAAGTTTGGATTCAATAATGGAGTAATTCCCATAAAGATCTAAACTTTACTGTTGCTGGATGTACATAAATGATATAAAAAAAATTGACATTGGAATTTTACCTCTATCCAAGTTAGAGATGGAGATGGAGATGGGTGAGGTTTTCGAAGGTGGTCGTCGTCAAGATCTAGGGTTTCAGGGTGATCTGGAGCTAGGGTTTTAGGAGGAATGAGATGGAGAGAGGTGGCGTCAGAGCAGATTGAGTTGAGGTGGTTGTTGGCAGTAAAGGGAGTCGAATAGAGAGTCATCGGAGCTGATTTCTTCGATGGTGGATGGATTCGAAGAGAAAAGATGAGAAGAAAGAAGGGGCTAAGTTCGAGGAGAAGAAAGAAGGGGCTGGGGGTGAGAGAAATGAGAAGATAAGACTAAAATACCCCTACTCAAGCAGGGACATTTTTCTTCGTCTGATTACAAATCATGATGGTGAAAGTGATCCAATGGTTCCCCATTGAGTTCGCTCGTGATCGAGTGCAAACTGGGTTTGCACTTGATCAGCCCTCTATATATATATATAAAGAGAGAGAGAGTTAGTCTATTATGAGATGGTGAGCTGAGCTCCTTATCGTGAGCTGAAGATCTCAGCCATTGGAACGCGATATGATGGCTGAGATCTTTCTGCCCAAATGAAGAGATATGTCTAAGTTATCAAGGGCATTTTGGGGATTTCACTTCTCACCATCTCATTTCTTTCTGCTTCTTTCTTCTCTCACGCTCATTCCTGATCTCTCTTTGCCCCCAAATTGAAACCCTAGCTCATTCCTCCAAAAATCCCCAACTTCGATTGGCTGCCCTTCCTCCCTGCCCCTTCAAATCCCCTGCCCCAACTCTCCTCCCCGATGCTGTAAATCCACACCGATGCTCGACGCCATCCTACTCCCCCAAATTGATGGAGTTTGGCTTACGCTCAGCTCTCAATGGCCAAGTCTACCCCCACTCACTTCCCTACCCCTCTCACTTCTAAACCCTACCCCACCCCAAATAGAACTCCCCCCAAACTCTCAGGTATTAAATCCTAACCCTATTTTTATTGGATTCATGAATTTGTGTACTTGGTCTTACTTTTGTATTGTTTAGAATAGAAAGTGGGAGGCAAATGTTTATGAGAATATTGTTACTACTGACTTATGAACAATTTGCAAAGGATGGTGATTTTCGTGTTTGGTTTGGAAGCAAGCCTTATAACATAGCTTAGACAGAGTTATGGAGAAAAAGAAAAACAATCTTGTTCACTGATTTTTTAAATAATTTGTGGAGAGATTCCTATACGAAAATGAAGATTACATGTACAATAAGTTATTTTATATAAATATATTTGTTGTTATGAAGCTTAGATTGAATATTTTACCAATAAACATAGACTAACTAGAGTAGATGCTAGATTAATTGGCCAGGTGCTTGTCACCATCTCGACCTATTCTTTACTGACTTCAAAAATAATTCATTTGGTTTGTTGTTTTGAAAACTCTTTTCTGAAAACAGTTTTCTGAAAAGAGAGTGTAAAAGCTGTTTGGTAATATTTTTTTCTGAAAATATTTTTCTGAAAACTGTTTTCTGAAAAAGAGTGTAAAAGCTGTTTAGTAATATTTTTTTTTCTGAAAACAGTTTTCTGAAAAAGAGAGTGCAAAAGCTGGTTGGTAATATTTTTTTCTGAAAACAGTTTTATGAAAATAGTTTTCTGAAAAAGAGTGTAAAAGCTATTTGGTAATATTTTTTTTTTTTCTGAAAACAGTTTTTTGAAAACAGTTTTCTGAAAAAGAGAGTGTAAAAAATGTTTGGTAATATTTTTTTTCTGAAAACAGATTTCTGAAAAAGATAGTGTAATATTTTTTTTCTAATTTTTCTTTTTGGAACTAAGAGTATAAAATGTGTTTGGTAAACCATTAAATATGAAATTTTGATGAAAAAAGTTATTGGAAAATGAGGTTATAAAAGGCGTTTGGTTATAAAAAATAAATTCTCAAATTTATAGGAAAACAGTTTTTTTGACAAGGAGATTATAAAAGGCATTTGTTTAATCAATTTGCATAAATTTTCTGCTAAAGTTTTTTTAATTGCTGCAGTTACAGAGAAAAGTTGTACAAGTAAGAGAACAAGAAGCCTGAGCAGCATCAGAATCGAGCAAATCTTATCAATATGAGGAGTTGTATTAATGTGATATGCCTTAAGCTTGTTCATATGAACTGATATTCGACTATGCTTTTTCCAATGGAGATTTTGTATTCTTAATGTATGTAACATTCCCTTAACTTGATATGCGATATGCAAAGAGTAATATGAAAGATCATTTGAATATAATGTAATGAAAATTCTTTGATTGCATCCCTTGTTTTGTAACTCATTATACTTGCTTGAATTACTAGATTCATAATAAGAATAAAGTATGGAAATTTGTTAAAGTAAAAAATCAACAGTTCAATTATACAGGATCGAGAGCCATCATCTCCACGATTGTATCGTCGCGCACATCAACAAAATTTAATGAAAAGCTTGTGTTAGCATACTGATAGATTTTTCCCCAAAGCATTAGAACCCATCAGTTACATCTCAATCCACACCCCAAATTATTATTCTTCACAGTTATAACATATCACCAAATGCCTTCACAAACCATGATAACATCATAAGCCATTAACAGAATCTGAACCCTTCAAAGGAAGGAGATTGTACACATTATGGAAATTTGTTAAAGTAAAAAAAAATCAATACTTGAGTTATACAGGAACAGAAGTCATCATCTCCAAAATTTTCAACCTCCTCATCTACAAAAATGAGTTGAAGCAGTTGTGTTAGCATACTGAATTATTTTTGCCCAAAGCATGAGAAGCCATCATCAGCATCCAAATGCACATCCCAAATTATCATTCCTCATAGTTATAACCTATGAACAGCAGTAAGAAACCCTCATAACACCATAAGCCATAAGCAGCATCAGATCCCTGCACAGAAAGGAAATTGTACACAGTATGGAAACTTGTTAAAGTTAAAAATTCAAAAGTTCAATTATACAGGATCAGAAGCCATCATCTCCACGATTGTATCTTCCGGGACATCAACAAAATTTATTCAAAAGCTTGTGTTAGCATACTGAATATTTTTGCCCAAAGCATGAAAACCCATCAGAAGCATCTCAATGCACTCCCCAATTATTCTTTATAGTTATAAAGTATCAACAGCCTTCTCAAACCATGATAACATGATAAGCCATGTGCAGAATCACAGACCCTTCAGAGGTAGGAGATTGTACCTCTGAATGGAAATTTGTTAAGGTAAAAAAAATCAATACTTGAGTTATATAGGATCAGAAGCCATCATCTCCTAATTTTCCAAAGGAACATCAACAAAATTTATTGAAGCAGTTGTGTTAGCATACTGATTATTATTGCCCAAAGCATGAGAATCCATCAGAAGCATCCCAATGCACACCCCAAATTATTATTCTTCGGAGTTATAACCTATGAACAGCAGTGAGAAACCATCATAACATCATAAGCCATGAGCAGCCTCACAAACCCTGCACGGGAAGGAAACTGTACACGGTATGGAAATTTGTTAAAGTGAATAATCAAAAGTTCAATTATACAGGATCAGAAGCCATCATCTCCACGATTGTATCCACGATATTATTCTTCACAGTTATAACATATCAAAAGCCTTGATAAACCATGATAACCTCATAAGCCATGATCAGAATCTGAACCCTTCACAGGAAGGAGATTGTACACATTATGGAAAATTGTTAAAGTAAAAAAAAACAATACTTGAGTAATACAGGATCCTCAGCCATCATCTCCAAATTTTTCAAAGACACATGAACAAAATTTATTGGAAACCTTGTGTTACCATATTATTATTTTTGCCCAAAGCATGAGAAGCCATCGCAATCCATGAGTACCCATCACAAGCCATGAGCAGCAAGAGTACCCATCAGTCCTGAGGGTAACGCAGTTACATCTTTTAAATATTAAGAAATCAATAGTCTATTTAAGAAGCATCTCAATACTAGCCATCATCTCCAGGTTCCTCATATATTCATGTACAAAATTTAGTACATAGGATCTGTTTCGTTACTACCATCTTCCATATTTGTATTTACTAGTGTTTGGTCATTTTGAATACTGCAAAGGTTATATAGGATCAGAATATATTATCATCATCTCCACGATTGTCAATTTCTACCAACCAAACAAATACAAGTATCGTCCACTGATTTGAATATAGAGATGATGGCTTGTGATGCTATTTATAAACAACTCCTTTATTCTTCCGTACAATTTTCATACTGTGTACAGTTAGATTCCTGTGATGGGTTCTGCTGCTGGTCATGGCTTCTGATGTTAAAATGGATTCAAATGGCTTCTTCTTGTACTATGTACAATTAAAGCAGGTGAAGGACGTATAAACACTCATTCATATGTATCCTTCAAAGATGACCATGAAATCAAATACTACAACAAAGCCATGTAAATAAGCAAAAAGGCTCAAATTAGTCGTGGGCTCAGAACATGGTTCTATAGAACAATTGTTCAAATCAATGATAAAAACTCCAGTCTAGGGCTGCATTTTTAACAATGCCATGCCTATTAGTACTAATTAAAATGTCCAACCCCCCACCCCCCCCCCCCCCCAATTGTCATCAAGAAATGATTTCATCATTATCACTTCACATAATGGATTCATTCTTACTTCACAAAATTCTAAACATCAACCACAGATCAGCTTAAAGGCTATCACACATCATTTCCATGGGTATTCACTCATATTTTTCATATTTTCAATATCTGCTGCTGGTCAATACAACCAAGCAGAAAGAGGAGGAGGAGGGGGGGGGACACACATTCAACATTGAGTAGAACCTTTCATCATTGCCTATAACGACATCATCTTCGTGAGTAAAAAAAAATTGATAATAAAATCACTTCCTGTTTCTAAGAAATCCTTTCATTCTTTTGACCATTGTTGCTAACAAAATTGAATCCATGTGCAGTGCCTGCTCATCAGTAAATTGTCACGATAACATCTCATTCAATCCATAAAACATTATATTCATAACAGTGGAGGTTATTTACAGAATTTTAAACTAACATCTTAGGTTATGTAACATTGTTTAAACTCGGATTATAAAAATAGTAACAGTAGCTACTAATAGCAAATCCTTCTACAATATAAAAAAATCAATTAAAATAAAAACCACCATGTTCTACCATTAAATATTCAGAATACAATAGCTCACACACAATTATGTAAAATTTTTAAAAGGAATGAATAATTTGGATATGATGGACCCACTCAACCAAATGGGATCCCTACTGCTCACCACGACACTTCACCCATCTCTCCTTAACATCCGGGGTCATACGAAGGAAGGCATGACGCCACTGAGGGGTTTCAACTAACGCATCAAGTGCCTTCCCTGTTTTTTTGTAATCAAGCCCAGTCATTGCATTAATTATATCAATGCATTGTTCAAGCTCGGAAGAATCTTTTTCAACCGGGAGATTACTTTGGTCGCCCATTTTATTCCTATACTTGTCTCTTTTTACCTCCTGGGTTTCCAAAAAGGAATCACAACAGAATTGGATATTCGAGCTTTTTGTTGCTCGACCACTTGACACACCCAATTTTCTCTTGCGAGACCCCGACCCTAAACCAATTGGTGGATCATCATCCTCATCAGGTACATCTACATATGGTACATTAGGGTGGGCAAACTCATAATTGACCCTCCGTTCCTCATCGGAGTCGTACACCCTTTGTGTTGAAGCCCTAGAAACAAAGCCCTGGGCTGTAGACCCGTGGAAAATTTTGGTCAAAGCATCGTAGTTTGCTAACCCCTTTGACCTGAATATTTTTGCCGCAGGGTATACCTAATCAAAAATTGTGTTGTTAATTTACAAGTAGTAAAGTCATGGTTAAGTATAATAAGAACAGATTCACATACAATTACAAAAATTAAGTTATATATGAACCTTAAGATAGTTGTCCCAAACAGGATCCTTGGCAGTGACTATTTGGTTCTCTTCATCCCAACCGAAACCACTCTGCTTCTTCAGATGGTCAAACACCCTCCAATTAATTCTCAGTCTCGAATGTTTTTCCTTTAATTGTTTAATCGTGAATGAACGATTACACATAATTTTCATATGTTGTGTAAATCGTTGCCAAACTTTGGCTTCAAAAGTCGAACTTTTGAGACTATTATGGTCTACCTCCTCCTCCATAAGATGCACAAATACCCGCACAACACTTGGATTCCATAACCCAACATCATCATCCACCTCCATCTCCTTCTCCTTCCCCATACTAGTCATCTATATTAGGAAAAGAAACGGTAAATAGTAATCAACAAAGACAAATTGCAGCACTTAAAGAACGAGCCGAACTCATTTACGGAAGTCAAAAAATTCAAAAATGAGAACTTCTTCAGGAACAAAATGAACCCTCATTTTAATCAAATAATTAGGAGTTTAGATGACCATAAGATTAGAAGTCATGATCATCCCATTCACAGTCTATAATCCCTAAAAAAAATGTTAACAAATAAAAAACCAAAAAAACCAGTTTTGGCCCACGGATCTGGCCATAGGATCGGAAGTCATCATCTCCAAATCCACCCCATTCACTGTGTACAATCCCTCAAATTATTTGCTGAACAAATTATGAAGATAAAGTTTAATTCAAATTTTGCCCAAAAATCGGGAATATTATCTTATAAACGGAAATCATAGCGCTGTAACAAGGGAGAAAATGGGTACCAACCGGATCATACCTTCGATTGCAGATGAAGAGCAAAGAAATTGTCAGCAACAGATTCAAGCTTCAATCAGTGTTTGATTCGACTTGTCCGTTGTCAAGTACACCTTCTCTTGTAAGTAGCACGGGTCTCACAAACCATCAACCCTAAATCGATCACTCACCCCAACAAATCCGATGATCGAGAGTAGTATGCTCTCTGCGAGCGACAGGAAAGTTAAGGTGGAGTAGATTTGGGGCAAAATAATTCCAAAATCATTGATTTTGGGTGGATATTCACTCAGATCTGGTTTGGAGAGAAAAAATCGAGAAGGGAGGAAGCAGGTGAAGTAAAGACGAGAGGGAGCTCATAAAGATGGGTGGCTCGTGAAGAGAGAGAAGAGAGAAGGAAAAGAGAGAAAAGTTCTTTTGTGAAAACACTTTTCACAAAAGAACCAAAACAAACACGTTTTGGTTTTTTAGAAAAAGAAAAAAAACATCAAACCAAACACACTCAAGTTTCTTTAGTTTCTTAAGTTATAGGTTTTTTTTCTTCTTATGTTTATTAACTCATTGTCTTATGTTTGTTAGCTCATTAGGTATGTGTGTGTTATTTTTTTCGTCATATTTTGAGTGGATTTGTAGGTAAGTGTGTTTTAGATGAATTCTTTTCTCCCCATCTCTTTAATTATTGTTGTATAATGCCACATATCACATTTCTATAAATTATCGTTATATAGAAGGTCTGATGAGTTACCCTAATATTGTTGTTTGCAGGCAAGCTGATAGAATCACATTTGTTCGCTACGATGGATAGAAAAGTGAAGTTGATTCACCCATACAGGAAGTGTTTCATTCTCTGTATGAATGCTTTTAAATTTCTGGCTCTTGCCTTTTGTTGAGTGTGTTGGTCAGGGCAGTGATGACAAGCACTATTTTACAAGCAATATTTTGAATTTGTCTCCCCCCTTACATAGAGAGACTTGTCTAAGTGTTGGAGGACATTTTTTTTTCGAATTGCAGTGGTTACCTGATGGAGTTTATAGTTTTTTGGTAATCCTATGTTGAGTTTGTTTTCCAAATGCAGTGGTAATACTTGCCTTTTTTTGGGAGAAGCAGTGGTTAACTGATTTTGTTTCAGTTTTTATACTGCCTTATAACTGATTTTGTTACTAGCTCATGATAAAGAGCACTTCTTACCATCTCTTAACATGCTTGTTGAATTTATGGTGAGTTAGAAATGCTTTTAAATTTCTAGCTCTTGCCTTTTGTTGTGTGTGTTGGTCTGGGCAGTGATGGCAAGAACTATTTTACAAGCAATATTTTGAATTTGTCTCCTCCCCTACATAGAGAGATCTCTCTAAGTGTTGGAGGACATTTTTTTTCTTCGAACTGTAGTGGTTACCTAATGGAGTTTATAGGTTTGTGGTAATCCTATATTGGGGTTTTTTCCCCAAATGCAATGGTAATCCTTGCCCTTTTTTTTGGAGAAGCAGTCTTTAATTGATTTTGTTTCAGTTGTTATTATTGGCTCTCAACTGATTTTGTTTCTAGCTCATGATAAAGAGCACTTCTTACCATCTCTTAACATGCTTGTTGAATTTATGATGAATTAGATGAGTTAGGGAGGGGGGGGGACAAATTTGGAACTAGTTGGCATGACATAATTTTGCAGCCCTAGCTACACAAGGATGCTTGATTTGAACAATCCTTATATACAAGTGTGTTCTGAGCCTACAACTAATTTCGAATCATGGATTTGTTGAGTTAGTAATGCATTAGTCTTCAGTTGTAGTGGATTTGTTGGGTTAGTAATGCATTTGTAGTAGTCTCCAGTTCACTAAAGACCACAAATTAGAATGGATTATATAAAGTGTATATGATCTTCATAATACTACTGAATATATTCAATGCTTCGAAGTTCTATTGCTTAAGATTCGACGATAAGGAACAAATAATTAAGTATAAGGGTTTAGCTATTATATCAAAGAAAGTATTGTGGTATGCTTATTTGTATGTTGATATTTTAAAGATGATGAACTCTTAGCAAATCCCTTAGAGCATCCACAGTCGTTTGCTTATTTGCCATTTTTTCCATTTTTTTTTACTGTTGCTCACACAGTCGTTCGCTATTTTGCCATTTTTTGGCAAAATCGCTACAGTAGAAAGGGGCGAATAGCAATCGACATAGCAAAATGCCCAAAATGTATATTATAGCAGACGAAACATCTGGATTATTTAATTATTATTTTAATTGATCGGACGACGAAGTAAAAAAAAAAAAAAAAAAAAAAAAAAAAAAACCAAATAAAATAACCTTTAAACGTGGGAATGAACATGATGTTTCGTCCCAATTTGAGACGAAACATCATGCTTCGTCCCAATCCAATTTTAAAAAAAAAAATTAAAATTAAAATATTTTTTTGCAATTATCTAAACTGATTTTGCAAATTTTAAAATTGTTTTTGCAAAAAAAATTTAGAATTTGTTTAAAAAATTCTTTTTGTAATTTTTTTTACAAAAAAAACCTCCGGAATTTCCAGACGAAGCACCATGCTTCGTCCAGCTACAGTGAATTTTTGGAACTTTTTGTAATATTTTTAATTGTTTTTGCAAATTTTAAAATTTATTTTGCAAATTTTTAAATTGCTTTTGCAAATATTATTTACAAACTATTTTTAAAATTTGTTTTTGCAAAAAAAAAACGTCCTTTTTTCCCCCTTTTTGGGACAATTTTTTTTAGTTACATGTTTCGTCTGTTTCTTTTTTAACGAACTTATGCATTTTTTTGCCATTCGACGACTGCAGCGTTTCGTCGAATTGGATGGGCAAAAAATGCATTTTGCCATTTTTCACATTCAACGACTGTGGATGCTCTTAAACTCTAACTTTAACTTGAAACAATCATTAGTATAAGTAACAGTTGGCTTATTGAATGCTTTAACATTAATCAATGTTATTTATGAATGTTTTAATGAATGCAATATGTAGTAAAATTTGATAATTTAGTGGAATTTCATTGACAACAATCTCTTTTTTCCAAAGATCTGCTATCAGATCCATTCTCCATGATTGGTCAAAGTCTCTCAATTTTTAAGTCGATGAATGGCGGAAGCTCTAATGGTGGCTCTGGTGTAAATCCAGTTAGAAATCCAGTTATTTGATCAAGTGTATAAGCTGAAGTGGGATATGTCAAGTTGTATTTTTAACTCGGGTGGTATTTTTAACTATATGTCAGGTTGTATTTTTAAGTCAAGTTGTGAATCCAAGTTACAAATCCAAGTGATTAATGGCGACAGCTCTAATTTTTGAGTCAGGTTGTATTTGATCTAGTGCTAGAAACCCAGTTATGCAAGTTATGGAATTGTTCTTCGGATTTGAAGCATGGTTTATAAGCTGAAGTGAGATATGTCAAATTCGAATTTACCTTGGTGCATGATTATTGGATATTTGTTATCTCCGTTATTGGTCTTGTGTTCTGAGGAACCAATTAATGTATAATGGTTGAACTCTTTTTCTTTTTCATTCAGCACATTAATCAAGAGTATCTGCAGTCAACCTATTTTAAGCTTAAATTTGTTTTATCACGTATGGTTGTCGAGCTCAAAATCTGAGCAGCATTGAAATTCATCTTTATATTCATTAGCAGAAGTGAAATAAGAATATAATAACAAATTTTCAATCCATAGTAAACAAAAACAATCCAAACAACACTTTAGATTATCAGAAAAATTTATTCGACATTTCAAAAGATGAAAAAGCCAAACTTCGAATTCAACAATTCCACGAAGAAAGCTAAATTCCTAGTTGTCTACTTGAACACTTTGAACCTCAAACTCAGTTATGCAAGAGTGCAAAACAACATTGTTTTCATCTGCTGCACAAAACAAAAAAGCTTATCTCATGTTCTAAAAGAAACAATGCTGCAAGTAGGACACATTAGAAGCAATGAAAGGATGTCTTATCTAATATACATAGCAAAAGCAAGATGTAGCAGTTTAATTAAAACATAATTGACCAATATTTATAATCAATGCTCAAATCCATCCAGACACAATATTATTCACCAAAATAGAAAATTCTGCATAATTGTTCACACTTGATGCACACATTTAACAACAACATAGTAAACACTTGTCACAGCAAAAACAACTTTACACGGTAACAAGAATAATAGCAAATAAAGGTAAGAACAATAGCAAAAAATGAATCAAGAACAAGAAGTAGCAGTATGTAGCAAAAACTTGTGCCAATAACAACATCAAGGACGGGAAGCAACAACATCTACCAAAAACAATAGCAAGAACATATAACAATCTAAGAAGAAACACTGTAACAATCTCAGCGGACTGAAATCACATATACTGAAATCATATACAACATGACATCCAATATACAATATTTCGTATATACAACAGTAATCACATAACAAGCGTCATCAACACTGATATAAACAACGATCATCCATCAACAACACACTCATCCTCTCCTACAAAAACATTATAGACTCCAACTCCTGCCAAAAAATAAACATGAAATCATTTCAGTGTTGAGGAAATGTACAAAATAGGCTCAAAATATCAAGGCAAATGTACAAAGTAGTACTAAGTTTAACAATAGCATGAATTGAATTAGTTGTAAGAAAATGTACATGCATCTCTCTTTCTTTGTTTCTCATCTCACTTTCCTTTCTTTTAATTTTTTTTATCAAATATGTTAGACACATTAATTATGATCCATTTCCTCATCTGGGTATTGATAAAAAACCCAATCTTGGTAACTAAAGCACGAAATTTGATGCAATTTGCATTGCATGAATGCCTTAAGAAGCTTTACTTGCTTACCCTCATAATGATTTACCAGTTATGAAGATATTGGCTTAGTATCTCTTCATTTTCAAACTCCATTCTACATAGCAAAATGAGATAATAGACATAAAAAACAAGCTTTAAAAGAACAAGCTATAACTTAAAAAATATTTCAAAAACAAGCTTTAAAAGACCAAGCTATAACTTAAAAAATAACTTAGAAATTAGCCTCCCACTTTCTATTCTAAACAATACAAAAATAAGACCAAGTACACAAATTCATGAATCCAATAAAACTAGGGTTAGGATTCAATACCTAAGAGTTTGGGGGGAGTTCGAATTGGGGTAGGGTTTAGAAATGAGAGCGGTAGGGAAGTGAGTGGGGGTGGACTTGGCTGTCGAGAACTGAGCATCAGCCAAACTCTAGCGATTTGGGGGAGTAAGATGGCGTCGAGCATCGGGGAGGAGTGTCGGTGTGGGTTTACAACAGCAGGGAGAAGAGTCGGGGAGGAGGGGCAGCCAATCGAAGTTGGGGATTTTTGGAGGAATGAGCTAGGGTTTCAATTTGGGGGCAAAGAGAGATCAGGAATGAGCGTGAGCGAAGAAAGAAGCGGAAAGAAATGAGATGGTGAGAAGTGAAATCCCCAAAATGCCCTTGATAACTTAGACATATCTCTTCATTTGGGCAAAACAGATCTCAGCCATCGGATCACGATCCAATGGCTAAGATCTTCAGCTCACGATAAGGAGCTCAGCTCACCATCTCATAATAGACTGACTCTATATATATATATATATATATATATATATATATATATATATAGAGAGAGAGAGAGAGAGAGAGAGAGAGAGAGAGAGAGAGAGATAGAGAGAGAGAGAGAGACAAAGAGAGAGAGAGAGAGAGAGAATATCTCTCTCTCTCTCTCTCTCTCTCTCTCTCTCTCTCTCTCTCTCTATATATATATATATATATATATATATATATATATATATATATAGTCAGTCTATTATGAGATGGTGAGCTGAGCTCCTTATCGTGAGCTGAAGATCTCAGCCATTGGATCTCGATCCAACGGCTGGGATTTGATCCGCCAAAACTCTATAGATCTGTCTAAGTGTTGAGGACAAGTTAGAGATTTTGAAATCCATCTCAAGCTCATTCTCTTCCCCTCATTCTCTTCCCCTCTCGTTCCTCTCCTTTTTCTTATTTTGAATCGATCTCAAACTCTCCCCCAAATCGAAAACCCTAGATCATCGCGATCGAATACCCCAAATCTCGACGCTCCTCCTCATTGATTCTTCCAAACCGCCGTTCTAAACCCACCCCGTCGCCATCGAATTCTCCCAAATGCCGATGCTCGAACAACCCCAAATCAAAGATTCCTCATCTCGCGGCGGGTTTGGCTGAAGCTTGATGACCTCAGTCTTGGGTACTTCATCTTCACAATATTTTCGAGGGAAGTGTTTGATTCTCATACATGCTTTATGATTTATGTTCAATTTCTTGGATTTTATTTCGATTGTGTGTGTAGGCAATGATGAGTCACGTTTGGCTATAAGTTGGTTCATTATATATGATGAGTAAGTTGCTATAATTTGGTACTGGATCTAAATGATTCTTTTCACTCATTTATTTTTGGAACTGCGAGTGCGGAACTGATTATAAATGAAGACTGAGAGTGCACAACTGAGAATCCCCCAAACTCTCAGGAATTGAATCCTAGTTTACTTGTGATCAATTTGCAAAGGATGGTGATTTTCGCGTTTGGTTTGGAAGCAAGCCTTGTTACTCATATATATCTCAGATTGAGTTATGGAGAAAATGAAAAAACAATCTTGTTCGCTAATTTTTGGGGGAAGAAATTGCCCAAACAAACTAGATGGGTAGTATTCCACATCTTTTAGTTGTAGATGATTTAATCTTTTAGGCAATGATGACAAAAATATTTTATTCAAGCTTTATGAAATGGTACAAATGTTCCAAACTGTTTGAGTGCTTAGTTTATGTTGTTAAGAGAATTTTTGAGTGATGTTTATGTTGTTACCAGGCATCTTGGGTTCTGTTTATGTTGTTTATATGCATATTGAGCTCTCTTTTCAGCTTTATTTTAGTCCTATGACATTTGGTTGAGAGGAAATATCAGATTATGGCTGGAATTTGTCGGCATGGCACAATATTGCAGCCCAAGTAACAACATAGTTCTGATGCCTTTGTCATGCTTTTTATATACAAGGGTGTTCTGAGCCTACTGATGAGTGAAATTTTTATATATTTTTTATTACTCTTTAATGTATTAAAATTGCAAGTTCTTGTCTATTTATTTAACATTTATCTTATTTCTACTTATATTTATTTGTTTATTTGATTTTGTAGGAATGAGATGGATAAGTGCAAAAAATGGGCATTTTGCGTGAAATCAAGGAAGAAACACAAGGTTGAAGATTTGACTTTGAGCACTCAAATGCGCGTGTTTACAAATTGGCTCATGGAAGAATCAATAAAAAATATTTCGGTCAAGTAAGGGGTGAAATAAAATTTTGTAATAGAATTCAAAATTGAGTGGATTTAAATTAGGGTCAGTACATTAATTAACTAGTTTAAAATTTTAATAAATTAATTCTAGTCTGTGATTTTTTAAATTAATTAATTAATTAATTATCTAATTATAAAACTAACCCTAATTACATAATATAACCTACCTACTACCTAACCCTATATATACACCAGGCTAAAGTAAAAGAAGGGAGTGAGCGTTAACCGGGTTTTTGGAGGAGGAGGCGTGAAGAAGTTGCTACAGGGTAGGTGGCGGCAGACATCAAAGAAAAAGAAAAAAAATTAGAAGACGAGTTAAACGTGGGCGGCTTGATGCAATTTGGCGGCAGACATCCAAAATTAGCGAAGAAGGATTACGTGGGCGGCTTGACTCTGGACACATGCAACAAGAAACCCAGAGCAGGCATGACGTGGGCTTCGGCACTGTTTTTGAGACAGACGGAGAGGAGAAAAGACTCGTTTGGGCACGCTTTTCGATACTGTTCGGTTTGCAATTTCTTTTAAAAAGCATTCTCTTTTTGTATCTCTTTTCTTTCCCTAATTTTTTATAATGCAATCTAATACAATATTCGTTAGTTGTAATTTCATTATGAACTAAATTTATTTTTCTAGGGCTGTGATATAGCCTAATTTTGAGAACACAATTTTTAAATCCATATTATTTTTCTATTTTTACTTGGTTGTGTGTTTGATTTTTGTGTTTAATGCTTACAATTGGTTGACATACTTTTATATGATTTATTGGATCGTGGAGAGACCGAGAGTTAATTTGTGATTTAGAACTATAAAATTAAACACCATTGATTGAGCAAAATTAGAGATGATTTACCGCGATTGATGTGACCGTTAAGAAATCTGCAGAACTTAATGAGTCTTCAATTAATTAAATTTGTGCATGAACTACAAACTGGTAGTTGGAGATATTTTTGGTGTTGTTCGAGATTAAGCATTGAATAATTTGGGTATTTTGGTCTACAACTTGGAAAAATAATCTGTTTATTCGCATGGAGTTATAAATTGTGTTTGATAAACTAGGTGAAATCAAAAGTCTTAGAATTAATTTTGCCATTAACAAATTATAAAATTTCATATTCCTCTCCCTCTTAATTAATTTAGTTTGTTTTTTTTAGATTAATTTAATTTAGTCGCTTTCTTTTTTAATTTCGATTTTCCAAATAGTTGTTAATCTAGTAATTTCGGTACTCAATAAAATAATTAGTCATTGTGGGTTCGACACTCTTTTCACTTAACTATACTACTTGTTGCGATTTTGTATACTTGCAAAAATTGACATCACCTACAATTAGTTAAAAAAAATTTAGATTAGTTGTGTTAGTATTGTTGTTAACACGGAAGATTAAATCAACTGCAACTAAAAGATGTGGAATATTACCCATCTAGTTTGTTTCGGCAATTTCTTGCACAAAAAATCAGTGAACAAGATTGTTTTTCTTTTTCTCCATAACTCAATCGGAATATATATGTGTAACAAGGCTTGCTTCCAAACCAAACACGAAAATCACCATCCTTTGCAAATTGATCACAAGCAAATTTGATATTGGATCTAAGTTGGCAATGCTTGTTGAAATTATTATTTTGAAGCATATTTGGCTGTGTGCCATGATAATTATTTGTTGAATATATTTCGAGAATGAGCGTGAGAGAAGAAAGGGAAGAAATGAATGAGTGTTGCTGATATGGCTAAAAATAGGATTAAATTGGGACCGTTCAAATCAGGCACGAATTTTAAAGCTCTCTATGGTAAACGGTAATTTCCACCACAGACGGGTCTGAAATGGGAACTGGGTATTGCTTCAAAGCCCAATAACCCATAAACGGATCTGTCCTACTGGGTTCGGGTCCCAACCAGTTACAAACCAGTTCAGAAGGATAAAGAAGGATTCAAATTCGCAATTATCCCTAAGAGGTGGTTTTAACCACTTCTATCCATCCACACCGAAAAGTAGAGATTTGTTCTTATCTCGAAATGGATCCCTAAGGCGACTATAAAAAATCTCCATGAACCGCCCCGCAAATCTAACCGCACACCAACGATAACAAAATCAAACAAAACACTGCAATCATGTGCACGCATACAGACAATATACATATATAAACATATATATAAGCATCGTACAATGCGGGGTGTTACATCACTCCCTCCTTAGAGTCGTTCTGTCCCCAGAATGTTCCTAGTGGGAGAAAAGAACAACAAATAAAATAGAAAACACTTAAAACAAATCCGGATATAAAGCCTTCATGCGGCTTCCTAGCTCCCACGTGGCTTCTTCCACGAACTGGTTCTTCCAGAGAATTTTGACCATCGGGATGACTTTGTTTCTCAGTACCTTGTCCTGATGATCAAGTATCATGACTGGTTGCTCTCTATAGGAAAGATCTATCTGCAAATCTTTCGGAACCTCTGGAAACTGATGGCTTGAATTCGGCACATACTTCCATAACATAGAGACATGAAACACGTCATGCACTTGAGATAACTCGGCCGGTAGCTCCAACTTATAAGCCATCCCGCCAATCCTCTTCAGAATCTTGTATGGTCCACTGTATCTCGGAACTAACTTACCGCCTTTCCGAATCTGATAACTCCTTTTGTTGGAGACACCTTGAGAAATATGGAGTCACCTTCCTTAAATTCCAACTCTCTTCGGCGGTTATCCGCATAACTCTTCTGCCTGCTTTGTGCTCCTTGAAGCCTTTTCTGAATAAGCTTGATCTGTTCCGACATTTGCTGTACGATTTCTGACCCATACAACTACCGCTCTCCTACCTCAAACCAACAAACTGGTGTGTTCTGCATCTTCGTCCATACAAAGCTTCATACAGGGCCATGCCAATGCTTGCCTGATATCTGTTATTATAAGCAAACTCTACCAAGGCTAGGTATTTCTCCCAACTTCCTCCGAAGTCCAAAATGCATGCCCGCAACATGTCTTCAAGAATCCTGTTGACTCTCTCCGTTTGTCCATCCGTCTGTTGGTGAAAAGCTGTGCTGAAGTCTGTTCTAGTTCCCAATGCTGACTGTAAACTTCGCCAAAATCGAGATGTAAATCTTGCATCTCGGTCGGATACTATCGACATTGGCACTCCATGTAGTTTTACTATGTTCTCAATGTAGATCTCGGCCAACCTCTCGACTTCCAGGTCGTCTTCACTGAAAGAAAATGTGCTGACTTTGTCAATCGATCCACAATCACCCATATTGAGTCATTTCCTTTAGGGCTCCGGGGTAATCCTATGATAAAATCCATACTGATGTTCTCCCATTTCCATTCTGGAATGGGTAAAGGCTATAGCAATCCTCCTGGTTTCTGATTCTCGGCCTTAACCTGTTGGCATGTCAGACATTTGGCGACGAACTCTGCTATATCTCGCTTCATCCCTGACCACCAATAGTGCTGCTTTTTATATCATGATACATCTTGCTGCTTCCAGGGTGAATCGCAAGCAATATGGAGTGTGCTTCCTTCATGATGTCTTTCCTTAACTCCTCGTACTTCGGTACACACAGTCTATTACCAAACCATAGTGAACCTTCTCTTATATTGAATTCGGGAAATTTTCCTTCATGCACTTGCTCCTTCATGTCTTCCATTTCTGGATCTTCGGTCTGAGCTTTTTTCACTTGCTCATTCAAGCTTGGTCGTAACACCAACTGTGCCAAAACTGCACTTAAGTGTTGTGTAACCACTTCAATGCCTGCCTGCCTGATCTCTTTATCTAGCTTCCTTCGGGTCGCTACCAATGTAACCATGCTTCTCTTCCTACTGAGCGCATCTGCTACCACGTTGGCTTTTTCTGGATGATATATAATCTCAGGCCTGATGTCTTTGAGTACTTCCAACCATCTCTTCTGCCTTAAGTTGAGATCCTTCTGCTGGTAGATATACTTCAAGCTCTTAAGGTCAGTGTAAATTTCTTGCTCCGTAGATATAATGTCTTTATGATTTCAAAGTAAAGATTATGGCTGCAAGTTCCAAATCATGCGTCGAATAATTCTTCTCGTGAGGTCGTAGCTGTCTCGAACCATAAGCTATAACCTTGCCCTCTTGCATAAACACACACCCGAACCCCAAATACGATGCATCACTGTAGATGACGTAGTCCTTGTCCTCCTGAGGTAAAGCCAATATAGGTGCGGAGATCAAACGGTTCTTTAGTTCCTGAAAACTCTCTTCACACTTCTCCGTCCAGTCGAAACTTTAGTTCTTCTTGGTCAAGGCTGTAACGGGTACATCTATCATTGCATAATTCTGGATAAACTTCCGGTAATATCTAATCATACCCAGAAAACTCTTTAATTCCTTCACCGTTCTTGGTTATGACCATTCCTTGACTGCTTCTATCTTCTAAGGATCCGTTGCCACTCCCTCCTTAGAAAGGATATGGCCTAGGAATGCAACTTCCGATTTTCAGAACTCACACTTAGATAATTTGGCATACAACTGATGCTCTTGTAGCTTACTCAAAACTGCTGTCAGATGTTCAGCATGCTCCTCTTCTATCCTTGAATATACCAAAATATTGTCGATGAAGACCACGACAAAGGAGTCAATAAACGGACGTAGAATTCTGTTCATCAAGTCCATGAAGATTGCTGGAGCATTAGGCACTCCAAATGGCATTACCAAGAATTCATAGTGTCCATGTCGAGTTCGAAAAGTTGTCTTAGGTACATCCTCTTCCTTGACTCGCACTTGATGATATCCGGACCGTAGATCAATCTTGGAAAATACTGCTGCTCCCTGAAGCTGATCGAACAAATCATCGATCATGGGAATTCGGTACTTGTTCCGAATAGTGACTTTATTCAATTCCCGATAATCAATACACATCCTTGATGACCTGTCCTTCTTCTTAACAAGCAATACTGGTGCTCCCCAAGGTGATGCACTTGGTCTAATAAATTCCTTCTGCAAGTACTCTTCAATCTGCTTCTTGACCTCATTCTGCTCTACTGGCGCCATTTGATAGGGTGCTTTGGATACTGGAGCGCTACCTGGTTGAACTGTGATGCTAAACTCGACATCACGGTGTGGGAGAATTCCAGGTAAATCCTCCAAGAATACAAGTGGAAAATTTCTCACCACTGGTATCTTGTTCACCTTTTCTGGTACCCGTACTTCACTAGCGGCTGCAAAAGTCATTGCCTTCGATCTCTGCTCCCCGTGGAATACAAGTTCCACTCCTTCAGCTGAGATGACTACATCCTTCTCCTTGCAGTTAATGCTTGTCTTATGCCTCGACATCCAATCCATACCAATATTGACATCTGTTCCAGCAAAACCCAACTCCAACAAATCGATACTTAGGGTTTCTCCGCTAATCTAGAGTACACATTCCCTATAGCATAGATCTGTAGTAAGGGTTGCCCCTGACGGCGTAGCTACCGTCAAAGCTATATCTGGAATTTCCTTTTGTGTGCATCTTAATTTTCTCGAAAAATATTTTGACACAAAAGAATGAGTCGATCCACCATCGAACAATGCTACTAACTCATCCAGGGAGTCTCCCCCCCCCCCCCATTGTATGGGTCTTCTTCCCATTCTTCGTCTTACAGATTTTCTCCATTGCCTTCCTTGGTATGTCGCGAATTCTAGTCTCAATACTGAGCCTCGGTGCGGCCTAATCGTTCTTCCTCAACCTTGTGCTGCGACTTGCCCTCATTTGTCGTTCGATTGTAGACTGCTACTTGCACATTAGGTTATGAATTTGATTTTTCGACATCCGGTTGCAGTTTGCCTTCTAGACATTCGGTTTCAAATTTGCCCTCCGATTTCCAGTTGCAGGTTTGCCTTCTGAACATTCATTTGCAGACTTGCCCTTCGATATCCAGTTATAGGTTTGCCTTCTGGACATTCGGTTGCAGACTTGCCGCCATTTGAACTTGACTGCACCAAGCTTGTTAGTAAAAACGAAGTACACTGAGACTGGTTCAGATATATGGAAGATCCTAATCATAAGTTGTAAGCGCTACCATATGATTTATAATCATCCTATCTGCCAACTAAAATCAATTTATATGGCCTTCAAGTCTAATTTCCTACCGTGTTAGACTGCTATTTGAAGTCAGCTCTGATACCACTTCTGTAGCGCCCTGGATCCCCATTTCCGGACATCCGTGACACTCACCAGAATCTTTGCCTTCAAATGCATATTAACACAGTAATAACACGGAAATTTAAAAACTTTTTATTGCCAAATAAAGTCATTACATCATTGATTACAACTGATACCTTATTCTTGGACAAGGAGTACAAATTACATCCACTCCTTACAACTTATTACAATTATTTACAAACTCCACTTGTAAAGCTATGAGCTGCCTCTCGGAATGATAATCGACTGATTACTGCCGAACTTTGCTGAGTGGCCCATCGGCTCCCCTAGGACTTGCTCCTCGGCTTGAGGCTTCTGCTGCGTGACTCTAATATCTCTGCACCTGCTCGAAAGGTAGTTACGAAACTTAAAAGGTGGGGAACATCAGTACTTCGACTGACGCAAAGCTGATGATAACAGCGATCCTCTAAAATTCAATCACAACCATAACTTTATGCAAAAGAGAAAAGTGATGTGCCAAAACAAGGGTTTAATGAATTCGGGTTCTAGTTCAGTGATATGCCATGATCCTATGACTAGATGCAACAATTCACATGCCTGATTCTAATGCAAGCAAGACTTTGGAGCACGAATGCATCCCATACTACATGCGCCCCCAAATCTAGCCGTCTTTAATTATAGCTATGTTCATTTCATTTACAAGTAGGAATGTAATGCGTTATTTAAAACACTATTAATTTATCCACAATTCGGGGATTCGAACCCTCGCCATGCGTCCTACTCTTGTACTCAACCAGTTCCCAATAGATTATCCGTCGCCCAAGGAGGTTGCAGTTGGTCGGTCTAGTTCCGACACTGCAGTACCTAAGTGGTGGTCGTGTTTGCCACTTGGTACCCGCGTACGGACCTCTTCAGAAAGTTGCATTGAATCCGGTCGCAAGACCGTGTGATTACCATGTCCACCCCTAACCCGGGCTATGGACTGACGCATGCGTGTTCACCCCTAATTCGGGCTATGAACTTATATATACAAAAACAACAAAATCCATGTGCATAGGAACGTGAGAGCCTCGGGGGTCAAATCCTCCTAGCCTCCTGTACCTTACTCCGGCAAAATTTTGGGAATTAACAGATTGAGATACGAGCCGAGGACTCACTCATGAGTGCCGAAAACGTATCCCTACGACTGGAAGGTACAATACTGACTATGGTCTACTAGGACTAACGCAATTACCCAAACCCTTAATATGTCATTCTAATCCCAGCCTTACTCTAATCACTTTGGGTAAAGATAAAATATTGCTTCCAACTTGCTTATCGACCTCTGGTCCTGGCGATACCGGTCTGGTTCGCCTCTTCCCCGGCTTGGAATTGTCCAGCACTGCGGCCTACATTCACCCCTAACCCGGTTGTAAATGTATATTCACCCCTAATCCGGGCTATGAACTTATATTAATGGCACGACTCGGATGTCCTACGCTTCGGCGGATGTTTATAACTTAGGGTCGACAGATGCAGGGTATCCCTTACTCTAGTAACTAACTCGAGTCACACATCCATTATGGGAGTCAACTGTAATACCCCGTAATTTCAGAATAATATATATATATATATATATATAATAAAAAAGTAAGTATGGTTAGTTTGATAAATGTATATATAATAAAAAGTATGGTTGGTTTGATAAATGTATGTGTGCTATTGGTTTGGTTGGAAATGGATTTTTACAATCCGGTTACAAAAAGGATTTGTTTGGATGGTATGACGATGACGTCATCATTTAATGAGTGGATTTCGGAATTGGGATCAGGATTTGATCTGGTTTGTTAACGTGGCATTAGATATACATAATGTGCACGGTATGGAAAAAGAGGATTTGTTAAAGGATTTAATCCCACATCGATGCCTTCAAATGATAAGATATTATATAAATAATAATTGCCAAGGATCAAGAGTCACCAATTCGGTTAACCACCTTTTGAGAGGCAGCCTGTGGTGGGCAGTTGTACTACATAGTATTTAATTTGTCTTATAAAATTGTATAAATTGTCCGAGCCCGGGGCAGGGGTGTTACAAATGGTATCAGAGCCGACTTTCGACATCGAGTGTAGGAGCAGTGAGTTATGGACTCCAGGATGATCAGCGGAGAGAGACAGACAATCCCCAGTAGTCTGGGACGATGGACAGAGGTCCGCAGAGTGGGATTGGTCTCCAGAATTCCAAAGACGAGAGTGACGCTCACAGAAATGCTCTACATCGGCTAGAAAGTAGATCCTGCACTAGATTGTGCATGCCCCGTGCTCATCAGCGAGGACGCTGATTTCTGAAGGGGGGGTGTATGTAATACCCCGTAATTTCAGAATAATATATATATATATATATATATATATATATATATAATAAAAAAGTAAGTATGGTTAGTTTGATAAATGTATATATAATAAAAAGTATGGTTGGTTTGATAAATGTATGTGTGCTATTGGTTTGGTTTGAAATGGATTTTTACAATCCGGTTACAAAAAGGATTTGTTTGGATGGTATGATGATGACGTCATCATTTAATGAGTGGATTTCGGAATTGGGATCAGGATTTGATCTGGTTTGTTAACGTGGCATTAGATATACATAATGTGCACGGTATGGAAAAAGAGGATTTGTTAAAGGATTTAATCCCACATCGATGCCTTCAAATGATAAGATATTATATAAATAATAATTGCCAAGGATCAAGAGTCACCAATTCGGTTAACCACCTTTTGAGAGGCAGCCTGTGGTGGGCAGTTGTACTACATAGTTTTTAATTTGTCTTATAAAATTGTATAAATTGTCCGAGCCCGGGGCAGGGTTGTTACATCAACAACACCAATGACAAATACCAAACATCCCTAGACAAGAGTTATCAACTCTAATAGTACACAGGGGACAAGTCTTCACAATACCTAGTCAACAACCAGACTAAGCAACCTACTGGGTTTCTGACCGAAACATAAAAAGGTCATAACTCTCTCGATACAACTCTGATTGGAGTGCACGAGCCCAATCCGGAAATGTAAGAACCTAGGCTACAACTTCCTAGTTAATCATAAGCGCAAATTCCATCATCTAGGTCCTTAAAATAGTCTCTCAAGCCTCAGCCTATGTATTTCCTGTACACGGGCTGTACCTTACCGGCAGCATAAAACACTACTCACTCATCAGAATGTTATAAACTCAAGTTCTATAGAAAAGGGTGGATGTCTTCAACAACTCTCTAGTTGGTCATGAGTCCAAAATACACCAATAGATCACCCTAACACACACATCTCTTACAAATGTACCAAGTCACACACTAGGACTTTTTAAATCAGAGCACTCAGCTTGCTTTCTGGTCTCTGTCCAGTATTGCAAAAATCACAATACATCAACCACTTACTGGAAATACCTCAAATAGGTCGTGTTGGAAAGGTCTTGATGTCTACTACAATCCTCTTATGAAACAGTTCCACAAATTTTGCTCTTAAGGAGCCTCAAATGTACCATCTCAACAGGGTATCAAATTTGGCTGAAACCAGCACAGCATATGCTAATAAAATCATCATAAATTCTATACTCATCCAATTGACACAAAATTTACAGTGATGAAACTAGATATCATAATAAACAACATGCAAAAGGTTTCATTTCCATACTCCAAGCCTACACTGAGTTCTCCCTATTTTAATTAAGCACAGAAATCAGCATGTTCTTCAGTTACAACTCCAGATACTGCTTAAAGATTAATTTTTAACATGCCTATAAATTCATCAAAACATTTCCCTGATTTTACTGTAGAATCTAGATACAAGTGGGAATACAGGATAAAAATTTCAGATTAAGAACTTGCTCCAATTAATTATGAAAATTCTAACAATATCAGTCATCCTGTTAACCAACTACTGCTGCTGCCTTACGACATAGTTTCACAAATAGATTTTATTAAAATATCAAACCTTCTCAGAAAAATCCGAAATAATTCATGGACTATCTAGACACATATAGGAACAATTTGTAAAAATTTCATGATCTAATTTCATGTGGTTTGCTCTCGGAAAAATCTAGAAATTAGTCTACAGATCAAGATTCTAGTTCCAGTTTCTGATTTCATCTTCCAAACTTCTTAGTTATTCATCCTAACACTTACTACCACACATGCATGCAAGAAATCAATTAAGAAACATAGAGAAATGTTTAGAGTAACTCCCCACCCTGAGTTGATGTAGAGTAGTTAATTTTCTAGAGCTTTCCTTTCTTGAGAATCCCTCATAAAGCTCATTCTTCAATCTCTCTTCTCTTCTTTCTTCTCTTCTTTTTTTTCTTGGTTGAGTTCTGAAATTTCAGAACAAGAGAGATGGAAATGAGGGGTTTTTGATAGAGGAGTGAGTGAGGAAAGAGGGAGGGGAGGTGAGGCTGGATTTCTAGGTAGTAGGGGGTAGAGTTGTAGGGTGGTTTTGGAGCAAAACCATGGCTTAGCCAATGGTTTTAGGGTGTGTTGTGTTGGCTACCCATTTTAACTCTTAAATGGGTTCTTTGATGCGAGATGAGGGGTTTATCGAGTGTACGCAGGATATACCCACCGTAGTATCATACAGTATTATATTTGCATAGGCATCGTACCAAAAACTAATGTTTATACCAGTATCGGTCCTCTTCAGTCTTGTGCATCTTCTAGAACGCAACAATCCCCATGAACCGCCCCGTAAACCTATCTGCACACCAACGATAGAAAAATCAAACAAAACACTGCAATCATGTGCATGCATACAGACAATATACATATATACACACATATATAAGCATCGTACAATCCGGAGTGTTACTGTCATACCCCGCTTCCTAAAACACGGAATACGAGTGCGTGACGAAGCCCAGTGAATGATTTTGACATCATTCATAAGCTGTAGTATCGACTCAGCATTATAACAAGAATATAACAAGATATATATATAACCAAGCATGCATGAATAATTTATTAAGCAACAGAAAACAATTAAAACAATTAATAACGTCCAAATAGTTTTCAAGTCTAGATCAAATGTAAAACTCTGGAACATAACCCCATTACAAGTTCTAATTAGCAAAAATTAAATAACTCAAAAGAAATAAATAATTTAACCAAGTTTTTCCTCCATGCGAAGCCAAAAATGTCTGCTCACCAATCCCAGCAGGCAACTCGTCTCCACAATCTGTTTAATAATTATAAAAAGGAGAAACATAGAGAAAACAAGAGAAATGCCCTTAGTACAAGTTAGGACCACAAATAGTAAAAACGAGTACAAGTAATGTGAAACAAGATTTGGAATCAAGATTATAATAGGGACGCAACAAGTAGTGGGAACTCAAGAACTAACTAGCGAGAAGGACAACTCAAGAGATCAGGTTGGGTAACAAATACTAATATTAGATCAAGTGACTAGCGACATATAAGAGTATTCAACATCAAGTGTCAAGTATCAAGTACAAGTGTCAAGTAAAAGTCTCAAGTCTAGTGTCAAGTTGTCAAGTACATGTATCAAGTTTCATGTATCAAGTCTTCCAGTATCAAGTTCAGGTTTCATGTATCAAGTAGTCAAGTATCGAGTAAACATGTATCAAGTTTAAGTTTCATGTTTCAAGTCTTGTGGTTATTACTATCTAGGTAGCACTTCATGCATCCATACTTTTACTACATGGTTGCTACAGTTAATGCAGTTTCGTTTAGGCCTAATAATGGAGTCTATAGGACGATGTACTCAGGCATCAAGTATCAAGCAAGTAATCAAACTATGGGCTCTAGAGGTGGCCCTCGTAGGCTCTAGAGGTGGCCCCCATCACCCATGACGTGGCACTTAGTTTCATGTGATCGCAAATATATATCATGTAATCTTATAATGGGCTCTAGAGATGGCCCCCGTCACCCATGACGTGGCACTTAGTTCTACGTGGCACTTAGATTCATTTAACATAAAATTATAGGAAACACGGGCCCCCTTCAGAGTACACTTACCTATATTGTCTACTACTATGGTCTTTCCCTTAATCCCCGGCTCATTACATTTTATTAATTTTTATCAAGCAAGCATGCAAGTGTGCGAAACAAGTCAAGTAAACATAATCATGAACATGGGACAAGTCTAGGCTAGATAGGATACAAGTTTGAGGGTCAAAACAGATCAAAATGTCAAGAACGACGAAAATCTTAAATCTGGACAGCATGAGATTGCTGCATCAAAACTGTGATTTCCGTTGCTACAAGATAGCAAAATTAGATCTGTCAGAAGATCTAGAAACTAGACTCCTGCCCGGTTCCAACGCATATAATTAAGGTATGCAAAAATTAAGCTAACATAAGTCAAAACAGCAAACTATACTGCTATTGTGTTCATGCAGAATTTGTGAATCTGAATTTATACATGTGAAACAGGGTTGAAACATTACTAATTAATTCTGAGAAAATTTGGAAAGGTTATCTAGGGTGTCCAGCAACATCATGTAAAATTTCAAGGCAACTACTTAATGGTAGCATAGTTAAAATAATTTGTAAACTAAAGAATTGCAGCAATTTTGTGAATCTGCAACTACCGACACAGCTGCAGTAAAACTGCGATATCTCCTAGACCGTAAATCGAAATTCAAAATTCTGGATGCTATCGATACCTATACATCTAGAGCTACATTTACTGTTCAGGGCTCAGGTTCAGATTCTGATTTTAAAGGGGTCAAAACAGCAAGTAAAGTTCAGGGCAGCAACAAGTGTGAATGTCCTTCATGTATAAGTTGCATGATAATTGATTGTTAGGCATCTAGATTAATGTGTGATACAAATACAGGATAATGGTTATCAAAATAGTAAGCAACATTTATTTCTCAACTCAAATGGGTGCAAGATCATCACATACAAGATACAACACACATCTACAAATCTAGGGTTTCTTAATTTCATATGTTCATGTGACTAGGAGATAAAATGAGTCCAAGTAATTTTTAATTATAACAACGAAGGTGTTGTAACTCTTAAGATTAAGGAATCGATGATAAAAATTCAAGATCGACAATTGATAAGACAAGAAGGAGTCACAACTACAACCTATTTGCGGTATTTTCAATCAAATGCTTGTACTAGGTTAATAAATTGTACAAAGAGAATACTTACCTTGATTGGATGAGGACATTGATCGATGATCGAGATTGGATAGATCGGATCAATGTGTATCTTGATGGAATATCAAGATCAACGGCTAGATCTGCTTCGATCTGAGCTGAAGATCACGATCGGATGGACGGCTGAGATCTGATCTGGTGAAACAGGGTTGAAACATTACTAATTAATTCTGAGAAAAATTGGAAAGGTTCTCTAGGGTGTCCAGCAACAGCATGTAAAATTTCAAGGCAACTACTTAATGGTAGCATAGTTAAAATAATTTGTAAACTAAAGAATTGTAGCAGTTTTGTGAATCTGCGACTACCGACACAGCTGCAGTAAAACTGCGATATCTCCTAGACCGTAAATCGAAATTCAAAATTCTGGATGCTATCGATATCTAGACATCTAGAGCTATATTTACTGTTCAGGGCTCAAGTTCAGATTCTGATTTTAAAGGGGTCAAAACAGCAAGTAAAGTTCAGGGCAGCAACAAGTGTGAATGTCCTTCATGTATAAGTTGCATGATAATTGATTGTTAGGCGTCTAGATTAATGTGTGATACAAATACGGGATAATGGTTATCAAAATAGCAAGCAACATTTATTTCTCAACTCAAATGGGTGCAAGATCATCACATACAAGATACAACACACATCTACAAATCTAGGGTTTCGTAATTTCATATGTTCATGTGACTAGGAGATAAAATGAGTCCAAGTAATTTTTAATTATAACAACGAAGGTGTTGTAACTCTTAAGATTAAGGAATCGATGATAAAAATTCAGGATCGACAATTGATAAGACAAGAAGGAGTCACAACTACAACCTATTTGCGGTATTTTCAATCAAATGCTTGTACTAGGTCAATAAATTGTACAAGGAGAATACTTACTTTGATTGGATGAGAACGTTGATCGATGATCGAGATTGGATAGATCAGATCGGTGTGTATCTTGATGGAATATCAAGATCAACGACTGGATCTGCTTCGATCTGCGCTGAAGATCACGATCGGATGGACGGCTGAGATCTGATCTGGTGTTTGAGATCAGATCTGATCAGATCACAATCTTGATCGTATTTGATAGTCTGGATTCAATCCCACTTCTTCTTCTTCCCTTCTTCTTCACCAAACAGCCAGTGAAAGTGCGCAAGAGAGCAGCGACGGCACTGCGGCGAGCGGCAAAGCGGTGCGATGCGGCAACGACAGGAAGGTCGACGACTCAGGAAGGCAACGGCGGCGCGACTATGGCACAATCGCGGCGATGCTCTATTCTCAAGTTTGAAAACAGGGGAGGAGAGCGGAGGAATGGGTTCGGGGTGTTGGCGGTGTGAGCGGAGGACGATGATGGAGGTGATGATGGGGACGAGAGGCGATGGGTTTCAGCGATGGTTAATGGTGTCGAGGTGGTGAGGATGGTGGAGGTCGAGTAATGGCGAAATGGGTTCGATGGACGAAGGAGATGGGGATGATGGTGGATGATGGCGGTGGAGGCGAGGGTGTTGACGATGAGGAGGGGGAGGCAGAACGAGGGGGTGCGGCGAGGTGATGGAGGTGGTAGGGAAATGGTGACGAGAAGGGAACAGGGGGAAGGGGGTGCGATAGAGAGGTAGAAGGAGACGGGAGAGAGAAGAGCGGTTGTATAGTTGGGGGTTTAACAGTAATCTAGGGTTAGGGTTAGGGTTAGGGTTAGGGGTTTAAATAGTTAGGGTTTTGGGTTATGGGTTTAAGGGTATCGGGTTTGAAGGGGATACAACTTGAGACTTAGTCAAAAATCAATAAAAAGGGAAATAAAGATATAGATGATATGAAACAGCTCATTTCTCCATGAAGAACGACACAAAAGAGCAGGACGAACAATATAATTGAATTAAATATAGGCACCAAAAGTTGAGTTGAAACAAAATAATGATTTTATTCGAACGGAAACAAAATACAGGACTCAAATTGATAAAAGAGTATAATGGAGCAAAATACAATATAAAAATATAGATACAGGAAATAGGAGTTACAGTTACACCTTATTACACATATATATCTCAGATTGAGTTATGGAGAAAAAGAAAAACAATCTTGCTCACTGATTTTTGGTGCAAGAAATTGCTGAAACAAACTAGATGGGTAATATTCCACATCTTTTAGTCGCAGTTGATTTAATCTTCCGTGTTAACAACACTACTAACACAACTAATCTTAAAATGTTTTAACTAATTGTAGGCTCGGAACAACCTTGTATATAACAAGCATGACAAAAGCATCAGAATTATGTTGTCACTTTGGCTGCAATATTGTGCCATGCCAACAAATTCCAGCCATAATCTGATATTTCTTCTCAACCCAATGTCAAATAGGACTAAAATAAAGTTGGAAAGAGAGCTCAATATGCATATGAACAACATAAACAGAGCTCAAGATGCCTGGTAACAACATAAACATCACTCAAAAAATCTCTTAAACAACATAAACAGAGCACACAAAAAGTTTGGAACATTTATACCATTTCATAAAGCTTGAATAAAATATTTTTGTCATCATTGCCTAAAAGATTAAATCAACTGCAACTAAAAGATGTGGAATATTACCCATCTCGTTTGTTTGAGTAATTTCTTGCACCAAAAATCACTGAACAAGATTGTTTTTTTTTTCCCCATAACTAAATCTGAGATATATATGCGTAACAAGACTTACTTCCAAACCAAATACGAAAATCACCGTCCTTTGCAAATTGATCACAAGTAAACTAGGATTCAATTCCTGAGAGTTTGGGGGGACTCTCAGTTGCACACTCTCAGTCTTCATTTATGATTAGTTGCATACTCTTAGTTGCAAAAATAAATGAGTGAAAAGAATCATTTAGATCAAGTATCAAATTATAGCAACTCACTCATCTCTACAACTATAATGGGAGAAGGCCTTAGTGTAATTTGTCCATCTACCAACCCGTGCAACGCACGTGCATAACTATTGTAAATGAGGTTTTAGATCAAATCCAGACTAGGTCTGATTTTTACTTTAAAAAAACTATATTTATTATAACGTGCATCACACGTGTAAACTACTAGTCATATATAATTAACCAACTTATAGCAAAATGTGACTCATCATTGCCTACACACACAACAAAAATAAAATGCCAGAAATTGAACATAAATCATAAAAGCATGTATGAGAATCAAATGCTTCCCTCGAAAAAAATTGTGAAGATGAAGTACCCAAGACTGAGGGCGTCAAACTTCAGCCAAACCCGCCGCGAGATGAGGAACCTTCGATTTGGGGGTTGTTCGAGCGTCGGGATTTAGGGGAATTCGATGGAGACGGGGTGGGTTCAGAACGATGGTTTGGAAGAATGGATAAGGAAGAGGGTTGGGATTCCGATCTAGGGTTTTCGATTTAGGAGAGAGTTTGAGATCGATTCGAAAAGATAGGAAGGAGAGGAACGAGGGGGGAAGAGAATGAGCGTGAGATGGATTTCGAAATTCCTAAAATGCCCTCAACACTGCGGATCAGATCTCAGCCGTTGGATCGAGATCCAACGACTGAGATCTTCAGCTCACGATAAGGAGCTCAGCTCACCATCACATAATAGACTCACTATATATATATATATATATATATATATATATATATATATAAACTCTTCTAGACTCTTTTATCTTTGCTTTGTAAACTGTAACACCCAGTAATTTCAAGAGTTTAAATCACACATGTGTTGATTCATTAATATGCAATCCAAGGTGGTTGTTTAGTTTAGATTTCATGTATACTCAATCCAAAGTGAAGAGAAGACGGTGTTGCAAAAGAGAAATCAAAGCGACGGATTGGATGGAAGAAGAGAAGCAACAGAAGTAGCAAACAGGGAAGGGGACAATCGACTGTCACCCCCTTGGTTCTGGGCAGTCGACTGCACATCGGGGCAGTAGACTGCAGGGGCTAATGTTAGTGTTCGGGTCGTGGGTCTTGTGGGATTCGTTTGAAACTGACTTCTTCTCCAAGTTAGAACGTACGACTCTCCCTGTATGGTTATCTTTTAAGAAAACATCAGATAGTTAATGTATCAAGTGCATCAAACTAGGGTTTTTCTAGATTTCTATATAATCAATGTAAACGGCTCAAAGAAGGATATGATTTTATTGAGTGCCGAATAAAAAGAGAGTAATTCATCTGAGATATGAGAGATTCACCATTGTAAATAGCAAGAAGTTCCAGTTAGGCTTGACAAAGAGAGAGAGAGAGAGAGAGAGAGAGTCGGGATGAGAATTGTATTTTTCTTGTGTCTTCTCTAGTTTAATAATATCTTGGTTTCTTGTCAACCAGATTAAGACGAAAGCCCCAACTGGAACAATTCTTATAAGTTGTGCGTGATTTGTGTGATCAAGTATTTGCTTGGTAGTTTGTATTGATTACATCGCATAACTCAACATCATCCCGGCGCTTCCGTAGTCGATAAATCACTAACAGTGGATATGTATATTCTTTTTCTGCAAGAAGTTGTGGACATATCTTGTACTCCAAGCATATGCCTAACCTTTTTGGTTTAAGTCACTATCTGTATGACCAAACCTTGTGGCCCTTGTGGCCTAGGAAGCAAGGCTATCTGTATGACCAAACCTTGTGGCCTAGGAAGCATGGCTATCTGTTAAGTCACAATCTTCCAGCTGCACCTTGGACCAGTGTCCGTGCTTCACTATTTTTTGGCTATAAATGTAGAGAGCGCGGAGATCCAAGGGGCGAATAAGAAGAAAACTTGATGGATAGCAGCATCGGTAACAACAGATGGTCGCTCAGTGGAACCACTGCTTTAGTCACTGGAGGGACCAAAGGAATTGGGTAAGTTTCTACATATTCTTCTTTATCATTTAGTAATTTTCCCATGCCATTATCAAACAGAGATGAATCAGAATCCATATACAACTCCGTATGAAATGAAACTATAAATATTAAATACTGATATACTATAATTAATATTAAACCTTGCACTGAATTATGTATGAAGTATACTGATATACTATAAATATTAAATACTGATATACTATAATTTTGCACAAAGATTAAGGAAGGGTAGGATAAATATTTGTTTAACTCCACACTCTTATTAATAAGTCTCCATGATTTAATTACTAATTCTTTTTCCAATACAGATTCTGATTTCAAGAAATTGTAATTAATGTTTTCTCAATACAAATTCTGTTTTCAAGATAAAATAGAATTACTAATTCTTCTTCCAATACAGCTGACATTAAATTTTTGGAGAAAATAAAATCTAGAAAGTTGAAACTACAATTTTCAAAAAATATTTGATAGGATTAAGATGAGTAATTAAGACAAAATTTCAACATAAATAAGGGTTTTTTTGGAAAAAATTGGAGAAAAATTGGATAATATCAATTAAAGTGAAACAAGAAAAAAATCATAAATATCATTTGAAGTGAAACGGAGGAAGTATGAAGTAATGTAATCGACATGTATTCATTAATTTAATGCAAAATAGGCGTGCCATAGTGGAAGAGTTGGCTGGCCTTGGGGTCACTGTGTACACATGTTCTCGAAATGAAGCTGAGCTCAACAAATTCTTACTGAAGTGGAAGAGTTTAAAGTTTAGTGTTATTGGATCAGTTTGTGATGTCTCTTCTCGGGTTGAACGAAAGAAACTAATGGAAAAGGTGTCTTCCACATTCCAAGGGAAGTTGAATATACTGGTAAAACTTTTCTTTATTTTAAAACAAAGTGTTTTTCTTAATGTATAGATTGGTAAATTGAGCATATTTTTTAATTAAATTATAACATGAGTTAAGCTTAATAATGTAAGCATTGTAATCATAATTTTAAATGAATCTTACATCAAGGTGATATTAGAATCTTATAGATGTACGTGTCTCCCAAAAGGAACTGATCAAGTTTCTTTTTCAGTTAATTTCTTGTTTATTTTGAGTGCTAACATACTGAAAGATACATAGGAACAATGCCTCTATAAGAAATTAGAGGGAGTTTGATTACTTCCGTAGAGGATAAAATGACCGCAACCTGTTGTGATGGTTTGGGCATGTGAAATGGGGAATAAAGGTGCTGATTTGGAAAATGATCGAATTGTTGCTAACCGAGACAAGATCTAGGGCTAGATGTACAATCGAGTTAACGGATTGAGTATGCTAAGATATGATGTGTCGTGATTATTTTTCATGTCCATTTTCTTACTTGTACACTGCGACTATTCTAAGAAGACTATATAATAATGAATTTTCCTCTCTCTAGATTAATAATGCAGGGACTTGTATTCAGAAGCCAACAATTGACTGTACTCTTGAAGACTACTCCTTCCTCATGGCTACTAACTTTGAATCAGTTTTCCATTTGAGCCAACTAGCTCACCCTCTGCTAAAGGCATCAAGCGCGGGCAGTATTATACATATCTCATCCGTTGCTGGGCTAGTATCTCAAAGGGAAGTTTCCATTTACGCAGCAACTAAAGGTATTATGTAATTTCCATAAGAAATGGTTGTACAAAAAAAAACGAGCACGATATAAAAACTTTGAGATGGTCTTAACTAATGTCCGACTGTTTTGTTTTTTGAAGGAGCCATCAATCAGCTTACAAAAAATCTAGCTTGTGAGTGGGCGAAAGATAATATTCGAGTCAACTGCATTGCACCCGGGTTTATAAGAACATCACTTGCTGAACCGGTTAGTCCTTCACAGGTTTCTTAATTTTCAGTTCTCATCCTCTTCCGCCAGAAAAATAATGAAAACTCTACATATTAAACATGCAAAGTTTATATATCCCTAAAAAAGAATCAAATTTGTCATCACAGCTGCACATGTTTTGCATTCATTGCTTCATCTTTGCGTTGAGAACAATCTTAGTTGGGATTTCGATGGTTCTAATTAATGGAGTTTTTTTTTTTTTTTGGAAGAAAATGTGGAATATAGTCATTCTGTTTGATTAATGAAAAATAATGAAACAAACTGAGCCTAAACTGGGAGAATTAATTGAGTTTACAGTAGGCTGACATTATTTTTAAATTACAATAGATAGACAAGGATACTTTGGCAAACTTGGTCTCTCGGTTTCCTCTTGGGCGCATTGGAGAGCCAGAGGAGATAGCATCTGTAGCAGCATTCCTTTGCATGCCAGCTGCTTCTTATATTACTGGGCAAGTCATTGCTGTCGATGGAGGGTGGACAATCAACGGCTGACATAATACATACGGCAAGCTTTTATCTTTTTTTTAAGGACTATATACAGAAGCTTATGTTGTTTGATCAGACTATTGGTCGTGTTCAACGTTTACAAATAAATACAAGAATTTAATGGTTTGTTTGCCTTTTCTGAATTAGCAGTCTATATATGTTTTTAATTCTTACAAATGCTTTGGTGCTGGATTCCTGACAAAATTTTGATTTGGAGAGCGTTGAGATTAATTGCATCCAACCTTTTACATTGAGTTGTCAGCACTTGCGATATATGCACCATTTTTTTTTTTTTTTGGGATTCTTCATTATTAGTTGTTGAAATATCGTAATTACTAATGTGTATATTTTGTTTCCTAATACATAGGAAACAGATTCCCCAAAATCTCTAATCTCCTCAATCTTCTCTCAATCTTCTTTCTTCTTCTCCAAGAATGTAATTCTTATATATAACTATATACGGTTGAGAAACAATATGAATAAGAAAAATATTATTTTTTCCAAATCTGATTTCAACATGGTATCAGAGCCTAACAAGATCTAAGCTAGTTGAAGAAGAAGAAGAAGAAGAAGAGACGGAGGCGATCGGATCTGACGCTTCCATCCCGACCCGATCCCGACCAACCACTGAAATCCCCCAACCCCCCTCAACTCCAAACTCCCCGATGCCCCTTCCCGTCGTCGTTGATCCTGACATTCCCGAAATACTTCATCGTCAGATCCCAACATCCCTGACCTACTTCATCATCATCCATCCCGAACCCCCGCAACTCCGAACCCCCCACACCCCTTCCTGTCGTCGTCAAAGTGCTCAATCCCGACATTCCCGAACTCCCGCAACCCCGAACCCCTTGATGCCCCTTCCTTCCGTCGTCAAAGCCTTAGATCCCGATGCCTCTGAAGGCTTCGATCCCGACGCCCCCTTTTGAAGTTAGATCTGATCTCCCCACTTGTTTTGAAGTCAGATCAGATCTGTGTTCGAAGTCAGATCCAAGTAGCCGCCTGAAGCCATCGCCATCAACCACCTTATCATCGTCGATCTGTCCACCTGAACTCCTGATCACAGTCTCCACTCCGGCCAAGATTCGTAGTTTTACCTCTTGAAAATCTCATTTACTGACTTGGAGTTGTTCTTGGTGTTTGCTGGTATTTGCAAGCCAAGTTGTGTTGTTTGCTATTGGTTGTTGAAGATCAGATCCATTGGTTTTTATCAGATCTGTTGTTTTCTTGTGCCGCTACCACGTGACAAACTGTTGGAGCTGAGAAGAGTATTGAACTTGCATCTACATTAGTTACATCTGCAGGTAAGGATGGTAAGGTATATAATATTTCTGCCTCTGTTATGAATAAGGCATGAATAATTGATTTGGACGCTACCGACCATATGACTTTTGATTTTAGACAAGTCCAAAATTTTCAACCATCCACCAAATTAACTATGTCCACTACCAATGGTGATCCTGGCACTGTTACTGGCGAGGGTTCCATACTCCTCACAAACAACCTAACCTTAGATACTGTCCTAATTGTGCCATTCTTGAATTTTAACATATTATCTGTTGTTCAAATAACCACTGTCGTACATTGTATTATAATTTTTTGGCTTTCACATTATGTGTTTAAGGATATTCGGACTCGCAAGACGATTGGTTAGGGGTTAAACACGGGAAGTTCTATTACCTGGATTTAGAATCTGAAAGTTCAAGCAAGTTGACTCAAACTAAGTGTGGAAGGATCAGAATGTGAGAAGAAGAAATCAGATATTTGGCTATGGCATCGACGTCTAGGGCATGCTTCTTTTGGTTGTTTGAAGAAATTATTTCGAAGTTTATTTTTTAAGTTGGATATTTCTGCCTCTTCGGTGTGATGTGTGTGAACTCACAAAGGTCACCGTGTCTCTTTTCCTCCAAGTCCAAGTAAAAGCTCTTGTCCATTTATGATGATTCATTCTGATGTTTGGGGTTCATCCAAAAACACTACATTTGGAGGAGCCGAATGGTTTGTGACATGTATTGATGACTGTACTCGTATAACCTGGATTTGTTTGATGAAGTCGAAAAGTGAAGTTAGTGGCTTATTTTAGAAATTTCATAAGCATATTATGACTCAGTATAAATCACAAATTCAAGATCTTATGAGTGATAATGGCAGAAAGTGCCAGAGTTCGAATCTGCAACAATATTTGGTGGAACACGGAATTGTTCTCCAGAATACATGCTCATATACACCTCAACAGAATGGGGTTACAGAAAGAAAAAATAGACACTTGCTCGAGGTGGTCCGTGCTTCTCTTATCCATGAAAATATGCCACTCATTTATTAGGGGAAAGCCCTTTCTTCTGCTGCATACCTAATCAACCGAGTTTCCTCTAGCATCCTAAACTTTCTCACACCATTTCAAGCATTAACTGAAGCTATGAATGCACCAAAAGTCGTCAACTTGCCACCTCGTATGTTCGGGTGTGTTGCATTTGTTTATCTTCATCAACATGAACGTAATAAGTTAACTTCTCGAGCTGTTCGATGTGTTTTTGTGAGATATGCACAAGATAAGAAAGGGTATTGGTGCTATCACCCACCAACTCAAAGAATGTTTGTGACTATAGATGTTGTGTTCCATAAAGATGAACTGTATTTTTTCTCTGAGTTTGAACTTTAGGGGGAGTACCGACGTGAAGTTCAAACTCTTGCCTATAATGAAGTGGTTACCATTTAGACTGAACAATCGGATATAAGGGGAGAAAATAAGTAGTGACGATCACTCGAATAAAGATTTGGTTGAGGAAGGAGATTTCTACGAAGAACTGCAATCAGTGTCGAACCTCCATGAAGATGAGCCATCTCTACCACCAGCACCGTCCGAACCATCTCTACCACCAGCACCATCAGATCCATCTCTATCCCCAGCTAGGGCTGCAAACGAATCGAGCTATTCGCGAGCTATTCAGCTCGAGCTTGGTCAAAGCTCGGCTCGAACCGAGCTGGAGCCGAGCTCGAGCTCAAAACTGAGCTCGTTTCGTAAACGAGCCGAGCTCGAGTATGGATCATTTTTTTAGGCTACACTCGTGAGCTATTCTGCTCGAATACAGTCAAAGCTCGGCTCGAACCGAGCTCCAGCTCAAAAATGAGCTCGTTTCGTAAACAAGCCAAGCTCGAGCCTGAATGTATTCGGCTCGGCTTGATTGCAGCCCTGCCCCCAACAGAACCCAAAACTAATCGTCATCATTTTCAGAAGCTCCAAGAAAATAACTCCCAAATCGTACTACTACAGGTATCCCAAAACTCACTTATGAGCCTGATCCCACTAGTAATATCAAGTATCCCATGAGTCATTATATGTCCACTCACCGATTGTCTGAATCAAATAAGTCATTTGAGAATCAAGTATATGTTGTATATATTCCTAATAGTGTGTAGGAAGCCTTAGCCGATCCAAGATGGAAAGCAGCTTTGGATGAGGAGATGAAGTCCTTGAAGAAGAATGAGACTTGGGAGATAGTAGAATTGTCAGCAGGAAAGAAGCCGGTATGATGTAGATGGATTTATACAGTGAAATATAAGTCTGATGGTTCAACAGAACGATACAAAGTAAGGCTGGTTGCCAAAGGGTACACTCACACTTATGGAATTGATTATGATAAAACATTTGCACCAATAGCAAAGTTCAACACTGTTCGAGTTTTACTGTCACTTGCTGCAAATCTGGACTGGCCGTTGGAGCAATTTGATGTGAAGAATGTATTTTTGCATAGAGAATTGACAGAAGAGGTTTATATGGATCTTCCACCAGGGTCGAACAGACCAGTCCAACACAGCAATAAAGTATGTCGTTTCAAGAAAGCATTGTATGGATTTAAGCAGTCGTCAAGAGTTTGGTTTGAGAGATTTACAAAATCAATGAGGACATTCGGATACTATCAAAGTAATTCAGATCATACTCTGTTCCTAAAAAGGAAAGAATGTAAAATTACTGCTCTCATTATTTATGTGGATGATATGATAGTAACTGGAGATGATCCTGAAGAGAGGAAGGCATTAAAGAACTACTTGTCACAAGAGTTCAAAATGAAATATCTTGGCCCTTTGAGATACTTCCTTGGTATTGAAGTTTCTCGCTCAAGAAAAGGGATACTTTTGTCCCAAAGAAAGTATGCTCTTGATTTATTAAAGGAAACTGGAATGTCCGCTTGTCAGCCGATTAGTATACTGTTAGAAGAAGGGCTGAAACATTACAATGAATCTGATCATGTGCCTTGTGATAAGGAAAGATATCAGAGATTGGTTACCCTCTGACTTGGTTGGTTGGTGGCAACCAACCAAACAAGTCAGAGGGTATTTTTTCGACGGCTGATGTTTCTTGCACATACACATTCAGATTTTTCATATGCTTTAAGTGGGTAAGTCAGTTTATGCATGCACATCGGGAACAACATATACAGTGATGAGAATTATGAGATATATTAAGTCTGTTCCAGGAAAAGGGATCTTATTTGCAAAACATGGTCACTTGAAGGTCGAGGCATATACTGATGTTGATTGGGTAGGATCTATAATTGATAGGCGCTCCACTTCAGGATACTTCACCTTGGTCGGAGGAAATTTAGTTAAATAGGGGAGCAAGAAGCAAAATGTTATTACGCGCTCTAGTGCAGAGACTGAGTATCGCGGAGTAGCTTTAAGTATATCGGAAGCTTTATGGCTTAAACTCTTGTTGCAAGACTTAGACTATGGACCGAATGAACCTATGAAAGTATATTTTGATAGTCAAGTAGCGTGTGATATTGCTGCTATTCCGGTTCTGCATGATAGGACGAAACATGTAGAAGTGGACAGATTTTTCATTAAAGAAAAATTAGATGAGAAAGTCATTAAGATATCTAAAGTGAAGTGAGAAGATCAACTTGGAGATATCTTAACCAAGGCGGGTTCGAATCGGCTCTTCTTGAAGTTTGTTGACTAGTTTGACATGTTCAATATCTATGCACTAACTTGAGGGGGAGTGTTGAAATATAGTAATTACTAATGTGTATATTCTGCTTCCTAATCTATTTGAAACAGATTTCCCAAAATCTTTTATCTCCTCAATCTTCTCTCAATCTCCTTTCTTCTTCTCCAAGAATGTAATTTTTATATATAGATGTATGTAGTAGAGAAACAATATGAATAAGAAAAATATTATTTTTCCCAAATCTGATTTCAACATTAGTCACCATTCATGTCTTCGTTCTTGCCTTGTATGTTGAAAGATGTTATCAAGCATGTTTTGCACTTATCGTATGACTTTCTCTTCAAGGTATGTCGGATGGTGTTGGATCAAGACTACAACATAGTGTTTCTCTATATATAACAATGTAATCGCCTTCATAAAAGGTAGTACTTTATTTAAGAGTTTTATCTATTGTGAATAGTAGAGTATGTTCTAGTGAGGCTTTTGAGATAGATAGGTTCTGGGTGAGAGTGTTGTAACTCTTGTATATTATCTAGTTGAATAATATATTGGTTATTTCTCTCTTTGATTAGGTTCGCCGAACCAGGATAAAATTGTGTGCTTTGTTTCGTCTACTATTACTTGGTTGTTCATTGGATCGGTTGTCGCATAATTTAGTGTCTAATAAGTGGTACCAGAGGTTCAGGTTGTTCCTTATAGTTCCCACTCCGAGTTTTTGTAATGGAAAGCATGTTACATAATTCGTGATAACAATTTTAACTTAGTGAGGGAAAAGTTAAATTATTGTTTTGGTTTTGTAACTTTTTTTTTCCCGATGTTTCTCTCATGGAGGAACATTTTGTTGTATCTAGATTCATTATATATTTCTCAAAAAATAGTTTGCATTCTTTATATCTTATACTAGTGTTACCCTGTGTAAATTGCACGGCCTACAATAGTTTTGAGGGACTTATAAATTATATAGAGCTTCAAAAATACGTAAAAGAATTAGGAGAAACTTATGAATATCATCCCTACCGTAATTACTAAAATCTTCATTATCATCCTCATATAAGTGATGGTTTAGAGAATCACTGCCAAATCGTAATGTTATCCAATTGAATATTACTAAAGGTAAAAAAATGCATGGAATGAAAAGATGTCGCAAACTCAATTAATTTATGTTAACATGTATATTACAACATCATTAACATTCTGTAAATAGGATATACATTATAAACCATGCATTATAGCACATGTTAGGATAAAAATAATAGACCAAGAAAATCATATAAAAATAATTTTATGAATTGTGTTTACTTGAAAACCTAATTCTAAGCTAGGAGATGGGGGTGGATTTGGGAAGAGACATAAGATTTTGTGAGATTAAGAAAGTTGGAAGGTAAGAGACTGTGTTTCAGGAATTGAGGTTTTTATTTTTGTTTTGATTTTTTAATAAAATCGTGTGTAGTGCACGTGTTATTTAAATAAGAAGTCATAAATTTTCTCTTTTTTTTCTATTTCAAAATGGAGAAAGAAGAGATGAAGTAGACTCTCTTTTCTATTAGTATAAGATATAAATATAATATGAAACATGGTGGAAAATTTCCAATTTTTAACTTTAAAAAATGGACATACAAAAGGGATAAGAGTTTAGTGCATCTATAAAAAATTATAGGTAATCTGGGATAAAATGAGAGGTACCTATAGGAATGGCCTGGACTGTGCAATGGAGATCGAACATTTTTAGCGGATACAAATGTTCGATGAAGAACAATAAAAGTGTTGATAAGGAAAATGATAAAATTGTAGTTAACTTAGAAGAAAATATGACGTAAAAAGAATATGTTAAGGATGATTGGTTGTAGTTGTTTTTTTTTATGAGAACGGATAGAGTCTCTCGACTCCAGCCACACCAAAAAGCAAATTGGTTGTAGTTGTTGTCTTCTTGTATGTACAGTACCATGATTCATTTTAGAGAACCACGTGTGCTAATGGTGTTTTTTTTGGGATGACTACATATATATAATTTTTTATACCAAACATCTCTAATCTCTAATATTATAAGGGGAGAAGATCTTAGTGTCATTTGTAAATCTACCAACAAGTGTAATGTACGTGCATAATTATTATAAAGGAGGATTTAGGTTCAAGTCCATACCACGTCTAAAATTTTACTTTAAAAAACTATCTTTATTAAGACGTGTATCGCACGTGTAAATTACTAGTACATTATAAATGCAGTGAGACATACTTCTCACTAAGGGGGCATTTGGTACAAGGATTTTTTTTTGCTCCCAAGAATCATAAATCCTGGGATTTATGATTCCTACGATTTATGATTCCTAGGAATCACAAAACATGTTTGGTAGGTCTTAAACATCTCTGGAAATGTTAGTTGGAAACTTAATTTCCTATGTTTGGTTGAGCTACTTATTTTCTGCGAATATTAATCTTATTATCCAAAATACCCCTCTCATCCTCAAAGAACTAAAATTGAAACATGACAAAATATTTCTAGGATATCATTGTAGCATAACTTCTTGATCCTCTTAAATTTTAATCAATACTGAGTTGGTCAGATCAAACTGCTCATGGTGTTGGAATGCATACATATACTTGGATTGAACTCTAGCATTTTATAACAGATACAACAGAATGGGAGTTATAAGAGATTATATGCCTTACATAGAAATCACTTGTTAATTTTTTTTTTTTAATCAATTGTTGACATGGAACTCAAGTTTAGTAAATCGTGAACCCTACATTGAACCATTTTAAAAAGCAAAATTTCAAAATATGTAGAAAACCTGAAAAAAGAGACCTAGGAATCATACGAAGAGTTATTCATTTCTAGATAAAAATGCACCACAAATGAAGTTCTCTTGAACAAACGATAATCTCAATGCTGTCGATTTCAATATTGTTTCTAAATGAGGGGCGGAGCCGTCCCATTTGCTGCTGTACTTGACCTACTGTACTTTTGGTTTTTTGTATGGAGGATTCGACCCACCCCCCAGAATTTTGTTGGGGGTTTATGTTTTATTTTCTGCACTGTTTTGTCTTTCATGCTATGTACTTTTGTATCCTTCCCAGTACACCAAGGTTGTTTTATTAACTGCTTATTAATGAAATATGGTGGCTTTATTCCATCTTTTACCTCAAAAAAAAAATATTGTTTCTAAATGGGTTTCCGATATCACCTCCAATAAATCTACATAGTTTGAAATAAATCCCTAAAAAGATCCCACACATGAACAATGAAATTCTGCCAATACCACATAACGATGGAGGAGGTGGGCGACAGCGTCGTCGTCGGCGAGCGCTCGGGAATGGAGGTCGACGGTGCTCGGGAAAGGAGGTCGACGGTGCTCGGGCAAAAGAGGAGTAGGGGATGATTTTTTTTGGGAGAGGTGAGTTTTTGGGGGCATACTTGTAACGCCCCGAATCCCAAATACATTGAATTCGAGATGTTCTACAGGATCTTTTCGCTTTCTTCAGTACAATTTTACAAGGAATTTAAACTTTCACTTTACATCAGAGTTACATCATATATTACATTTACATTTGCACAGCGGAAGTAAAAATATACAACATTTGAATAAATATACAACAACATGGTTATATCTTTATGCATCCATTCCTCTTTAACCTTTAACATGTCATTTATCCTGCATACAAAACTGTGGGTACGTCAGTTTATTCAACCGACGATAATTATACATGGCCATCCTCTCTATGCCAGAAACAGTATAACGATTCTCATTTCTTAACAGATCACAAACTTGTTCACATAACAATTAAAGTAAGGGGGAAAATCTTAATGATGTCGTGTCGTGATCGTGCACTTAATCCTTAATGCAATTAGTTAATTTACATGACACTAATGCGCACTTGTTCGGATTCTATGCATCCCATACTACATAGGTCCGAGGGCAAGCCTCTTAATCGTTCTTCATTTTCGTAGGGTTCAATCCCTCGCCATGACTTAATCTACTACTGTAATTACGGTGAGTATCCTAGATGGTCTATGAGTACAAGCACGTGCACTGGACCCTGGAGGGGAACCCCACGCCATGTCTTGACTCATCAAGCATGCATTCTGTGGCAATTCAGCCTCCTCCCTGAACACGATCCTCTTGCAGTCACCAAACATCCCACAAGCGTGGCTAAAGTCCGATCATTACTGAGTTGTGCCCACGCCATGTCTTGACTCATCAAGCATGCATTCTGTGGCTCACACACCCGCACCGTAAACTCGAGTTCTCATACTTATGTTTTCTCTCACTTTCATCACATCTCCACTATGTATTAATTATTAGAATCATGAATAAAAATCAAAGCTCTAGAGTTAGCCTCTCCACTAAACCGGACTTATTCATTTCATTCTCACATGACCAACCTTGGTCTTTCTTTTCAAATTTCATTCCATTTCATTTCCAATGCCGGGGGAGACTTAGCTACTCTTTTGTTCAATTTCCAATTCACAATTTCCAATTCGAGCCTTTTCAACTCATAATTCAATTTATAGTCTCACAGACTTTCTTTATCATGATCTTAGCTTTTCATATTCGGTTAATTCTCATTTCAATCTATGATCCCTTTCATGTAAATTCATGCAACAACAAATGGAATTACCAACATCAATCACAGGATTCACAACTTTTAACAGAAATCAAATGAAATCTCTGACATATCAAAATATACTCTGGACAGTCGACTTGGAGAAAGTCCAGTCAACTTGTTCAGTCAAATCAAGTTCTTCATAACCACTCGGGAGAGTCGACTGCTGCACATGGCCAGTCGGCTGTCCCGCAACTTTCTATGCTCAAAATGTCATTCACGTGACAGTCGACTGTCAACAAATCAGTCGTCTGTCCTGGTCTTAACAGTACATATCCATGTTCAGCTCAGTCGACTTGCTACTCGCATTAGGTCGACTGGACAGGTTCACATTTCAAATTAAGGATTATCTTTCCATCAGTTCTTACATGCACATGCATCATGGTGTCAAATTACAATATACATATATTCATGCTTCAAAAACACGTGGTTTCTTAACTGTTTAGTAACATCACAACATGGAATTTAAAATAACTAATATTGTCTTTTCTTCAGGGAGTGTTAAACATGCGTTTACACTCGTTCATAACTTTCTTGCAGAGATGAAATATTAATCTCAATTTATTATACTAGGAAAACACAATGGAAATATCTCATTTCGTAGAATTACTGGACTATTCATAGTTTAATCAATGCATCAGTCGGCTGTTCATAGCATCAGTCGACTGCACAGGTCATTCTTAGTTTCATTAATTATCACTAGTTCTTTCCACATGTTCATGTCTTCTCAGTCATATGCAACATGGAAGATACAAAATTAGCATTTCTTATATCTTTTTAGTCTGTACACATGTATATCATGAAACATCTTAGCAAATCATAAAACATATGTCTCGTACCAGTCGACTTGTCTACGCGGCAGTCGACTGTACAGACCCAATTCGCTTTTATTTACAGTGTCATTACTACACTATTAGTCTTTCACAATTATCATCATAAACATACTCAGGCAATTCTAATACGTTTGAGTTTACTTCTCATAAGCATAGTAGCATTCTTCATAATCATAGCATATTTCCTACACTAGAAGTCCTGAGAAACACCCACCTTATTGACGAAATAATCGAACTCCAGAAAAGTTCCTTAATGCAATGCACCACCCCTTGCTCCTTGCCGAAAATCTCCAGAAGATGATGCCCGGTCTCCACAAAATAACACACACCACTTTCTCACAATATAGTTCTCTTACAAAAATAATCTTTAGTGTAAAGGAACAATGGATGAGAGGGATATTTATACACCAAATGGAGTGAGATGGAGGGCTAGGATTCAGTAGATGGTTATTGGATCAAAGGCTAGGATGCACTAGGGAGTTGTAAAAACCACCCACACCCTAAATAACTACCCATGTCTCCAACCCACTTCTCATTCCAACCGGCCAAACAAGGGGGTGTGTTCTACACGTGTATGCAACATGCACGTGTATGCACCAATCACCCTACAAAAACTTGTACACAATGACAAGTAAAAAAAAACAAGAGAAATGCTACACACTACAAATTGTAGAGAATAAAAGATTTAGTGTCATGGGCTTAAATTAATTGGGCCAAGATAAATATTCTAAAAGAAAAATATGTAAACTAACATTTGGGCTATAGGAAAATGCTTCATGGAAAACAATATTCTTATTCATCATGTTGAAAATAATAGCCAAAATATTACACGTGCACACTACGTGCAAAAATAAATAATTCTTCATATATTTGAAAAATCAGGGTATTACAACACTCCCTCCTTAGAATAGTTCCGTCCCCGGAACTACGATCAAGAGTGAGAAAAACAGAAAATACAACACAACAACATGAACAAAAGATACAAAGATACAATCAAGCAAAAAGCTCAGGATAATCCTTTAACATCCTCTCCTCAGACTCCCAAGTAACCTCTTCAACCAAGTGGTTTCTCCAGACTACTTTGACCATCGGTATCGTCTTATTCCTCAAGACTTTTTCTCGACGATCAACAATCTCGATAGGAGACTCGATGTAATTCAGATCTAACTGCAAATCTTCCGGCACTTCAGGCAAATGATGACTCGGATCTGGAATATAACCTCTCAGCATAGACACATGAAAGACATTGTGCACCTGAGACAACTCTTCCGGTAATTCAAGCCGGTAAGCAGTTTTCCCGATCCTTTTCAATATCTTGTACGGGCCTATAAACCTCGGGGCTAACTTCCCGCCTTTGCCAAATCGAACCACACCTTTACTGGGTGATACCTTCAGAAAGACGAAGTCACCAACCTCAAACTCAAGGTCCCTTCTCCGATTGTCTGCATAGCTTTTCTGCCTGCTCTGGGCTTCCACCAACCTTTTCCTGATCAGAACAATCTTCTTAGAGGTTTGCTGCACAAGCTCAGGACCAAACAACTGACGCTCCCCAACTTCATACCAACAAACAGGAGTCCTGCACTTCCTGCCATACAAAGCTTCGTACGGCGCCATCCCGATGCTAGCCTGAAAACTGTTGTTGTAGGCAAACTCTACCAAAGGTAAATGCCTTTCCCAACTGCCTCCAAAGTCTAGTATACAACACCGAAGCATATCCTCAAGAATACGGTTGACTCTCTCAGTCTGCCCATCGGTTTGCGGATGAAAAGCAGTGTTGAAATCTGTCTTGGTACCCAAAGCTGTCTGAAGACTCCTCCAGAAATGCGAAGTAAACCGCACATCTCGATCAGACACAATAGTTGAAGGAACACCATGAAGCCTGACAATCTCGCCAACATACATCTCAGCCAACTTGTCCATCGAAGCAGTGAGTTTCATTGCCAAAAAGTGAGCGGACTTGGTCAGTCGATCGACTATAACCCTAATTGCATCATTGCCTTTAGGACTCTTAGGCAATCCCGTGATGAAATCCATACTGATGTTATCCCACTTCCATTCTGGAATAGGTAACGGCTGTAATAGACCTCCGGGTCTCTGATTTTCAGCTTTGATTGCTGACAAACCTCACATTTCGCAACAAATTCAGCCACATCCCGCTTCAAACCTGACCACCAGAAATGCTGTTTGATGTCTTTGTACATCTTAGTACTCCCAGGATGTTCCGACAAAAGAGTAGCATGTGCCTCCTGAAGAATACTTTCTTTCAGGTCCGCCTGATTTGGAACACATAGTCTATCTTCGAACCACAGCACTCCATCCCTGATTTGAAATCGGAGCAACCTGCCAGCATTAGCCTGCTCCTTCATCTCCAAGATATCAGCATCAACTTCCTGGCTTGCAATGATCCTTGCATTCAGAGTAGGCTGAAGCCTCAACTGAGCCAAAGATGCTCCTAATCCTTGCAAGACCACCTCAATACCTGCCCGATCCAACACCTCAATCAGATGCTTCTGAGTTGTAATCAAACTGGCCAAACTGCTCTTGCGACTAAGTGCATCAACCACAACATTAGCTTTCCCAGGATGATACTTGATCTCAGGTCGCATGTCCTCGAGCACTTCTAACCATCTCCGCTGCCTCAGATTCAGATCCCTCTGCTGATATATGTACTTCAAGCTCTTGTGGTCCGTGTACATGTTCAATTTCTCACCGTACACGTAGTGCCTCCACTGCTTCAGGGCAAAGATAATCGCAGCCAACTCCAGATCATGAGTCGGGTAATTCTTCTCATGTGGTCGTAGTTGCCTAGACCCATAAGCGATTACTCTTCCTTCTTGCATTAAGACACAACCAAGCCCACGATGTGAAGCATCACTATAAACATCATACTCAACACCTGCTCTAGGCAAAGCCAGGATAGGTGCAGTAGTCAGCTTCTCTTTCAACTCCTGAAAGCTCGCCTCACATTGCTTAGTCCACTTGAAGCTCACATTCTTCTTGGTCAGTCCAGTAAGCGGTACAACTATCTGAGCATAACCTTGAATGAATCTCCTGTAGTATCCAGTCATCCCAAGAAAACTTCTGACTTCCTTTACTGTAGTAGGCCTAGCCCAGTCTCTCACTGCCTCTATCTTCTGAGGGTCAGTTGCCACTCACTCCTTAGAAAGGATGTGACCTAAGAATGCCACTTCAGATTTCCAGAAATCACACTTGGATAACTTAGCATACGACTTCTGCTCTTCCAACTTCTTCAAAACTGCTGCCAGATGCTCAGTGTGCTCCTCCTCTGACTTGGAGTACACGAGAATATCGTCGATAAACACCACGACGAAAGAATCAATGAACGGCCTCAGAACTCTGTTCATCAAATCCATAAAGATTGCGGGTGCATTCGTCACTCCGAATGGCATAACTAAGAATTCGTAATGCCCATGTCGAGTTCTAAATGCAGTTTTGTGCACATCTTCGGCTTTCACTCGAACTTGGTGATATCCTGATCGAAGATCTATTTTGGAGAAAATAGCTGCTCTTTGTAGACAATCGAACAAGTCATCAATTCTAGGAATAGGATACTTATTCTGAACAGTGACCTTATTCAGCTCTCGGTAATCGATACACATTCTCATCGATCCATCCTTCTTCTTTACCAAAAGCACTGGTGCTCCCCAAGGTGACGCACTAGGTTGAATAAAGCCTTTCTCCAACAGTTCCTCAATCTGTCGTTTCACCTCATCCTGTTCCACTGGAGCCATCCTATACGGTGCCTTAGAAATGGGTGCACTTCCCGGTTGAACAGTGATGCTGAACTCTACATCACGATGCGGGGGTAACCCAGGAAAATCATCCAAGAACACAGTTGGATAGTCCCGAACTACAGGAATCCCTTGCAATTCCACAGGAGTCTCTTCCTTGCGGATAGTTGCCACCAGCTTAGAACACTTCTGCTTCCCTTGGAAAGTGACTTCAGGTCCACCTGGAGCCTTCACTGTTACCGTCTTGGTCTTACACTCGATGCTTGCACTGTACACCGACATCCAATCAATGCCAATGATAACATCGACTCCCAAGATAGTCAGCTCGATCAGATTAATGCCAAAGACTCGATCTCCAATCACAATCTCGCAATCAGCATAATACCGATCAGTGGTCAAAGTTTCCTCTGATGGAGTAGCTACTGCTAAGATCTTGCCTGGAAAAATCTTCGGTTCCACTCCCAACACTTTAGCAAATTTAGGAGACACAAATGTATGAGAGGATCCAGTATCGAACAACACAATAGCTTTCATTCCATTAAGATAAAGTTCGCCTGTTACATAATACACACCATTACATAACAGTTTCACAATATGAACGGGAAGAAGAAATGACAAAAACCACTAAACATCAGCCCTCGTACCAGTGATGACATGATCAACCTCATCAGCATCAGCTTCCGTCAAGGCAAATACTCGCCCTGGCTGGTACGGCCGCTTCCCAGTCTGCTGCACAGGTGCATTGCGATTCTCCTTTCGTGGTTTGAGACATTGAGATTGGTAATGTCCCATTTCACCATAGTTGAAGCAAGTCACCGCAGGAGGTCTCACCATATTGTTCCCAGGTCCTCCAGCCACACTAACAGCGTTCGCCCCTGTCGGTTTGAACCTCTGTGCAGATGGTTGGCCCTTGAAACTCCCAGAATGTGCAGGCCTCTTTCCAGACTGCCAGTTGTTCCTCCGGTTCTGAACAATATGGAACTGCTCCATATCCACCTCCGTCGCTGCTGCCCTCTTGACCAACTTGTCAAATCGCTCTGTAACGCACCGAATCCCAAATACATTGAATTCGAGATGTTCTACAGGATCTTTTCGCTTTCTTCAGTACAATTTTACAAGGAATTTAAACTTTCACTTTACATCAGACTTACATCATATATTACATTTACATTTGCACAGCAGAAGTAAAAATATACAACATTTGAATAAATATACAACAACATGGTAAAATCTTTATGCATCCATTCCTCTTTAACCTTTAACATGTCATTTATCCTGTATACAAAACTGTGGGTACGTCAGTTTATTCAACCGACGATAATTATACATGGCCATCCTCTCTATGCCAGAAACAGTATAACGATTCTCATTTCTTAACAGATCACAAACTTGTTCACATAACAATTAAAGTAAGGGGGAAAATCTTAATGATGTCGTGTCGTGATCGTGCACTTAATCCTTAATGCAATTAATTAATTTACATGACACTAATGCACACTTGTTCGGATTCTATGCATCCCATACTACATAGGTCCGAGGGCAAGCCTCTTAATCGTTCTTCATTTTCGTAGGGTTCAATCCCTCGCCATGACTTAATCTACTACTGTAATTACGGTGAGTATCCTAGATGATCTATGAGTACAAGCACGTGCACTGGACCCTGGAGGGGAACTCCACGCCATGTCTTGACTTATCAAGCATGCATTCTGTGGCAATTCAGCCTCCTCCCTGAACACGATCCTCTTGCAGTCACCAAACATCCCATAAGCGTGGCTAAAGTCCGATCATTACTGAGTTGTGCCAACGCCATGTCTTGACTCATCAAGCATGCATTCTGTGGCTCACACACCCGCACCGTAAACTCTAGTTCTCATACTTATGTTTTCTCTCACTTTCATCACATCTCCACTATGTATTAATTATTAGAATCATGAATAAAAATTAAAGCTCTAGAGTTAGCCTCTCCACTAAACCGGACTTATTCATTTCATTCTCACATGACCAACCTTGGTCTTTCTTTTCAAATTTCATTCCATTTCATTTCCAATACCGGGGGAGACTTAGCTACTCTTTTGTTCAATTTCCAATTCACAATTTCCAATTCGAGCCTTTTCAACTCATAATTCAATTTATAGTCTCACAGACTTTCTTTATCATGATCTTAGCTTTTCATATTCGGTTAATTCTCATTTCAATCTATGATCCCTTTCATGTAAATTCATGCAACAACAAATGGAATTACCAACATCAATCACAGGATTCACAACTTTTAACAGAAATCAAATGAAATCTCTGACATATCAAAATATACTCTGGACAGTCGACTTGGAGAAAGTCCAGTCGACTTGTTCAGTCAAATCAAGTTCTTCATAACCACTCGGGAGAGTCGACTGCTGCACATGGCCAGTTGGCTGTCCCGCAACTTTCTATGCTCAAAATGTCATTCACGTGACAGTCGACTGTCAACAAATCAGTCGTCTGTCCTGGTCTTAACAGTACATATCCATGTTCAGCTCAGTCGACTTGCTACTCGCATTAGGTCGATTGGACAGGTTCACATTTCAAATTAAGGATTATCTTTCCATCAGTTCTTACATGCACATGCATCATGGTGTCAAATTACAATATACATATATTCATGCTTCAAAAACACGTGGTTTCTTAACTGTTTAGTAACATCACAACATGGAATTTAAAATAACTAATATTGTCTTTTCTTCAGGGAGTGTTAAACATGCGTTTACACTCATTCATAACTTTCTTGCAGAGATGAAATATTAATCTCAATTTATTATACTTGGAAAACACAATGGAAATATCTCATTTCGTAGAATTACTGGACTATTCATAGTTTAATCAATGCATTAGTCGGCTGTTCATAGCATCAGTCGGCTGTTCATAGCGTCATTCTTAGTTTCATTAATTATCACTAGTTCTTTCCACATGTTCATGTCTTCACAGTCATATGCAACATGGAAGATACAAAATTAGCATTTCTTATATCTTTTTAGTCTGTACACATGTATATCATGAAACATCTTAGCAAATCATAAAACATATGTCTCGTACCAGTCGACTTGTCTACGCGGCAGTCGACTGTACAGACCCAATTCGCTTTTATTTACAGTGTCATTACTACACTATTAGTCTTTCACAATTATCATCATAAACATACTCAGGCAATTCTAATACGTTTGAGTTTACTTCTCATAAGCATAGTAGCATTCTTCATAATCATAGCATATTTCCTACACTAGAAGTCCTGAGAAACACCCACCTTATTGACGAAATAATCGAACTCCAGAAAAGTTCCTTAATGCAATGCACCACCCCTTGCTCCTTGCTCCTTGCTCCTTGCCGAAAATCTCCAGAAGATGATGCCCGGTCTCCACAAAGTAACACACACCACTTTCTCACAATATAGTTCTCTTACAAAAATAATCTTTAGTGTAAAGGAACAATGGATGAGCGGGATATTTATACACCAAATGGAGTGAGATGGAGGACTAGGATTCAGTAGATGGTTATTTGATCAAAGGCTAGGATGCACTAGGGAGTTGTAAAAACCACCCACACCCTAAATAACTACCCATATCTCCAACCCACTTCTCATTCCAACCGGCCAAACAAGGGGGTGTGTTCTACACGTGTATGCAACATGCACGTGTATGCACCAATCACCCTACAAAAACTTGTACACAATGACACGTAAAAAAAAACAAGAGAAATGCTACACACTACAAATTGTAGAGAATAAAAGATTAGTTCCAGGGCTTAAATTAATTGGGCCAAGATAAATATTCTAAAAGAAAAATAAGTAAACTAACATTTGGGCTATAGGAAAATGCTTCATGGAAAACAATATTCTTATTCATCATGTTGAAAATAATAGCCAAAATATTACACGTGCACACTACGTGCAAAAATAAATAATTCTTCATATATTTGAAAAATCAGGGTATTACAATACTGGTCTTTTCAAAGAAGTAACATTTTCCTAAGGACTTGGGAATCTAAGAATCCCACTCCCCATGGGAAAATTTTTGTGGTGGCAAAAAAATTCGTAGGAATCTTAGTTTCCTAGGAATTTGAAATTGAAAATTAGCATACCAAATATGGGAAACTAAATTCCCAAGTTAAGATTCTCAGGAAACAAAAAAAATCCTTGTACCAAGCGCCCCCTAAAAGACAAGGCTTTATTAACTTTTAAAACATTTTTTAGAGATAAAATTGTCTTTTCATGAGAAGTGGGCCCCACTATATTTATAACATAAGCCACCCATTGACTGCACTCTTGAAGACTACTTATTCCTTTTTATTTGAGCTAACTAGGTCAGCTTTTGCTAAAGGTAACAAACATGGACAACATTGTACACGTCTTTGGTATCACTAAAGTCTCATTAACTTTAGCCCACAAGATCTAGATGGATAAATGATAAATTATTCATTGCTCTATATAACCCAAAATGGATAATTCTTCGATAATCCCTCCTGGAGTCTGGGGTCTAATTTAATTTAACTATCTATCCATCTAATTGACTTTTCCAATGTGGGATTATTATTCGAGCCACAACCTCAACAATCTCCACCTTAGCTCGAATCCCGGAGAGGGAATAGTAACCATCGAGTAAGAACTTTGGAGAACTTCAGAGGTTCATAGTCTTTACCTTAAACTATATTTTATGTGCATCCATCTCTTGTTGCTTGACACTACAATGTTGATTCACCAACCTCATGACTTGACAAAGCCTACACCACTAATTAACTAGACACAATTACTTCGCACTCAAATAATATCCCACATCAGCCCAATATCTTAACAATGAGCTCTAATACAACTTGTTATCACTAAATGCCTATCAACTTTGGCCCACATAACCTAGATGGATAGATGATAAATTATTCATTGTCATATATATAACCCAAAATGGATAATCCCTCTTGAAGTATATGGTCTAATCTAATTTATCCATCTATCCATCTAATTGTTTTTTTTTCAATGTGGGAATATTATTCGAGAAATGTCCATTTATTCTGCAACTAAAGGTACATCCAAAATAAATACGATATAATTTGCTTGTTTTATGTAATACTAAATGTTTGCGTGTTTTATTTTTTGAAGGTGCCATCAATCAGCTTACAAAAAAATTAGATTGTGAGTGGACAAATGATAATATCCACATATTGCATGCACCAAGACTTACAGGAAGTCGACTTGCTCAACTGGTTAGTCCATGTTGGATTTATGTCTTGCATACTCGTACGATAAAAAGAGAAGACGGTGAATGCGAGAAGAGGTCAGAGCGAAGATTGAAGAAGAAGGGAGCATCAGCAAAGCAACAGGCAGGGATAACAATTGATAGTCTAGTGTCCATTTGGACAGTCGACCGCCGTTTCTTTGCTGTCAACTACACTTTATGGTAGTCAACCGCTTTGGGGCAGCAGCAGTGAATTGGGTCGAGTCCTGGGAATTTGATTGAACGTCTTCTACAAGCACAATCGTACGGTTCTTATCACATGGTTACCTTTTCGGGAATATCGGACGATTATTGTATCAATATATTAAATTAGGTTTTTTTTAGATCTCTATATATTATTGTATTTACCTCCTTTAAGAAAGAATAGTAAATACTTTATTGAAAAGAGTTTATGAGGTTTTCCAAATATAAATACTTTATAGAAGTAAAACAAAATAAAGTATTTCTATATGAGTGGATCCCTGTCGAATAAGGCACAAAATCATTTAGATGTCATTTCAAACATGAGGTTCTAAATGGAGCAATGTGCAGCATCCATTACAAGAGGAATTGGATTTTTTTTAATATATGCCTTTTTTTAACACTATTTACAAACAGGGGACACTTGTCAAGCTAATTGTGTTTGGCAACTCAACAACTATAGTCGCCATTCCCAACAAGGAGTTTAGTTATTCCGTGCTCGCCGTTAAGAACGACAACCCTAGTTTTATCTACTTTGGAGAAACTCATTGTTCTTATCGGCAAGTGTAGTTCAAAAGTATCAAGCAAGACTCGTTGTTCCCAACAACAAGGTTCTTTATACTAGACTCGCTGTTGGGAGCAGCGAGGTAATCTGAAATTTCATAGAGAGTGAAATTCTCCGTTGGACTTAGTGAATTTTCAAAAAAAAAAAAAACTATGTGTCACTTTGTGAAATTTCATATAACCTTTTCATTCCCCACAGTGAGTCTAGTATAAAAAATCTCGCCATTAGGAACGGCAAGTCTATACTTTTGAACCAATCTAGCTATTGGGAACGATGAGTTTTTCCACAAAAAATAAAAGTAGGCCCGCCATTTTCAATGATGAGCACGAAATAACTAACCTCGTCATTAAGAATGGTGAGTGTAATTATTGAGTCTCAAAGAGCAACTGTCCTCTTTTGATAAATAGTTTCGAAAATTGATTTATTTAAAAAAAATCAGGAATTGGATATGTATATTCTATTATTTTCTGCAAGAAGTTGTGTGAAAATTTTGCCGTACTGCCCACTTTTTGAAAATATTTGGCGCTCTGCCCCACTTCTGAAAACAATTAGCGATCTGCCCATGTTTAGGACACGTCAGCATAAACCGTTATTGGAAATAACGGCATAGGTTATTTATATGCCGTTATTTCCAATAACGGCATCTATTTTACTTTTTTTTTCATGCCGTTATTTGAAATAACGACATCTGTATATTTCTTTTACAAGTGTGAATCTACTAACTTGAAAAAATTCTAAGCGTGAAAAAAACTTATAAATAATGCCGTTATCCTGAATAACGGCATTCGAATGTTTGATGCCGTTATTGGAGATAACGGCATCAGTTATATATAAATGAACTCTTGCCGTTGTTTGGAAACAAAGAGAATGAATAATAAGTTTTAAAAAAAAAATATAACTGATGCCGTTATTTGGAATAACGGCATCAGTTATAAATTTTTTTTTTATATTAACTTATTCGTCAGAGAGGATGAATAATAAGTTATTTTTTTATAAAAAAAACTTTATAACTGATGCCGTTATTCCAAATAACGGTATCAGTATTGAGAATGCCGTAATTTGAAATAATGACATCTGTTATAAGGTTTTCACACTTGCAATTTTTTCTCTAAATGAAGACTACAGGCTGTCGAAAAACAAAATAACCTATGCCGTTACTCCAAATAACGGCATGACACTTTTTTTAAATATAGATGCCGTTATTGGAATTAACGGCACGTAAATAACCTATGCGGTTATTTTCAATAACGGTTTATGCTGACGTGTCCTAAACTGGGGCAGATTGCTAATTGTTTTCGGAAGTGGGGCAAAGCGCCAAATATTTTCAAAAAGTGGGGCAGTAGCAAAATTTTCCAGTTGTGGACCTTGTGGCCTACGAAGCAAGGCTATCTGTATGACCAAACCTTGTGGCCTAGGAAGCATGGCTATCTGTTAAGTCACAACCTTCCAGCTGCACCTTGGACCAGTGTCGGTGCTACACTATTTTTTGGCTATAAATGTAGAGAGCGCGGAGATCCAAGGGGCGAATAAGAAGAAAACTTGATGGATAGCAGCATCGGTAACAACAGATGGTCGCTCAGTGGAACCACTGCTTTAGTCACTGGAGGGACCAAAGGAATTGGGTAAGTTTCTACACGTTCTTCTTTGTCATTTAGTAATTTTCCCATGCCATTATTAAACAGAGATGAATCAGAATCCATATACAACTCCGTATGAAATGAAACTATAAATATTAAAAATACTGATCTCTACTACTATAATGGGAGAACCCCTTAGTCAGTAACCCAGTCAGTAACCCAACCCGTGCAACGCACGGGTTGGGTTACTTTGGTAAATATTTTCGAAAATGGACCTGTTAGATAAATATTTTCGGAAGTGGATCAGTTTGAAAATTATTTTCTTTTTAATTATTGACTAACTTTGGTAAATATTTTAGAAAGTGGACCTTTTTTGTAAATATTTTCGACAGTGGATCGGTTTGGAAATTATTTTCTTCTTACCCTTTTCATTATCCTTCAATTTTTTCCACGTGCACGTGTGCACGTGCACGTGTGCACGTGTCTGATACTAGTATACTATAATTAATATTAAACCTTGCACTGAATTATGTATGAAGTATTGTAATCGACATGTATTCATTAATTTAATGCAAAATAGGCGTGCCATAGTGGAAGAGTTGGCTGGCCTTGGGGTCACTGTGTACACATGTTCTCGAAATGAAGCTGAGCTCGACAAATGCTTACGAAAGTGGGAGAGTTTAAAGTTTAGTGTTATCGGATCAGTTTGTGATGTCTCTTCTCGAGTTGAACTAGAGAAACTAATGGAAAAGGTGTCTTCCACATTCCAAGGGAAATTGAATATACTGGTAAAACTTTTTTTTTTCTTTTAAAACAAAGTGTTTTTTAAAAAAAAGGTATAGATTTGTAAATTGAGCATATTTTTTAATTAAAGTATAACATGAGTAGTTAAGCTTAATAATGTAAGCATTGTAATCATAATTTTAAATGAATCTGACATCAAGGTGATATTAGAATCTTATAGATGTGCGTACCTGTCTCCCAAAAGGAACTGATCAAGTTTCTTTTTAGTTAATTACTTGTGATTTTGAGTGGTAACATACTTAGTGCCGGCCCTGAGTTCCTGGGGCCCCAAGGCGAAAGACCCAAATAAGTATTTTTGGTGCCCCTAATTACAATATTACTTTTTTTACGCTCCAAATAAGTTCCTATTTTTATAAGAGGAATACAAATTTGGGGTTCTTAAAATTGCCAAAAAATTAGCGGCCTGCCTCAATGTGGGAACACCCTGAACATACTAAAGGATAGGATTAATCAATACCTCTAGAAGAAATTAGAGGGAGTTTGATTACTTCCGATGAGGATAAAATGACCGCAACCTGTTGTGATGGTTTGGGCTGTGAAATGGAGAATAGTAAGGGTGCTGATTTGGAAAATGATTGAACTGTTGCAAATTAACCGAGACAAGGTCTAGTGCAAGATGTACAATCGAGTTAAACGGATTGAGTATGCTAAGATAAGCTATGTCGTGGTTAGTTTTCATGTCTATTTTCTTGTACACTGCGATTATTCTAAGAAGACTAGCTATATAATATTGAATTTTCCTCTCTCTAGATTAATAATGCAGGGACTTTTATTCTGAAGCCAACAAATGACTATACCCTTGAAGACTACTCCTTCCTCATGGCTACTAACTTTGAATCAGTTTTCCATTTGAGCCAACTAGCTCACCCTCTGTTAAAGGCATCAAGCGCGGGCAGTATTATTCACATCTCATCCATTGCTGGGCTAGTATCTCTAAAAGAATGTTCCATTTATGCTGCAACTAAAGGTTTTATGTAATTTCCAACAGAAATGGTTGTATAAAAATAAGAGCACGATATAAAAACTTGGAGATGGTCTTAACTAATGTCTGACTGTTTTGTTTTTTGAAGGAGCCATCAATCAGCTTACAAAAAATCTAGCTTGTGAGTGGGCGAAAGATAATATTCGAACCAACTGCATTGCACCCGGGGTTATAAGAACCCCCCTTGTTGAACCGGTTAGGTCTCTTAATTTTCAGTTCTCATCCTCTTCCGCCAGAAAAATAATGAAAACTCTACATACTAAACATGTATAGTTAATATCCCTAAAAAAGAATCAAATTTGTCATCACAGCTGCACATGTTTTGCATTCGTTGCTTCATCTTGTTGGATGTATATGTATATTCTCAATATAATAGGATAATATTGTGTATATTATCCTATGGGGCAACACGGGTTTACACGTGTTATGTATTAATTATTGGAACGGGTTGAGTGGGCTAAAAGCCCAGTACCCTAAACCCAGTCTAATCTCTTTATAAGCTGGTCTAGAGATAGTGCTCTGTGATATTCCAATACTGATAAGCAGGGTATAATATCTTAAGCGGCTAGAGATTAACCCTAACCCTAATTTCCCAAATCAGTATTAACAATCTTAAGATATTATCATCTCACCTCCGACCAAAAGAACCCGACTTCTGTTACATCCCGACCACTGTGGGCGCCGTCGCAGCCGTCGTTCGACCTAGTCGCAGCCGTCGTTCGACCTAGTCGCGGCCGCCTCCGACCACCGTGGGCGCCATCGCCATCGCTGTCGTGGGTCGATCTTGTCGTGGGTCGATCAAGTCGCTGCCGCCTCCGACCACCGTGGACATCGCTCGACCTGGTCGTCGTCATCCTTGGATCGAGTGCTGTTGCCGGTGCTGTTGGATCTAGGGTTTGATCAGATCGAAAGTGATTTGTTCTTCCATTGCTGTTGGATCTAGGATAGGATCAGATCGAGGTGGTAGAGGAGCAGCAGTCGCCGCCGCTGGGAGTTGCCGCCGCACCTGACGCCGGGGTCGCGTCTGCCGTTGCCGGAGGTCGCCGAACCCATCCAACGATGCTGCCTCTTCTCCACTTTCTTCTCCATTGGTCTTTGTGTGAGATTGAAGGAGAAGAAGGAGACTACTCAGATCCAAAATTTTGATTTTTTCAATTGGTGGATTATGGTGTTCTGTGTTCGGATGGTTGGAGCAGATCCAGATTCAGATCCAGTCCAACAGCTTCTCTATTGGTTGGTGACTGCTGTTTGGTGTTTGGACTGTTGGATCAGATCCATTTTCAGATCCAGTCAAAAGGAATCAGACCTGGATAGATCTAAATTAAAGATAAGTTATTCACCAAATTTAAATTGTTATTTAATTATTTGTTTTAATTTTGTTGCTAAGTGCTAAAGTTCAAAACCGTATTAAGCATTGTTTAATTAAATACAAATCTGAATAACTGCTTTGGCTGCGTGCTATGGATCAAATATTTATTTTGATAAATTATAGTTTTGACTATAAAGTTTGTATCTCCAATTAAATTGTTGTGAATTAGATAGTGCTAATAAGTCGTTTAATTGGCTAATCTTTAACAATTTGATGAATGTAGGAACTCCAAAGTTACTTACAAATTGTGTGTATTGGAGACGATGGATTTGCATCATGGCATGATAAGTCTGCACTACGCAGGCTTCTCCATCGAATTTGGAAAAACACTTCTAACTTGAAGTGTCGGTATGATCTACTTTAACCTCTTAGTATTTTTCATGTGATGAATGTGTTAACGTTCTGTGCGTTTGATCATATGATTGAGAGTTTTAGATCATAGTTATTCTCGCTTTGGAAAACTAGCATGTTTAGGGTTGTTAAGTATTTTATCATACTATGTGTATAGATATTTTGACAAATCCATTGTTAGTAGTTTGTGTGAGATTATATATTTGCTTCTCTAATTATTAAAATTTTTGTATAAGATCTATGACAAATGTCCGTAACTTAGATAGGAGCATCCTGTAATACAGAATATGACTCCATTATTTACATTTTGTTCTTTATCGTTCATTGTACTGTGTGTGCAAAATTGAATTATAAAATATGAGTCATTATCTCGCTTAGTGTTTCGAAGATGATGAAGAACGAATAAAGAAAATATAGCTCAATTTGTTTGAGCATGGGGACATTGTTAGAATCACTAGAGAAAGCGAACAATTTTTGTGATAGAGTAATCTTGTATTAGCTCTTATAAGGTGCATACATTGTCAATCGCATGTATAAGTTGAGTTTAACAAATGAAACAATTAATAATAATAGTTCTAATTATGTTCTTGAACCTAGCATAAGTGGCTAGGATTTGAGAAATATATTCAATTCTCTGTGAGAAATGTGATCTAATTATCAAAACTGTGGGGAAACGGAGTTAAAAGCTATTGAGTCAAAAGCTTTAACATCCAAGTTGTTTTGAAATTTAGAATCACTGTGAACTATATATTAATTTGTTTAATCTTGTTAAAACTCATAACTCTGCCAAATGACACTTCATTAAATATGACAAATATAAAAGTTGTGCTCAGATTATGATTACTAGAAAATCATTTAGTATGGTCTCTAGGAGCACACAACTTCTTGTGTCAATACATTCTGATTTTTGTGATCTCAGTAGCTTTGTGACTATATGAGACGATTGTTGGTCAGAAGTATTTAATCACCTATGTAGATGATTATTGAATGTTTGTCATACATATATGGAGGCTGTAACACTCGTTATTGTGATAAATTAAAATCTAGTTAAATGCTAAAAATCAAGGGTTCAGATTTGATAGAGGTGGTGAATATGCTTAACAACTTTAGAGAAGTTTGCATTGGGCATAATCTCTACTGCGCTCTACTTACAACAATCAAACAGTATTGATAAAAGTTAGAATCAAACTCCTAGTGAAATGTTGAATTCTATATTACTGATTGTTGTTTGTCGTGTGTAATAATGAGTAATGTTGTATTGTTAATCATATCTCTAATGTGTTACTACACTTTAAATTGAATACACCTTGTAGTCATGGCATGAAAACACAAATAATTTTGTTAAAGTGAAAATTTTGTGTTGTGATACATTTGTTAGAGTACATGACACTAGAAGGCCTAAAGTAGGACCTACAACAAATATTTGTGTGTTTAGAAAGTGCAGAATAGTTCTGTGGACAGATGTTGGATCTATCTAATTTGTGTTAGAAGAATCTAGACTTGCAAAGTTCTTTGAAGATGTGTTCATCAAAGATAAATGTATGAACAATCTAGTCCTACAAACACGTTCAATGATTCACAGTTGGAATCAAGAACCAGCCTTACTGACACTTAAAAACCTGAATGGCAAATGAACTAAGAATAGTCTTTAGTAGACAATGAGATGATTTTGTGTCATACAATAATACTTCAATTTAGTTGATCTGCCAAAAGAGGCTAAAACTATAGCAAGTAAGTGGGGTTTTGCAGAAGAAACTTAATTTTGATTGTTCAGTAGCAATTTTAATGCTTTTTAGTAGCAAACAGATTGACTGAGAAAATGGGGTAGATTTGTTTGATATTTACTCACATGTTTGTCATATTGCTACAATAAGTATTTTTCTTACCCTTATATCTATTGAAAATTTTGTCATTCATAAAAGATATTTAAAAGTTTTGTACTTGATATTTTGTACTGAACAGTTTTGTACTGGAAAATTTTGGACTAATATGTTTAGTGAACAAGATTTACAATTTAGTAAAATCATTGTATGCTTTGAAACATGTAATATAGCTATCGTATAAATAATTTGACAAGTTTCTCAAAGAGCCTAGTATATGAATCAAGTAATTCAGATCAGTGCCTTTAACTTTGTGGTGTGTCAAATATAATGGCTATTATTTACTTGGTTTTATTGACATGATTGTTGATTGGATGTGACATCTCTATTATAAATGGATTTAAAATTGTGCTATCCAAATAAATTTAGCACCTAAGTGGTGTGGACACCATATTATGTATAAGAGTGAGTTTTGGTTGGCAAGGGATAACCCTTAGTCAAACTCAATAAATCAATAATGTGTTTCAAAAGTGGGGATATAGTGATTGAAAGTGTGTTTTGAAACACCTAATGATGGTGCAACTATGAGACATGTAGATCATTCTAAAAGAATTGAAAGTCTCATGTATACAAAGATCTGCACTAGAATAGACATAGCCTTTGAGGTAGGTATGATCTGCAGATTCACTAATAATCCCATACACATTTGAGTGTCCTTAAGAGGCTAATGAGATACCTGAGTGGTACTCAAGAGTTTGCTTTGTGCTACTCAAAGTTTAGTGAAAGTCGACAACTAGTGGATATGTGTTCGCACTAGGAGGAGCAGAAAATTATGGAGATTAATAGGCAAACAAGTGTTGCGTTCTCATCCAAGAAATCAGACCTCTATGTGTTATCCTCTGCAGGGGAAGAGGCTGAGTGGATTGAATAACTTATTGCTAATCATCCATTTGAAAAGTTTAATGTAAATTCTCAATTCTGTTATGCGACTATCAAGCTACAATGCACTGTAGCTCATAACTCACTCTATAATAGTAAGAGGAGTATATTAAGGCTGAAAGAAGCCTAGTTGAACTTTCTCATAGATAAAATGCAATTGTGACAAGTATGGCCAATGCTCTTGCTAAGAGACTTGAAAGTGATCTAATTATCAAAACTGTGGGGGAAATGGAGTTAAAAGCTATTGAGTCAAAAGCTTTAACATCCAAGTTGTTTTGAAATTTAGAATCCAATTGGAGCCATAGAGAAGTTCAAACTGAAGCATCAATTTTAGGCAGTTGACATGCTTTAGATAATTTGAAAAATTCTATGTAAATTCTGTTAATATATAATTTCATTCCAATTTGATGATGCTATATATTTTCATAATTTACTTAGAATCATCTCATTATTCCAAAAGAAAGCATGAAAACTTGTCGATGTGTTTCCGATGTTTAGAATGGTTGTTATATCATTCCAATTCTGATGATATAACTCTTTTATGGATTCATGTTTCATTCCAATTTTGATGATTCAGAATTAACCATAATTGATTTGACTATTCTATCATTCCAATATGAAACATAGTATAGTTCTTGTGTGGAAACTATAATAGTTCTTGTTCTTTATTTTGTTAAAGAAACTTGATTGTGATGCTTGCGTTACATTTTGCTAAGCTATCGTTGAATTGTACTAAGTTCTTTAGTAGAACTAGATACTTTATGAAATTTGCTAGAATTCTTAGAGATATGTCTCTTGATATTCTTGTCTTCAATAAGCTAGCAAAGATGGAGGAGTTAAATCTGTCAACATAGATTTCAGAATAATGATTTGCTCAAAATGGAGGAGTAAACATAAAGCAGTTTGCAAGGATATAGTTTTGGCTTATTTATCGAAAGAATAAATTTGCCACTTGCTTGATAAAACTTCTGTTGAGTTTAAGACTCTTGTGTTCATGAGCTTAAAACTCATATTTTGTTCTTGAAGTTTATTTGCTTTGGTTGATTTTGAAACTATGACAGTCTCTCTAGTTGGTTTAGTCATTGTGAACTATTCTGTTTTGATATGGTTTTAGAACTATTGATTATTTTGGTTTAGTCATATTTGAACTATTCAAGTTATAATTGATTTAGTCTATTATCCATGTTCTTTATGATTCAATAATGTTTGAATCTTTGTGATCCAATATTATTACATTGCTTAGCCTAATATATTGAGAATATAGGAGGAGATTGTTGTATGTATATGTATATTCTCAATATAATAGGATAATATTGTGTATATTATCCTATGGGGCAACACGGGTTTACACGTGTTATGTATTAATTATTGGAACGGGTTGAGTGGGCTAAAAGCCCAGTACCCTAAACCCAGTCTAATCTCTTTATAAGCTGGTCTAGAGATAGTGCTCTGTGATATTCCAATACTGATAAGCAGGGTATAATATCTTAAGCGGCTAGAGATTAACCCTAACCCTAATTTCCCAAATCAGTATTAACACATCTTTGCGTTGTGAACAATCTTAGTTGGGATTTCGATGATTCTAATTAATTGAGTTTACAGTAGACTGACATTATTTTTAAATTGCAATAGATTCTTGATGACGAGGATAATTTGGCAAGTATAGTCTCTCGAGTTCCTCTTGGGCGCATTGGAGAGCCAGAGGAGATTGCATCTGTAGCAGCATTCCTTTGCATGCCAGCTGCTTCTTATATTACTGGGCAAGTCATTACTGTCGATGGAGGGTGGACAATCAACGGCTGACATAATAGATACAATAAGCTTTTATCTTTTTTTCTTTTTTTTTTTAAGGACTATTTACAGAAGCTTATGTTATTTGATCGAAGTACAAATAAAAATAAATATAAGAATTTAATGGTTTGTTTGCCTTTTCTGAATTACGGTCTATATATGCTTTTAATTCTTACTAATGCTTTGGTGCTGGATTCCTGACAAAATTTTGAATTGGAGTGCAGCTTTTCATAATTTGAATGACTAGCTAGTTGGTTTCTCCCAAGTTTTTTCATAAATCATTAGTTCATGATATGTAAAGGATGGAGTCTTCCCATTTTTTGTTAAAGTTAATGAGAGTGTTGAGATTAATTGCATGCAGCCTTTTACATTGAGTTGTCATCACTTGCGATATATGCACCATTTTATTTTATTTTTGGATTCTTGATTATTAGTCACCATTCATGTCTTCGTTCTTGCCTTGGTATGATCCAAGCATGTGCAGGGTGGCCAAGCACGTACAGAGTAGTCGCATTCCTCCAATTTCTAAGTGGGATGCTCAGATTCAATTCCTCCTTTTTTTTTTCTTTTTTTTTTTTTCTTTTTCTTCTTTCTTTCTTTCTTTACATAATAGGATAGGATGTAGTTCTAAAGAACTGCAAGTCCTGTTAAACCGATGCTTCATGCATGTCTACCTTCAAGAGATCAAAGTTGATCTAGCCTTTGAACCGCTTGATCTTCGTGATCTGATCTGTCATCTTCTCCAGGAAACTCGAACAAATCCTTGAACCCGAAGCTCTCATACCAATTGTTAGGATTTTTTAGGAAAACTTGACTAAGGATCTTGTTGAGTTATTTGATGTAATCAACACAAACTACAAAGCACATATGAGATCATACAAAACACGCCAAAACACACACAAATTTGTCCCGGTTAGGACTTTCGCCTTAATCCGGGAGAGAAGAAACTCAAGATGTTATTCAACTAGATAAGATACAAGAATATTACAATTCTCACCACTACATTCTCTCAAGTCTCACCAGCAAGTACTAGTTGTTTACAATTGGAGAAACTTTCAAACATGCCTTCAATGAAGTACTCTCTCTCTTGGCTCTCAGTGGAGGCCAATAACAACAATATATAGAGATCTAGAGAAATCCTAGTTTGATATCTTGATACAATAACTATTGGATATACCTGACGAAATAACCCTACGATAAGAGCCGTATGATCTGACTTGAAGAGCAAGTTGGATTTCTCACAAATCACCAAGATCCGACCCCAATAATCCATCAACGCCGCGTTCGATCAACCGCAGCCCAAGGTCAGTCGACCTTCCCCCTCTCGGGAACTCCTGCATAGTAGGGTGGTCGACCGCACCTCAGGACTGTCAACCGCAACCTGCTGCTGTTACTGCTGCTAACTATTTCTCCTTGCTTCCACTTCGTTTCTGATCGTCTCGATTCCTTCATTGTCTCATCGTCTTCTTATCCAACATAGTATGCAAGACATAATCCCAACAATCTCCACCTTAGATTGAATACTCATGAATCCACACCTGTGTGATTTAAAATCTTCTAGACTATTTTCCTTCTCTTCTTGCAAACAACTCGTTTGGATGGCTTCCTCTACTAGTTGAATCTATCTCCACCTGTTTTTCTCCAGCTGTATGCTCCCTCAAGGGCACACATCAGTAGATGTAATCATGGAGGTGCCACCCTCCACACGAACTCCACCCACCTCAAGGCTCTCTCCACCTTTCGACGATATTCGAAAGTCGCAGTCTTGCTCGGATGATTCTAGTGATGGCATACTAGATGGTACTTTAGGAACAATGGGATTCGAAACACTTGCGTAAGTTTTTCTGTTCCTCCAAAGCTGGTAGACGTTGTGTTGACCCTGCTCAATCCTCCTCTTACCCTTTATCACCTTACGATAACTTTTCCAAACTGATCGAACTCCGCCTGGATCTGTGTACCTGCAGTCCCGTGCTTCTAAACTTCTTATGGATATAAGGCTCTGCTTCATCAAAGGAATATACATGCCTTCCTCTAGTGTGTGTTCCCTTCCGTCTGTCATCTTCGACTCGTTTATTTTCTCACCCCTTACTTCAAAAGTCTTTTCAATCTTCATTCTCACACAACAACATGATGCAAACTTGTAGGTAGAAACCATCTCCCTCTCTGAATAAACTTGAGAAGAACTAACCGAATCAAAAGAACAAACGGAATCCACATCTAAGGAACCTAAAACAAGAGCACTGTTGAAGCCATCACCTGATTTAGTGACACTGGATTTGGCGCCCCTTTGACTCAACCGCTTGCAACAGTCTCTCATGAAATGCTCAATCACTTTGCACTGGTGGCCACTGACCTTACCCCTCATACATTTTTCCTTCCATTCGAAGTACAAATCCACCTCCAAGCAACTCACAAAAGTTGACGCCGATTTCTGACTCTCCTTCCTAAGTGCATCCTCCGCCAACCCCTTGATCATACATACTGTGAAAAACTTCTCCTTGGTAGATTTTTCGTCTAGCACAGTTATCATATTGGATAGATTTGGTGGTGAATATATCGAGTTGAAAACCTTTAGATCATCTGCGTTGAACGTCCTCAGTTCAGATAACTCTATATTGAACTCCACTACATGATCTAGAACATCAGTAGTTTCCTTCATTGAGAAATCCCACAACTTTCCTTTCTGATGCATCCGACCCTGTAATGACGGTTCCGAGTAGTCAGTTCTGAATCTTGCCCAAAAACACGTCGCTCTTCTCTTATATCTAACTTCGCTCATCGAATACATACGAATTAAACCCAAGGCTTCTATATAAATATCCTCTCAATTCTCCTGCTTTGTGCCGATTGGTCTCCTTCTAGGACTAGATCCAAGTCCTGTTAAACCGATGCTTCATGCATGTCCTCCTTCAAGAGATCAAAGTTGACCTAGCCTTTGAACCGCTTGATCTTCGTGATCTGATTTGCCATCTTCTCTAAGGAACTCGAACAAATCCTTGAACCCAAAGCTCTCATACCAATTGTTAGGATTTCTTAGGAAAACCTAACTGAGAATCTTGTTGAGTTATTTGATGTAATAAACACAAACTACCAAGCACATATGAGATCATACCAAACACACCAAAGCACACACAAGTTTGTCCTGGTTGGGGCTTTCGCCTTAATCTAAGGGAGAATAAACTCGAGATGTTATTCAACTAGAGAAGATACAAGAATATTACAATTCTCACAACGACCCTCTCAAGCCTTATCAGTAAGTACTAGTTGTTTACAATTAGAGAAACTCTCAAACTCCACCTTCAATGAAGTACTCTCTCTCTCTTGGCTCTCAATGTAGGCCAATAACAACAATATATAGAGATCTCGAGAAACCCTAGTTTGATATCTTGATACAATAACTATTGGATATTCCTGAAGAGATAACCCTACGATAAGAGTCATATGATCTGATTTGAAGAGCAAGTTGGGCTTCTCACGAATCACCAAGACCCGACCCAAATAATCCATCAGTGCAGTGTTCGGTCGACCGCACCCCAAGGTCGTTTGCGGTCGACCGTCCCCCTCTTGGGAACTTCTGCATAATAGGGTGGTCGACTGCACCTCAGGACAGTCAACCGCAACCCGCTGCTGCTAATGTTGCTGACTGTTTCTCCTTACTTCTACTCCGTCTTCGATCGTCTCGATTCCTCCATCGTATTATTATTTTCTTATCCAACATAGTATGCAAGACATAAACCCAACAAAAAGTAGGTCTCAAGTTCAAGGCCACACTATATCGTGTATAGTTTTCATTATAATAACAACAACAACAACAACAATAATAATAATAATAAAAAGGCTAAACATACATGGTGGAATACGCAGATAGATAATTCGCACTATTCAGAATGACGAAGAGATGATTTGTTTCTATTCACAAAAATGCAATTATTAATTCAGCTAATTGCAGAGTAGAAACATAAAATTCATATACCATTATGTTTGTGAGTATTGATTCTATTGAACCAACCTAAAAATTTATAGGTTGAATAAAATAAGAGTAAACATCGTTTAGGCCTTTGGCTTCATACAAAATTTTACCAGGCTCCTTCACTTTTTCAACATTATTACACTACAAAAGATATTAGAATACCCGGCAAAACAACGCCGGCGCCTAAATATTTCGTCGGGACATTCCCCGGCGCTTGAATGAAAGTGCTAGCGGGGTCCAAAGAAACCCCGGCGTTTAGTAATCAACACCGGCCTATTATTAATCTCTGGCGCTTGCAAACGCCGGGGATATATCCCATCTGATAAAACCCCACACCCACCCTAATTATAGCCCACTTCCCTCTTTCTCTTTTCGCTTTCGTGCACAATTCTTTTCGCCCCGAATCCCTATTTTGATTTCGCTCTTCGATTTCGCTATAAATCCGCGTCGATTTCGCTTTTCGAATTCTCTCCGAAACCCCCAATCTCGCTCAATTCTTCTCGGCTAAACCCTATTTCAATTTTTACCTCAGGAGATGGTCACCGTTCGCTCTCGCTTCCGATTGGCTAAACCCCCAATCTCGTGAACCCTATTTCGATTGGCTAAACCCCCAATCTCGCTTCCGCCGTCGTCATTGTTCGCTTCTGCCACTGTCGTCGTTGTTCGCTTTCCGTCGTCGTCCTCTCTCCTTCTGGAACCCTAGGTATGGATTTGCTCATTAGTTTGATTTAGCTACAATAATGATATGAGGTTCCAGGGTTGAAGGGAGAGAGATTGTGTTGAGAGATTATAGGAGGTTTCATTTGTGTTATTTTGTATTTGTGAAATTTGCTTCCAGGATTGAAAGGAGAGAGATTGTGTTGAGAGATTATAGGAGGTTTCATTTGTTCAAGAATGTAAGGTGTTCATGTGGAGATTATTGGTAGCATTGTAGATTTTTTGTACATGAATAATCGTTAAATGCTTGGAAATGAGGTTTAAGTTTAGATAACTAAAGTTCCTATAGTTAGAAAATTAATTTTGTTTATACAAAACTGCAATTATCTAAACTAGTAATCTGGTTACTTCTTAAGCCTGCTTTCAATTGTTTTTCCGATACTAGCTAAAGTATTTAGCATACACATATGCATCCAATAATGCATGAGTTGAAAATCATTGTTGAAAATTTTGTGTTTCATTTTGTCCTCAATTGTTGATCTAGATGTTGGAATGGTGTAATGTCTTTGCGTTATCATATGGTTGGTGTATTGTTTTAGTATTTAACTAGATGAAGTTTATTAAATGTCTTTGCTTTATCATGAAGTTTAATCTATATCATTTTGGTTGCTATGCACTCCTTTTTTTTATGAATTCTTTATTAGTATAGAAATTTTTTGGAGAGGGAGTGGATTGCAGGATATTCATTTCTGCCTTTACTATTTTACAGGATTTTTTAGATAATTGTTTCCAGTGTGAAAGGTCACTGAATAATGCTTTTTCAGTCAGTCGTTTCATTTGTTCCCACTGTTTAAACAATACTATCTCCTGAGGTAATTATGCATATTCATAATTGTTGCACTAGAGTTTAAACATATTGAAGTTGAAGCATATATTTTACTTTGAACTGCTACATACTTCAGGTGGTAGAGAAAGAGAGTGCTGCTATATTTTACTTTGAACTGCTATTTATTTACTAAGATGATCAATATTATTCCAAAAGCACAATTGAAATATCACCTTTATGTCATGTTTATCTTTGTTTGATTAATTAATTCACTAACACACTACAACAAATATGACATTTGATAGCATTCGCAAAATGCTATAATAAATATACGATAGCGTTTTAAAAATGCTATAGAAGCCCCCGCCATAATAACTTTATAGCGTTTCCGAAAACACCGTAACATCGACAGCGTTTTCGAAAATGCTGTGACATGGACAGCATTTCGGAAAATGCTGTAGATTTCACAACGTTTTCAAAAACGCTGTCGCTATGATAGCGTTTTCAAAAACAGTTATACAACCGAGTTTGCAACAGCACAGAAACAACAATGATCGAGTTCCATAATAAGCTAGGTGCCTCCCCTAATTTTCTAAGGCCAGTGAGCTAAGTTATTAGTGCTTAACAGGTGCACATTGAAGTATGTGTTCTTTGAACTCATTTAGCTCATTCAGAACCTCGCTCTCTGGCCTGTAGATTAGGTCGGTCATGCGCCATATCTGCATTAAAGAGCAAAGAAGAAATAAGGATATATGGAAAACACAATATAGGGAAAACACAATATAGCTGCAATATTTGCAAATTATGAAACACAATGCATTTCTTGCAAAATCAGTGCCTTCCATGTACATGCACTAGGATCCTTAGCAGTGGTTGCTGGTCCTGGTCTAAATTCTCATATAAGAACAGTTCTTCCTCCCTTACTGATTTCTATGGGAGATGATGACATTGTAAGATGTCTTTACTTTTATGTTCAAGCAGTTGGTTATTTGTTTGATTGTTATATAATGTGAAGCATGACTGACTTACCTATGTATACCTTTGCCCATTGTTGCATAATTTACATTCTGTCCATGCTTCCAGCGTTTCATCTTCTGTAGTTCATACTATATCCAGCAGCCTCAGTTTTATCTAATTCTCTAGTTACCCCCTCAAATTATGATCCATATTGTTCTACCCCTTGCTTGGTTAAGTTCTAGCAGGGAAATGGGTTCAAACTAATATTGAACTCTCTAGACCCCCTCAAATTATGAGCATGGAGCAAACCTTGTACTGAACAATATGCAAAACTTAGTTCATTAGCTATTGATTTCTTTTTTTAACTATAATTCCTTATTTTGTTTTTCAATAGCCGACCCCAACTAGTTAGGAAAAAGGCTTTGTTGTTGTTGTTGTTGTTGTTGTTGTTTTTCTTCAATAATGGCCTGTGATATTACTGTAGTATTTCATTCATACTCGTTTATGTATTAGTTCATGTCATTTTTTTATTTTCATTCCTGTAATGTATGTTTATTGGAGTGGAAGTCTCGATTATCTTATTATAGGTTTAGGTTGAAAGCAAATGGAAAGACTGAAAGAGATCTTCATATGGTATTCATTGGTCAAAAAGGCTTAACATAGGCTTTTGTAATGAGATTATCACTACAAAAGAACAAGTCTAATCAGGTGAAACTACCCCGGCGTTTGAATAGTTTGCCGGGGTAACCCCGGCATTTTAAAAGCGCCAGCGGATTTTTTAGAAAACCCCGGCGTTTCAAATGGTTTTTGTTTTGCTTATATATATATATGTATATATCATGCATCGAAAGATCATTCGTGCATTTCGACTTTATCCGAGATGGTTATTGTCAAATTTCGTCTCATGTACAATTTATTTTTCCTTCTTTTTTCATCCAGTAATTCAAGGTTGGAGTTCCACGAACATGCGGGGAACTCTGCTAGTTTAGTGAATTGGATGTTCCGCAAGGATTACAAGTAATTATCTATCAGAGTTGGCTGTTATGACTTATGATTAATATATGAGTTGAATTAGAGATTTTCTTACATTCTATTAATTTTTGAACATGGATATGAAGTTTTTAATTTGTGAACAATTTTTAATTTAGTTACTCATCTTATATGAGTATTGAGATATGTAACTATTTGAGAAGTGCTTTATAAAGAACACTAGTTAGTTTTACTCAGCAAATTATTGAGCTGTGATTCTCAAGATAAGCAAATTCTTGTCCTCTCAGGAATTGAGAACAGTCTGATATAGATGCTAGATAGATAAGTATTGAAACCTTTATGTTGTGAGGATTTTAGGGAGTGCGAGGAAGAATTGGAGTTATGGATGCTATTTCTTATATGTTATGGAAATCATAACGGAGAAGTCGTCAAACAATTAGGTTGGTTGACAATTTCATGAATTTTGAGTAAAATTTTATATAAATTAGAAGTCTGAATTATAATTAGCTAAATGGAGAAAAAGAATTTGCTCATTTCAATTTTTTTCTAGAAAACTTTATAATCATGTTGTTGTTAACAGTTAGAACCAAGGCTAACAAGTTTACATAATTTTTATTCTAATTGCATTATGGTTGATAATGTTGCACAGCTATGCGAACTGACAAGCAGAATTTTAAGTAACGAAGACGGTGACTCAAGGATGATTCTGCAGGAGACTAGAACAGAGTCTCTTTTAGAAGGAAATTGTATTGAGCCCTCTGTGCAAGTTATGGAAATCATAACGGAGAAGCCGTCCAACGATCAGGTTAGTTGACAATTTCATGAATTTTGAGTAAAATTATATATAAATTAGATGTCTGAATTATAATTAGCTGAATGGAGAAAAAGAATTTGCTCATTTCAATTTTTTTTCAAAAAAACATTATAATCATGTTGTTGTTATAGTAAGAACCAAGGCTAACAAGTTTACAGTATTTTTATTCTAATTGCATTATGATCGACAACGTTGTACAGCTATGCGAACCAACAAACAGAATTTTAAGTAACCAAGACTGTGACTGAAGGATGATTCTGCAGGAGTCCAGAACAATGTCTCTTATAGAAAGAAATTGTATTGAGCCCTCTGTGCAAGTTATGGAAATCATAAAAGAGAAGTCGTCCAACGATCAGGTTAGTTCAGTAAATAATTTATTTAAATTAGAAGTTTGATTTTTATTTAGCCGAAAGGAGGAAAAAAAGTTGTCATTTCAATTTTTTCTATAAATCTTTATAATCATTTTGTTCTTTTTTTTTAGATATAATCATGTTGTTGTTAACAGTAGGAAACAAGGCTAACAAGTATACAGTATTTTTTATTCTAACTGCATTAAGATCGATGACGTTGTACAGCTATGTGAACCCACAAGCAGAAGTTCGAGTAAAGAAGACAGTGAGTCAAGCATGAACCTCCAGGAGTCTGGAGCAGAGTCTCTAACAGAAGGAAATTATATTGAGCCATCTGTGCAAGTTATGGAAAACATAACAGAGAAGTCGTCCAATGTTCAGGTTTGTAGATAAATTCATGAATTTTGAGTAAAGATTTTATCTAAATTAGATGTTTAAATTATACTGAATGGAGAAAAAGGGTCATTCATTCCATAGTTACAGGTTGAATTTTTTTTAAAATCTGTTTGCTGTTTTTGATTGACTACTGTTTTTCAGCTGTGCGACCCGTCAAGCAGACCTTTGAGTGATGAAAATGATAAGTCAGGCATGAATCTCCGGGAGGAAGGGGCTGGAAGTGAGTCTCTTCCTGTAGGGAATTGTATGGTGCCCTTTGTTATAGAAAGAAATTCTATCAATAATGAGCAAGAAGAGGCGTTTAAGCGAAACCATTAATTCTTCCTCATCTTCTGAGGATCAAGATAAGGAAATGATGATGGAGATGTTACGCGTCGATCAGGTTAGTTGATTGAATTCTTAAGTTTTGATAGAAATTTTAGTTTGAATTATTAGGCTGAACTATATTTAGCCGAATGAAACAAACGGGTGGGTATTTATAGCTAACCCAAAAATATGAATAAACTCAGTTGTTGTAGATAATTTTAATATTTTCAATAGTAAGTTTTGAGTGTCACATTTACGTTGAATTACTATTAGCTACATCAGATGACAAATTACTTATTCTGTTGGTTTGGATTTATATGAAAAACTAGTTCAATTAAGATTATGAAAGTAACTTCTATATGATTGCATTGATATCCATGCATCATTCTTATTTATGATTATGAGACAACACAAAATATATTGATATGAACTTAATTAATATTGGAAGGCTTGTAGAACCTCCGAATTACAACCGTTTGACATCAAATATTTAAAACTCCCATTACGTACATTCTTGTTTGCATGCAGTTGGTCGACAGGATTTGTTCTGAGGCAGTGGACACTGATGTTGCCATGCAAGTAGCTGCCGATTTGAATGAGACAAGGCAACGAAGAAATTGTGATTCTCAAGATCAGAAAATTTTCGTTGCACAGGCATTTGGCTGGGCTTATATTCAAGGGAATTACAACACAAAGGAGCATTTGTATGTATACTGGCTCGCACTGATTGAGGCTACTCTATTGGGAGTGTGGACATGTACTTTATTCTTTCAACCCAAGAAGCAGGACCAAAAATGGGAAACAAACTCTAGTTTAATTTAGACTGAGGTAAAATTTGAGTAAATGAGAAAAAGAATGATGTTTTTGTAACTTATTTGAAAGGAGGTTTGTTATGAACAGTAGTGATAAAGGGAATGTAAAGTGTATGCTAATATTAAAAGTTCATGTAATAATTGGAATTAATTGTATTTGTGGATAATTATTGAAATCAATATGTATTTGTGGAATCAGTTGTATATTATGCCCGATTATTAGAATGAATTTGTGCTCTAAAGTACTTTTTTATTATTTATTATGTTTGATTCATGGATTTTGTGGAAGATTGTGACTAGAATCACAGGTATTTTTATTTGATAGAATGAATTCCGGAAAATGATTCTGAATTGAATTCCAGGTATTTTGACTTACCCCAGCATTAAAAAAAAAAAAAACACCTACCCCGGCGTTTTAAAACGCCGGGATAGGTTTTTAATAGGAAAAAAAATTAAAAAATAAAAATAACTTACCCCCGCATTTACCACCGCCGGGGTATCCTTATAACATAGCCCGGCGTTTGAAAATGCCAGGAAAAGTCTTCCGCAAGCCCGGCGGGGGCAAGCACGGCGCTTGCAGCGATGCTTTTCGAAGTGCCGGGGGGGTCAACCCCGGCGTTTATAAACGCCGAGGATTGACAAACAAAATGTCTGCGTTACCCTTCTTGTTTGTAGTGTTATCAATTTCTCTGGCAGTATGTGAATGTGATCATCAATATCAGTACATAGGCTAAACTTTAAAAAAAACCCACAGAGTTCTGGGCCAGTTTAAAAAAACCATACTAATTTTAAAAAAAAAACGACACAAAATTTCAAGAAACTCCACTGGGTTAGTTAGGGTTAGGGTAAGGTTAGGTTAGGGTTTAAAAAAATCACTTTTATCTTTCATTTGTGTTTAAAAAACCACATTCATCTTTCGTTTGTGTTTAAAAAAAACTTCACTTAACTAATCTTATGTGTAAATAACACCCCCCCCCCCCCAACTAACCCTAATTCCAACCCTAACTAATCTAGTGGAGGTTTTTGAAATTTTGTGTCGTTTTTTAAATTAAAAAAAAATTAGTGCGATTTTTTTAAACTGACCCAAAAATCGGTGGAGTTTTTTAAAATTTAGCCTGAGTACATATTATGTATTGTTTTTATGCACTATTTGATGGGTTTATGAATCATAGTTGGAAAAGTAAAAGGGTGTATTAGAAATTCTGTGTCAACTCAGGGATCTCTAGGTATTTATCAATAGAGTAATGCTGCACCTACCACCTTTTCTATAATTTACCTATCACCTTTTCTATAATTTTAGGTCACAAAATACTATTGATGGTGTCTACAAGTTTTTTTTTTATGGCACTTCTTAAAAATATTTGTAGAAAGATGGCAGTTGCTAAAGTTTACAACGATGAATTTAGTTGTTTCATGCCAACGGCGAGTTTTAGTGCTAATTTTTTGAAAAACTCGTCGTTCCCAACGGCGAGTTCAGTTCAATATTTTCAATGACGACTCGCCGTTCCCAACGGCGATGACATTTATACTAGACTCGCTATTGGGAACAACGATTTTAGTTCAAAATTTTGAAAGAACACTCGCCGTTCCCAATGGCGAGAACATTTATACTAAACTCGTAGTTGGGAAAGATGAGGATGTTGGAAATTTCACAGAGAGTGAAACATTCTGTTGGACTTAGTGAATTTTGGAAAAAAAAACTCCATAGAAATTTTTTTGAATTAAACTTGTTGTTTCCAATAGCGATTCTAGTGTAACTGTCATCGCCGTTGGGAATAGCAAGTCTGCATTGAAAATTTTAAACTAAACTCACTGTTTACAACAGCGAGTCTAGTATAATTGTCTTCGCTGTTGGAACAGCGAGTCTTCATTGAAATTTTTTAAACTGAACTCACAATTGGGAACGACGAGTTTCTTTAAAAATTAGTACTAAATTCGTTGTGTCCCAATGGCGAGCATGAAACAACTAAACTCACCGTTGGGAATGGCGAGTTTAGTTGTTGAGTCCACAAGCACAAATACTTTGGCAACTGTCCTATAAGTACAAATATTTTCAAAGAGTGGCATATAAAAAAAATTTGTGTCTACAACCTATTCTACAATAACCTCAAATTGACCCAATGTTGTAAAAAGAAAGGTTGTAAAAAAAATTGTGGGTGTAGCATTACCCTTACCAATAAATAAAGGACAACATCCATGGTTCATGAGGAAATAAGGCACAGATCATAAGAAAATTCCAAGAAATGCTATACATAAATGAGATTCTATCCCAAATTTTAATGACGCTTATCTTTTAGTGATTGTTGAATCTTACCAATTTGTCTTTTAGTGATTAATGAAACCTTCAATCACTAAAAGAAAAGCCTTATATAAATTTGGGGTAGAACTCATGTATATGTAGAATTTCTCGAAAATTCCAATTGTACTATCCCAATCCCTTCGAAATTGTATACCACTTCGACTGTATAATTTTCTTATAATTTTTTTTCTTATACTCCTAAAGCTCTCCTGGCCATGAAAATGAAAGTGGACCAGTTTTTTTTTCACCTCTCACTATCGCGCTCTCTCTCTATAACTGAATAAAGAATATTAAAATATAAATGTACTCCTTATAGCTAAATATGCCAATTGAGTAGGACCGTAGGAGCAGGGCCGGCCTTGGGCCAGGTCTGGCTGGGCGACCGCCCAGGGCCCCACTTTAGGGAGGAGCCCAAAAAGTTTTCTAAGTATAAATGTTATTAATGGATTTGTAATTAATGTAATGAATTAATGAGTTTGTATTTAATGTAGATGGCATGCAGATCTCTTTCTCTCTCTCTCTCTCTCTGCTTCCTGTGCAGGTTGTGCCTCTTCATCTTCAAAATAAAAAATTTTGAGTATTAATCCATTGTTCATCTTCAGTTGCCTTTGAGCCTTTCTAGTTTCTACATCGGCTTGTACCGTTCCTCTGTTCTTGGTAACAAACCCATAACTACTTGCATTTTCTGATTTCACACAGTTTTTTTTTTTTGAGAACCATTTAGGTAGGTTACATTGTATTGGTATAGTATCCCCTGTTCTTGTTAAGCTCAATTTACTTCACTTAATTGTCTTCTTCTTAATGTTGCCATTTATATAAGGTTTTTGGTAAATGAGGATATGTGGGTAAGATACTAAGACTGAGTGTAAATGGTAATGGTATTAAAGAAAATTAGGTTTCAAGACTGCGAGATTTTATTCAAGAAAAGGGTAAATTGTAGGAGAAACTTGAGCATATGAAGATTTTGCCAAAACTAGTGTTGGTAGTTTTGTGTTAAATTTGGTTATGTTCATCACATTCTTAATCTCAAGTTAAATCATCTTTAATTGCATTCTGAATTCTATCTGATTCATTATAGTTACTGATTGTAATTTGTGAATGATGCATAATATTTTTTTTTTAATTTCTTCCCCCTTTTTCTTTCTTGGGCTCTGATGAATTTCTTCAGTTCATTATATTACATGCATTCTGGTTTAATCTATTCTCAAACAATTTTTGGGCATGTTCCTAATGCAGTGCATGGGAGGGAGTATTCGTACAGACCCGAATCCAAGAACGGGCCTCGAATCCTATGTAGCCTCTGAGCCTCATTCCTGAAGTTACATCTTAGGTACTTACTCTTTGGCATGGTTTTTTTTGTTCTTTTTTTTATGATACCATCAACAATTTAGATGTGTGCATCAGTGCATGTATGCCTGCCTGCAGATGTATATATTAATGTTGGTTGCTTATGTAGTTATGTTTTTAAGTATATGAGTTTGTGATTGAGATTGGCATTCCCTTGGTTTATTCAAGTACTGTATATTCGTTGTTTGTTGTCACGGTGTTTATGTCTTCAAGAAAGTCCTACAACCTGATCTAGTTAGTACTACTGATTCTAGAACGTAGTTAATGCCTATTCGTCATTCGTCAGAATGTTAAGGAAAGCATTTTAGGAGTAAATTGCCTTCTGTCATATGTTCCTTTCATATCAATTATCAAGTAAATGTCTTGGACTCATCTGTTCATTTCACAGTAATCCCATTCCCGGATATCAGACTTCTCTTGCAATTTCAATGTCATTTTCAACACATTGTAATACTAAAGTAAAGTAAATACAAAAATAATATTACATAGCTTAAAGCATGATGTCTCAAATATATACCATAGGAGATCATTTACATACAAGCCTAGTAGTTTATTTTTTACAAGCCTAGTAGTTTACGAACAACTATGACACAAGATCGGTTAAATGGATTAGTAATTTTGAGTATTGAAAAAAATATGTTGAAAAATATTGAGGTTGAACATATAATTGATCATTTTGCTTCTAAAAATGCAAGAAGAAAACATTTTAGATGAGATGTGATTGATTTTTTTTTTTTGTTGCAGGTGCAAGAGTCGCTGTCACTATGCTTAATGAAAATTATGGAGTATTTGATGTCATAAAGTAAAACAAAGGTAATCTTTATTTTCTGGGTATTGTTTATATGTTTCCCGCCGTTATATTATATTTTATTAATATATATAAAAATACTTGCATGTCTATAAAGGGCCCCAATTTTATTTTTCGCCCAGGGCCCAAAATACCTTAGAACCGGCCCTGCGTAGGAGTGACAAGAGGACTTCGTCCTTAACCATTACTAATTAGTAGAGTACTTAACATATAATGCTAATTGCAAGGATGTTTTTTTTAAAAATCAACTCAATTCCCAATTGACTAGTACTACTTTTTCTATTCTTCTCACCCTCCAATTACATTCTTTCATCATAACGCCGATGGGGTCATATTACTTCTTGAAGAGCATACAGAACTACGAAATTTTGGAATTTCTCCCTCTAGAAGTTCTAGAAAAAAGAAACTCACCTTCCAAAAAGTCCCCCAAAACACTAACCCTAAATTGAGAAGTTGGGGGCGGTAGCTAGGGTTCGTCCCCCCTCCCCCCGGGGTTGCGCTACCCCCATCATCCCTCCCTCCTTTCACACCTCTGCACATTCTCTCTATTCCCCTTCTTCCCGTTGCCCCGCAAGCCACGAGTCGATGGTGGGCCATCGAGCTCTGTGCGGCCATGGTTCGTGGTGGTAGCTCCGATGAACAAGGAGGCGCTGGTGAGCTCCTTGTGTGGAGCTTGTGGAGATGACAGCGATGCTAGGGCATCCTCTAGTGCTCTTACGTCTTTGAGCGCCGGACCCCCCCTCCCACTCTCGCGACCTTGCACTGCGACCACCGTCGCCACTCTGAATGGTTCCGGAATTTGTGATGGTCGGAGGGGACTGTGACAACGCCACCGTCGTCGACTTCAGGACCACACGGGTTCGGGACCACCACAACCACGTCAGCCTACAGCCCTGACGACCACAACCACCGCGATGGCGCAACTTCTTCCCCTAATCATCGACCCTGACATCGGCAACGCCATCGTCCGTCGTGGCGCGGTCACCTGGTGTTGTTTATTTTTTGTTTGGGTTCATGGTTAAGAATGTGAGAATGAGAGAGAGAGAGAGAGAGAGCTGAAATACTCTCTTTTTGGTGTGTCGATGTATGTGAGAAATCATTTGAGAGAGCTAAAGCATAAGAGAGGTGAAGGTATCCTCTTCATGGCTCTCTCTTTGGCTGTGATTTTGGTTGGTGTAATCTCTGTTTTTCTTTTTCCTATTTTTGGTGTTTTTTTTCCTTTTCTTGTGTATTTGTTCTCTCTTTTTTATTTTTCTTTCTGAACTGTATATCGAGTTGTTTCAATATATTTTCATTTTCCTTTCTCATTCTTGATTTTTGCGAGTTATTTCCGATTTTTTGGTTGTTCTTGTTCATGGTTGTTATTTTCACTCTTTATTGTTGTCTCGTTCTCTTTATTTGGATTTTTGGGTGCTCTTGGAGATTTGGTGGTCTACCCCATTCCTAATCCTATTATTTTGATCCCTAATTGATTTACCAAAGCCAAATTAAACAAATCCTATTACTAGTCCTAATATACCCACAACCCAAATACCCATTAACCCAACTTGTATTTCTTAACCCTAATTCCCCTCACATATATATACTCTCTCTCTCTCCCTCACAAACCCTAACCCTAATACTCATCCCCATCCATCCCGACCTCCCTACCCTCTCTCTCTCCTCCTGACTTGATCCCGATGCCAGCCTCACCCCCAGCCAGCCAATGCCCAGGCCGCCACCCTCTCCTCTCCAGCCTGCACCCAACACCCGACCTACCCGATCCTGATTCCCCCTCACTTTGCTGCACCACCACTCCATCCCCTAGCTGAGCACTCCTTCACCTGAGCATCTCATCCGGCATCTCTCTCTCTCTTGGTCTCCCTCTCGCTTGCTTGAGAGTTCGCACGTGAGATCGTGCGAGTCGTTCGTGGGTTCGTTGATTCGTGGATTTTCGTTCGTGGGTTTTGCTCGTTACTCTTGGTTTTTGTTGTTCTTCATCTTCGGTTAATGCAAGTAACTTGTACTCCAATTTATTTGTTTGATACAAGTCAAAAATACCACCTATAGTGTAGTTGGGTCTAGAGACGACTCTTGTTTGTGTTTTGCTTGATGGGTTTTGTCTTTATTATGAAAATTTGACCATAGATGACTCAGGAAACAATATGGACATGAATTAACTTAGGATTTACCCGTTCTTGATTTTGGTCATGTATGTGGGACTTTTTGTGAGAATTTGTGATTTGGTTGAGACCCACGTGAAATACTTGGTGTGGACATGCTAGATACCCTAATTCATGATATTTAGACACTTGGTAGACTTAATTTCATGTTAGTTGTATTTTGAACAAGTTTTGTATGATATATGTTGAGTTTTTGTTAAAGGAAAAAATTTGTATTTTGTCGCAGATCTGTTTTGTTTGCTGTTTTGGACTGTCTTGAAGTCAGTATCTTAATTTCGGTATAAAACATGAGTTTTAGAGAATTTCATCTATTTTCAAACCCCTCTAGCCTTGCTTGATTTCGTTTTCATTTGAGTGAGTTATGACTGTTTTACTACAGAGGTGTCGATCTTTTCTAGATTTTGTTTTTCGATGTTCTTGATGACTAAATGATTTTATTAATTGTGCTACACATATTATTTTCATCCAAATATTTGGTCAATGTTTCTTTATCTAGTTAAGGATTACCCAAAATTTTAGTGAATTTTATTGATGAGTTTTATGTGTTGTTTCATGCTCGTTTATAAAATCTATACTTGCTGTATTTTGCTCGCTGTTCTGTAAAGAACCTTATTTTCACTATGATACCTTTTACTGTATGAAAAATATTTGTGAAAAATAAAATTTAGTATATTTTATCTATTTTTATATCTCTTTGGCGGAATTGGATTTCGTTTCACTGGTTGCGAGATATCATAGTTTTCGTACAGCAGTGTTGGGAATTCCAGATTTGCCAAGCTATGGTTTCTTGATACTTTCTTATTTTTATGACTGATCTAATTTTCCTGGAAAATTATGAAACTTTATATTTAGATTCTGGACATATAGGGGAATACCCCAGATTTTTCGTGGATTTATTTAATGTGTTTTCATGCTGTTTTCCTGGCTGAACCTATTTTCTGTATTCAAACCAGTTTTGAGCTATGTTTTTGTGAATTAATATATGACTTATTTATACTCTATGGATTCGTATGGAAGTCTATTTTCCAGATCCTTCAACGGATCCATATTTGGATATTTGTAGTAGCAGGAATTATTGTTTCACTGCAATAGGATCTTGCTGTCCTGAACTTGAGAATTGCAAATTTTATTCTTTTATGAGATACCTTGCACTCGTACATGTTTATATTGCAACTTGCATTTGTCACATGATCATGACATGATATACTTGATATGTTTTGCACACCTACATGCTTGATGGACACTAATAATAATAAAATAACCAAGCTGGGGTTAAGGGAAAGATTTATTAGTGGATAGTGCAGAAACGTGTACTCGGAAGAACCTAGTGGTTATTGGAGCTTGTTTACATATGGAGCTTGACACGATATACATGACACATACACACATGACACTGGAGCTTGTTTGGATTTTGGAGCTTGTTTACATGATACATGATTACACGATACTTGGAGCTTGTCCCTGAATACACTGCCCTGTATGGTCCCCTACAAAATCTAAAGCGAAACTGTTTGTAGTAGCAACCATGTAGTAAAAACCGGGATGCATAAAGTGCTACCTAGATAGTAATAAGTACAAGACTTGATACATGATACTTGAACATGACACTTGAACATGATACATGCTTGCTTGACACTTGACTACATGATACATGAGATTTGATACTTGATACATGCTACATGATTACATGAATCTTGATACTGGTTACTTGATGCATGACACTTGTTTACTTGACACTCGACACATGTTATTATATTTGCTCATCTTGCCATGCTATAATTTATATTTCTGTTATCATGATTATACCATGCTAGGTTTGTTACTTAGATTTACCTATCCCATGTACTTGTATCCTACATTATAAGTGGCCTGTAACATGCAATTGACGGGTACTTGTTTTTCTTCTTCCTTCTCCTGTAAATTTACTAATTGCAAATCAGGATGGTTGGCTGCCAGATGGTATTGGCGAGATGATGTACAAGGGCTCGATTTCATGTTTTACTTGTTATTATTATTGTTGCTTGAACTTGAATAAGATGTACTTGATTACTTGGATATTTATCTTGTATTGGGTGATGTGACCCACAACATTTGACTTGTTCAGAATTTGATTATTTGAGATTATTATATTTGGTTTCAAGTAATTTCTGTTGGTATCTTGTTTCAATTATGCATTCCTGGTTGTATCTTCTGCTTCCGACTCTAATTATCTTGTGAAATATTGTAAAGATTTCTAAAGATCTTATGGATGATGAAAATCATTTGCTGGGCTTTTATCTCGTATCCGTATTCTGTATTCTTTTTGGAAAGCGGGGCGTGATAGTTGGGGTGTGAGTGAGGGTTGTTTGTGTGCATTGACGGATACAACCATCACAACAGTGCCATCCCCCTCATCACCAACCCGGACAACTACAATTCCACCACCCGTCGGGGTGAGAAGAGAAGGTGAATCTTCAACCGTTGTGGTGTGGTTTGAGTTTTGGTTTGAGAAGGAGAGTGAGCGAGTGAGGGGATGTTGCTCTTCACTAATCTCATTTGGTGCGTGTTTGTGTATCTGAGAAATTACTTGAGAGAGCACAAACGTGAGAGGCGAAGGTAACCTCCTCACGGCTATCTCTTTGGTTGTGATTTTAGTTGGGATATGTGCGAGTGTTGCAAGTTTGTAGGAGGAGAAGAGGAGAAGGCAGGGTTCGGTGGATGTAGAAATCCCACTTGACGTGCTTCAAGTGGGTGTATGCCTATTGTGGAAGCGGAGCACGAAGCTAAGTTGACGTACAAGCAATTTTGAAGGGCCGAACTATGTGATTGGGCCCAAGATGGGGTCCATTACAGTTATAGAGGAGTTTCATCGGTTGGTCCTCTCCGATAGTGTAGAAGACTATCGGTTTGTCGGCCCACCCTCCAGGGTTTGTTGGAGGGATCTCTTGTTGTCTGTACGAGTTATGTTGCTTCATGTTTTATTTTATGTTGTAGATTGTACTTTAGTCAACTACTCTGGGTTTATTTTGTTAACCACTTATTAATGAAGCATGGTGGCCATATTCCACATTTTCTTCTTCTTCTCCTTCTTCTTCTTCTTCTTCAAGAAAAAAAAGAAAACAAACAAACAAACAAACAAACAAAAATATCCTCCTGAAGAGCATAACCTTATGCGTTGCCACTTTCATGAAAATTTTGATATTTATTTCTTTCCAAATAAATCATATAGTAGCAGAGAATATCATCCTACCAAGGCAATAAGTCTTAAGACTTACTTTGGAAATGGTATTTGATGAATTCTAACTCCTGCACTGTTGTGTGTCCGACATAATTTGACAGTCCAACCTTGAGCCAGCATAGTTCCCATATGTATCTTGAATATGTATAATAAAAAAATTAGTGTTCTATAGTTTCAGAACCATTCTGGCGTAGAACACAACTATGCGCTTGTAGAATATTTTGAGAAAATAATCTACAAGTAGTCGGTCGTCGGTAGTAGGTTATGAATAACTCGCAAAACACAACATGCCATTTTTGGAGAGTGTACGGAAACCATACCACTTTGAACCAAGTGACTTTCGGTGATGTAATTCTGAAACCCTCCCAAGCCAGTCTCAAAGAGAATTCTCAATTTGGTAGACCAAGCCATATCTGTAAATCACCATAGAGGGAGTGAATAGGGTGATTGTGCGGAATTAAAATTTTAAAAAAATAAAGTTGCAAAGCAAAAGAAAAGAGATAGAGAGAACAAACACATCAAGCACAAGTGACGCAGCGATATAACGTGGTTCGACCTCCAGGTCTACGTCTACACCACCTACTTGTAGCAATTCTCCGCCACAATCGTTCCACTATACCCAAACTCTTGTACATTAATTCTCGGATTCAGGCTGAGAGACCTATTACACCCACAAGACTTCTAACACATGCCCCATCAATCTCACCGAAGTGGAAGAAAAGAAAAACTCAAGATCCTTAATGATCCTGACTGAAGAAAACAAATAATTATCACACACACTCAGATTGATTATTGAATTGATTAGTTCAGAAGATTTTTCTCAGAGTAATAGGTGAAGAATACACAGTGGGATCATCCAAATATATAGATGGGGAAGTGTATCTATCAAAAATAGAAACGATACATTCCACACAAAAAATAAACTACGCGAGTTACAGTCGACCACAATAATGGGACAGTGGACCGTTCATCTTTAAACGAAAAGTTAAAAGATGAATGGTCGGTTGCTTCAGTATATTGCTCTAACGCGCGGTCGACCGACACTGAAGTACGGTCGATCACAGTCATGTTGTTCATGACAAATCCACTTTATATTCTTACCATATACTAATCAATTCACAATCAATTAAATACATATAAAATCTCACAGATATGGAATCCCAATAACTGATTTTGCTGGCTTTCTTGGACACTAATTAACATGTGCTTCTTTTTGAATAACTTCTTCTTTTGCTTGATCTTGCAATCCTTTTTATTGCATTCCTTCTTTGCTTATTCTTGAATCTCTTTTGAATCTTTTATTGATATTATTTAATCCTGAATATCTTTGAATGCTTGATCTTGCAATCCTTCTCTATTGCTTTACTTCTTTGCTTATTCTTGAATCTCTTTTGAATCTTTTATTGATATTATTTAACCCTGAAAATTTGAACAACTCAATTTAAACTTATTAGTACTAGTAATTTGCACGTGCGATGCACGTCTTAATAAATTTAATTTTTTAAAAGTAAAAATTCAGATATAGTATGAGTTTGAACCTAAAACCTTCTTTATATTAGTTATGTACGTGTGTTGCACATGTTGGTAAATTTACAAATTGGTAGATTTACAAATGACACTAAGGCCTTCTCCCATTATAGTATTAGAGATTTATAGGTATGTTTTGTGCACACCAAACTAAGAGTCAACAATCTTTTCCTTTTTGTGTGAACAAAACATACATTTGAATGTTGAAAATAAAAAGTGAACAATAATGCATATAAATACTCCCCCTTAATTCAACACTTCCTGTAAGACAGATTTTCATAGATAAAGAACTTTTAAGAGATATTTGTAAAGATTACATTTATTTTCAGTAACTTTCAGTTAAAAGCATTCATAAAAAGTTCTCCCTCTTTTTGGAACACACCAAGAGGGGGCAGAAGAATATCATACAAGAATATCACGAACTCCCCCTAAATCCATTAAATTAACATACATTAAGCAAAATAGGAGATTAATTTGGGGAAGATAATATTTTTTTAAAAACATAAGGAAAATCTACTTACATGATATCATTGATAGCGAGACTCTCTGATATACAATGAGAGCTTTTCATGGTATCATAGATTTGAGATTTTCCCAATACAGACGCGTGGCATAGAACAAAGAAAGAAGAAGATTGAATTTCAAGAAATCAAAATCATAGAATAATGTAAACAAATTTCTTTCAGCACAAATAAAAAACAAGCAATCAGTTAAAGAACTGGTCGACCGAAAACCAATTTATCTTAAAACATGAAGAACCAACCCGAGAGCAAACCGGTCGACCGCACGATCGACTGCAAATGCTGAAACATAGTTTTAGAAAAACAAGTGAAAAACAAACTGAAGATTTGTAGAGGCCAGAAGTGTGACCGGTCGACCGCACGGTCGACCGAAATACTGGTACAGAATAAAAATAAACAACCGGATATGTAAATGTTTTGTAAGCAAGATAAAAGTGATTCTTGCATAACATGTTAAGAGTGATTACATATCATCAGGGAGCATACATGAAACCATTGGTTCATATTACAATTATCCATCACAATCTCTGCATCAATGATCTATTCTTCATCGTCACCACCATCATCTTCGTCGTCATTGTCTTCATCATCTTCATCATCATTTTCCTCATCATTAGGACGATGAAGAAGTTCCTAATCGTCTTTACCTTGCAAGTACTCAATAGTGTTTACATAGTAACCATATACTTGCATTCGATGAGTAGCAAATTGCTCATGAGTCACGAACGAAGATGAGGAAGATGGAGTAGTGTTCTTGTGACGAGAGGAGGAAGAGGCTTGTGGAGGCTGTTCGGCTTGGCGCTCTTGTTGAGCTTGACAACGACGGGCCCGTTGAGGAAACGGAACATCGATGCCCATTTATTGAGGAAGGATAGGCATAGGATTTTTGCTCAAAAGAAAATTTCCAACTTCAATACGGGAGTCAATAGAAAGATTGTAAATGAGAGAACTGTAGGGAATGCCATGATTTCTAGAATTAGCATAATTCATTGTGCGAATGATGAATGTGGTTAGGTCAAATTTATATTCGCCAAGAATAAGAAAGATGATGAACGATTGATCGACCCGAATTTCTATCTTATCGTTCTTTTTAGGCCAAATATTGGCGTTAACAATTTTATTAAGAACATGGGCACTACCGGTGAAGTTAGTGGGAGTGGGACGGGGAATATGAGAAAATTCGGGTTTAACGATCATGGATTTTACGGTTGATTTATCATGGCCTTCTTTGTAATCAATTTTCTTGAAGTCAAGATGGTAGGCATCAAAATCCCCTACGGGCAACTTATATCTCCTACAAAGATATTCGGGGGTAATTTTGACTCTTTTACCAAGAATAATGGACGAGAAGGTGAGATCATTGTCTTGAATACCCTCTAGATTTGCAAAGAATTGGCAGGTTAGGAATTCGGAGTGGGTTCTAGGTGTATTAAGGTAATTTGCTCACCCAAAATCATGAAAAATTCTAACCATCTCACTAAATTTCCCACCTAAGTTTTCAAGGTGAATTTCTCGATTGGCAACCACCAGAGTGGAAAAGAGTGTAGAAAAGTAGAGATCAGCACATTAGAATTTCTAAAAGTAAGATCATCTCTAGTGACAGATTTTGAGGTTATAGCTTTCTTACCCTTTGATTTGTGAGAGGACGAAGCCCTGGATCAAGGAGGAAGACAACGCTAAAAAAATTTGAAGAAAATAGCAAGAGATATGAAGTTTATTTGATCGGTTTGAGTGTGGAGGCTAGGGTTTATCGTGAGGCTTGAGAGAGAGGGGATGACGGAGTAGTTATACTAGATGTGTAATCCCCATTCCCGCAAATACGTATTTTCTGAATATTTTCTGTATTTTCATATTATAAATTCATTATTTGTTAAAATCATTTTGATTTTTATATTAAAGTGTTTTTCTAATCGAAAATTATTCATTTCAAATAATGATGTGTTTTGGTCTTATTTTCTACATCTTATTGATCAACTATTTGTATTTGAGTCCAAATTATATATATATATTTATTAGGTCATTTTAGTAAATTGCTAAACCCGAATAATTATTTAATTGTATGATTGTATTATTTTTTTTATAATTATAACTATTAATCGTTATTCCTTAATTATTTAATTAAAGTACATTTAACGAATTATTTTGTTTTCGTACTTGATCTGATTTTCGTGGTGAATTCTAATTTAATTTCAAGCCAACTTGTATTGTTTTCCTCTGTATTATTATCTATTTATTTGGATTTCAATTTTTGTTCATGAAGTTCTTTGTTCTTTTGAATGAAATTTTATTATCAATCCTATTGTCCTCTTATTTATTGTTGGTGTTTTATTTGAACCCTATTGATTTTGATCTATCTCTTAATTGAACCCTAAAACCTAATTTTATTTGTTCTTGACCCAAATCCACTTTTACTGGATCCTAAACCACTAACCCAGTACCCTAATTGTACTCTATAAATACAACTCTAATGCAAAACTTAAATTTTGCACAAATTGGAACCCTAGCCGTCTAATCTCTCCCCTCTCTCCTCTTTCTCTCTCCTCTGTGTTTCTCTCTCCCCGTTTTCCTGCCCAAAATCCTCTGAACCAATCTTCTGTTCTTTCCTCCGACGTCAAATCTGGCGACCCCCTTGCTCCATCCCCTGTCGACGACTCCCCTGGCCGACGCTGCCTCCTAGCGCCACCACAGATCTCATCCCGACCTCTTCCCTGTCCTCGACATTAGCGCCGCCAGTCAAAATCCATTAAATCCCGATCCCTCTTCCTCCTATCACCGTCGACCCACCTTGTCGTCCTCGCCGTCGACGCTCCTCCTGAGCGCCGCCCACCTCGTCGACACCCAACACAGCAACCCCAGTCTCCTCCTCTGTCATCGACATTAGAACAGCCAAACCCAATCACCCCTTTACTCCTCTGTCCTGTCGACTAACTCAGCCAGCACCGCTCGCCTGCGATGCCGCCTGTCCCGCCAGTCAGATCCCCTTGCTCCTTTGCTGCCTTTGCCCTCTCTCTCTTATGCCAATACTGTTGCAGTTGTTGTCTCTCTTGTGTAGTTGCTATTTGCTGTCTCTTCGTTTACACGTATATTGCACGTGTTAAATTTGTGTGTTCGTGGGTTCATTGCTTCGGGATTCTCATCCCGTTATTCTTGGTATTCGTTCTCACCATTTATCAGGCAAGTAATTTGTATTAAATTTCTTAGCGTATACAAGTAAAAAATACCGCTTGTAGTGTAGTTGGGTTCTAGAGACAATTTGTGTGTGAAACCCCTTGTTGATATTATCTCTATTGTGATTATTTGACCATAGTTGCCTCACGACATATATGACATGAATTAACCTAGGGTTGACCACTTTTGATGTATATGTTCATGCTATTTTGAGATATCTGTGTTTGATGTGTTATTCGTGTTATACTTGTCGAATTCTTGTAAAATACCCTATACCATGTTGCTTGGACATCTAGTACACTATATTCCATGTTATCATCCTATTGTTTCCCTATTGTTATTATCGTTCATCTCATGTCTCTAGATTGCATATTGTATTGTTGCATTAATGAAATAATTAATAAGCAGGGGTTTAAGGGAAAGACTTGAGTAGTGAATAATATAGTGACTGTGTCGGCCAGTGTTTATCGATTGACTGTGGAGCGCTGACTACGGCACCACAATCTTTCGTGTATTGCACAAATGAATCGTATCAATGTATCAATATACCAATGTATCAATGTACCAATATATCAATGTACTAATGTATCAATGTATCAATGAATCAGTGAAATGTATCGAGCAACAATATTGTACCGTATCAGTGATTACCGTACCGACACATGATCTATAGAATTTGCCACTCAGTCTCAACGAAATTGATTGTATGCATCGAACTTGTGGTACAGAACACATGGGACACAGTAGTACATGCATTAGTTAGGATTAAAATGAATAATAGACTTAAGGATTAACACAACATCGACATTGCATATTGTGCATCATTGTTCCTAATGACATCGAATATTACATGATACTTGTTCACTCGACACTTATTACATGTTACTTACACTTATTTATCTTGCCATGGTAGTTATTATATTTTTTTATCATGCCTATTCCATACTATTTGTTTATCCTTCCCATGTACTTGTATCCTGCACTACAAGCAGCCTATAACTTGCACTGGCGGGAATTTTGTTTTCTTTTTCTCTTCCTACAGTTTATTAAATTGCAGATTTTGGAGAACAGTTGCCTGCTGGAGTTGGAGAACAAACAGTCTGAAGATTACTGCTTTCTAATTGCTTATTGCTTTAATAAACTTAATGTATTGTGACTTATTATTTTTTGGATTGTATTTATTATTGTATTGGAACTTATATCTCGAATATTGTTATTTGTTTCCAGACATTGGATTATTATTGTACTTGGATATTTTATATTGCATCAATTCAAGTACTATTGTTCATGAGATTATTGTTATTGCCTGTGCAATTGTTCCGTATTGTTTATATTGTTGAGTTGATCAGATAAACAGCTTATGGGTGACGTTAGTCATTTGCTGGGCCAATGTTACGTGCTCGGATTTCGTATTTTTAGGAAGCGGGGCATGACAAGATGGGAGGAACCCGACTGTCATAGAAAGAAAAAGACCAAAGCAGCTGAACGAGTCGGTTGACCGGTTCAAAGAAACGGTCGACCGCACCACATGAGAGGAATAGTTTTGGTTAAGTAATTTTTGGCAGAGAGGTGGATGGTCGACTGTACGTTCGACCGGTCCATCTTCGACAGATCAAGTTCCTACGTATAGCACATTCAACCGGTCGGTCGACCAAACATGCAACTGACTTTGCAAAGAATTTTTTCCACAAATCAACATATTCCTTTTAGATCAGGTTATGACATATTTATATGTTGTAAAATTCACACAGTGCATATATTTCTTAGATAAATAACAGATTCTTTAGACATTTTCTTACCAGACAAAGAATTAAACTAAAATTTTTTTACCTTAACATATATGTTCTTCACTTTTCTTTTCTTGATAGTGATGCAAAAGTGTTGTTTTCATCCGTCATGAGCTTTAGGCATCCAATATCAAGGTGCTACCGATCTTTAGGTGAAGTGCATTGATGTACCTACATTAAGATTAGTAGGTATCCATGTAGCAACTGTATCTGCAATTGTATTCTTCTTTATCCAAACGAAGTTAGTATTCATTTTTAAAGCACAATTATAAGAAATATGTCCTAGTCTACAACAGTTGTGACATGTGATACGATTATGCCTTGGGTCATGCACACTTGCATAGTTTTGAGTTGGTTTGTGATTATGTTGGTGACTGTGCAAGTGTGTATGACATGATGATTTAGATTTTTGATGGTGTATTGGCTCTTCGTAACCAAGCCCTCAATAATCAAGATAAGATCTTGAGTTCTTTGTAATAAGGTAACTGGATCCTTCATATTTTTCAACAATTTTCTCGAGCTCAATTACTCTTTTACAAAGTCTTTTCCTAGTCATCTCATCGTCTTTTGTGTTCCAACGAAGAGTGTCTAGTGTGGCATCAAGTATTCTATTTTACTCAAGGGCTTCATTATAATCTTCCATTACCTCATCAAATTTTCTTTTACATTCTTTTAAATCATCAGTGAGTTTAGCAATATAAACAGATTTCTCATGAATTTCTTTTAAGTTTTCATTATGTGTTGCTAAGGATTCTTTAATTTGTTGTTTTAAAAGTTCATTTCCCTCTAGCAATACATCTTGATCTTTACTAAATGACTCGAATTTTTTCAAGATTAAAGAATTTTTATTTTTCAGTTTTTTATTTTTAGCAATGCAAGAGTCATGAGATTTATCTGATATTTGATTGTATTGTCTCAATTCACCACTCAATTTCTTAGCATAATCTTTTAGTCCATTACACATGTCTACAAACTCATCATAAGTGGGTTCTTCGATTACCTCTTCTTGAGATGGTGATTGCACATCACCATTCCCAAGAGACATGAAGCCAACATTGTTGTGATATTGCTCATCCTCACTTGAATCTGAGTCTAGCCATGTTTCCTCCAGCGTCTTCTTTTTCAATCCCAGATTAGAGTGGTAGTATTCCCTATTCCTGTCATGTGAGATGGGACAATTTGCCTAAAAGTGTCCAAGCTTCTTGTATTTGTAGCATACGTCTTCTTTATCCTTTTCTCTTTTTTCTTGGTACCTGCCATATTTTATGTTTAAGGTACTTACAAAATTGCTTAGTCAATAAGGTGATATCTTCGTCTGACTCCTCACGGTCTGATTCTGCTTTTGATGGTCGGGATTTTTCTGCTTTTAGGGCGATGGTCATCTCTTCGATTTTTGGTTCAATCCTGATGTTCTGCCTGTATCTTTTGGTTTTTGTCATTTTCATCTCGTATGTCTTCAGCTTTCTTTGGAAGGTGTAGTAATCGAATCCCTTTTCCTCAAGGGTCTCTCTCATTGCAGCAGCTTTTACATCCCATTCATGCGTGAGACAGCTTATGAGTTTTTCAACCTTTCGGTCATCATCCAACCTCTTACCTAAGCTCTCAAGCTAGTGTGCAATGATATCGAAACTGGCAAGCATTTGATCTACGTTTTCTCCTGCCAACATACAAAAAACATCAAACTTATAAAAACATAAATTTACTTTAGCTTTTACCCTGAGAAGCGGTTCCCTCATGCCGTTTCAGCATGTTGTTATAAATTTCGTATGTTTTCTTACAATTTCGCCCGCATCACATTAATTCTTCATTGTTCAATCCTGCATACAGAGCCGTCATAGCTTTGGAATTTGAAGTTTTTAGTGCTAGCTCTACTTTTGAAAAGGCCGTCTTTCCATTGCTGACCGGAATATCTATTTTGTTTATGCAAACATTCCAAACTTCTTCTCCAAGCATCTGTAAGAAATGAGACATACGAACTTTTCAAACCTCGTAGCATTTTCCATCAAAGCACTTAAAGCGATGTGTTGATCGACGACGCCGTGGCCGTTCTTTACTATGCCTCCTCTGTCTGCGTCCATGTGGATTGGCTGCTGATTTGGTTCTTCAAAGTCATCCATGCCCCCAGCGGAGTCGCCAGGCCTAATTAAACAAGCCTAAGAACAAGAACAAGTGTTTATTTTCATAGCTAGCTTAACCAATATGAAGGAGATTACTCCTCCATCCTAATCCTAAACTACGAAGAGTAGTTTAGAGATTATACCTGATCGAGAGAAGAACTTTTAAATTCTTTGCCAAGCTCTGATACCAGTTTTGAGTGACAGCGGAAATTCAAAGGAAGTAGAAATTTTATTTATTGGAAAGTAGCACACATACAAGCATGGTATCATATATATATATATATATATATATATATAGAGAGAGAGAGAGAGAGAGAGAGTATACTCTCTATATATAGAGTATATATATAGAGTATAGAGACTATACTCTATATATATACTCTATATATAGAGAGTATACTCTCTCTCTCTCTCTCTCTCTCTCTATATATATATATATATACTCTATATATAGAGAGTATACTCTCTCTCTCTCTCTCTCTCTCTCTCTCTCTCTCTCTCTCTCTCTATATATATATATATATATATATATATATATATATATATACTCTCTATATATATACTCTATATATATATATAGAGAGAGAGAGTATACTCTCTCTCTATATATATATATTTATATATATATATATAGAGAGAGAGTATACTCTCTCTCTCTCTCTCTCTCTCTCTCTCTCTCTCTCTCTATATATATATATATATATATATATATATATATATATAAAGAGAGAGAGAGAGTGTGTGTGTGTGTGTGTGTTTATATATATATATATATATATAGAGTATATATATATATATATACTCTCTCTCTATATATATATACTCTATATATATGTACTCTCTATATATATACATACTCTACATAGAGTATATATATATATATACTCTCTCTATATATATATACTCTATATATATGTACTCTCTCTATATATACATACTCTCTCTCTCTCTCTCTCTCTCTCTCTCTCTCTATATATATATATATATATATATATATATATATATATATATATATATATATATAAAGAGAGAGAGAGAGAGAGAGTCAGTCTATTATGGGATAGTGATCTGAAGATCTCAGCCATTGGATCTCGATCCAACGGCTGAGATCTGATCCCCCCAAACTCTATAGATCTATCTAAGTGTTGAGGGCATTTTAGGGATTTTGAAATCCATCTCACGCTCATTCTCTTCTTCTCTCGTTCCTCTCCTTCCTCTCATTTCGAATCGATCTCAAACTCTCCCCCAAATCGAAAACCCTAGATCATCGCCATCAAATTCCCCAAATCTCGTCGCTCCTCCTCATCGATTCTTCCAAACCGTCATTCTAAACCCACCCCGTTGCCATCGAATTCCCCCAAATCTCGATGCTCGAACAGCCCCCAAATCGAAGATTCCTCATCTCGCGGCGGGTTTGGCTGAAGCTTGATGCCTTCAGTCTTGGGTACTTCATCTTCACAATATTTTCGAGGGAAGTGTTTGATTTTCATACATGCTTTTATGGTTTATGTTCAATTTCTTGCATTTTATTTTGGTTGTGTGTGTTGGCGATGATGAGTCACATTTGGCTATAAGTTGGTTAATTATATATGATGAGTGAGTTGCTATAATTTGATACTGGATCTGAATGATTCTTTTCACTCATTTATTTTTGGAACTGAGAGTGCGGAACTGATTATAAATGAAGACTGAGAGTGCACAACTAAGAATCCCCCCAAACTCTCAGGAATTGAATCCTAGTTTACTTATGATCAATTTGCAAAGGATGGTGATTTTCGTGTTTGGTTTGGAAGCAAGCCTTGTTACACATATATATCTCAGATTGAGTTATGGAGAAAAAAAAACAATCTTGTTCACTGATTTTTGGGGCAAGAAATTGCCCAAACAAACTAGATGGGTAATATTCTACATCTTTTAGTTCCAGTTGATTTAATCTGTTAGGCAATGATGACAAAAATATTTTATTCAAGTTTTATGAAATGGTACAAATGTTCCAAACTGTTTGTGTGCTTAGTTTATGTTGTTAAAAGAATTTTTGAGTGATGTTTATGTTGTTACCAGGCATCTTGGGCTCTGTTTATGTTGTTTATATGCATATTGAGCTCTCTTTTCAGCTTTATTTTAGTCCTGTGACGTTTGGTTGAGAAGAAATATCATATTATGGCTCGAATTACTTGGCATGGTACAATATTGCAGCCCAAGTGACAACATAGTTCTGATGCTTTTGTCATGCTTGTTATATACAAGGGTGTTCTGAGCCTACTGATGTGTGAAATTTTTATATATATTTTATTACTCTTTAATGCATTAAAATTGCAAGTTCTCATCTATTTATTTAACATTTATCTTATTCTACTTATATTTATTTGTTTGTTTGATTTTGTAGGAATGAGATGGATAAGTGCAAAAAGTGGGCATTTTGCGTGAAATCAAGGAAGAAACACAAGGTTGAAGATTTGACTTTGAGCACTCAAATGCGCATGTTTACAAATTGGCTCATGGAAGAATCAATAAAAAATATTTCGGTCAAGTAGGGGGTGAAATAAAATTTTGCAATAGAATTCACATTTGAGTGGATTTAAATTAGAGTCGGTAAGTTAATTAACTACTTTAAAATTTTAATAAATTAATTCTAATCTAAGGTTTAATAAATTAACTAGTTTAAAATTTTTATTCACATGGAGTTATAAATTGTGTTTGATAAACTAGGTGAAATCAAAAATCCTAGAATTAATTTTGCCATTAACAAATTACAAAATTTCATATTCCGCTCCCTCTTAATTAATTTAGTTAGTTTTTTTTAGATTAATTTAATTTAGTCGCTTTCTTTTTTAATTTCGATTTTCCAAATAGTAGTTAATCTAGTAATTTCGGTACTCAATAAAATAATTAGTCCTTGTTGGTTCGACACTCTTTTCACTTAACTATACTACTTGTTGCAATTTTGTACACTTGCAAAAAATTGACATCAAGTTTTTGGCGCCGTTGCCGGGGACTAGTTATTCTTTTATTGATATTGAAAATTGCTAGATTATCACTAGTTTGGATTTTTTTCATTAAAACTTTTGTTTTATTATTATTTTACCTCTTTATTTTCTTTTGACTTACTTTTACTTTTATTTATTTTTGTTATTTTATTTTTTTTATTTTTTCTATTTTTTTCAATACTTATATTTCAGGACATACAAATACATTATCATGGCGAACAACAATGAAAACAGAGCTTTCAGAGATTATACTATGCCCTCAATTCATGGAACAATATCAAGCATAAAGAAGCCGGTTATTGAAGCTAACCATTTTGAGATTAAACCAGCGATTATTGAAATGATTCAACAGACTATTCAATTTTGGGGACTACCGCACGAGGATTCTTATGTTCATATTGTAAATTTTCTAGAAATTTGTGAAACTTTTAAGCACAACGGAGTATCAGATGATGCAATTCGATTGAGACTCTTACCTTTTTCACTAAGAGATAAGGCTTGGTTTGGCTAAATTTTCTACCACCCGGTAGTATTACTACTTGAGAGGCATTTGCACAAAAATTTTTGGCTAAGTATTTTCCACCAGCGAAGACAGCGAAACTAAGGAATGATATTGCCACATTCACTCAATTTGAGACTGAGTCTTTGTATAATGCATGTGAGAGGTATAAGGAGTTATTGAGAAAGTGTCCTCATCATGAACTACCGAAATGGCTGCAAATTCAAATATTCTATAATGGTTTGGAAATTACAAACCGATCTATGGTTGACGCAGCAGCTAGAGGTGAACTTATGAGCAAAACTCACAAAGCAGACTGTGAACTTTTAGAGGAGATGGCATCAAATAATTAACAGTGGTCTTCAGAGAGAACAATGCCAAGAAAAGTGGCTGGAGTTTTTGAACTTGATCCTATTACTACTTTAACTGCACAAATTGATATTTTATTTAAGCAGTTAGGCAATATGAATTTTAATGCTATTCAAACTAATATTATTTGTGATTTTTGTGTAGAAAATCATTCAAGTGCAGATTGCCAAGTGGGGAACCCTTTTGCTCCATCAAATGCCGAACATGAAAATTTTGTGTCAAACTTTCAAATGCAAAACAATCATTATGCAAACACATACAATCCAGGATGGAGAAACCACCCTAATTGTCCATGGCACAACGATCAAGCAGGAGCAATTAGACCACCTTAAAATTTTTCACAACAAGAAAAGAAGCCAACACTTGAAGATATATTTATGTACTACATGCAGAAGACAGAGCAATACATGCAGAAGACAGATATAGCAATCCAAAATATTGCAACTTCAACTTCAGCTTCAATTCGCAATCTTGAGGTTCAAATTGGTCAAATTGCAAATATTCTTAACAAAAAAATGGCAGGAATATTACCAAGCAACACAATGGTCAACGCCACGGAGCTTGTCAAGTAATAACACTAAGAAGCGGGAGGACAATTGATCAACCACAAGAAGAAAATGGCGAACAAAATGTGGTTGAAAATGAAGAACAGTACGAACCAATTGTGGAGGAACAAACGCAGCACGAGTAAGTAACATTTGATGTTTTTAAATCCATGAAGTTTCCTACCGAAGAACAGTCGTGTTTTCAAGTTAGTGAAACAGATTTAATTGTGAGCGAGAAACATAAGGCTAAAGTTGAAAAGTTATCAATCGAAGTATGTCCAACAAATTCAGCAATCCTTGAATCTGAGAAAGAAAAGAATTTGAAATATGTTGTTTATTTGGATGCTGCACCATCTATGTCACGCCCCGCTTCCCAAAATACGGAATACGAGTGCGTAACGAAGCCCATCGAATGATTTTAGCATCATCCATAAGCTGTAGGATCGACTCAGCATCACAACAAGAATATACAAGAAAGATATATATAACCGAGCATGCATGAATAATTTATAAAGCAACAGAAAACAGTTTGAAAATAAATAATAATGTCCACATTGTTTTCAAGTCTGGATCAAGTGTAAAACTCGGAAACAAGTCTTATACAGCAAAAGAAATAAATACCTTAAGGAAAGCAATTATTTAAACAAGTCTTTGCTCCAAGCGAAACCTAAAATGTCTGCTCGCCAATTCCAGCAGGTAGCTCGTCTCCCACGTCTGCTTAATAAATATAAAAAGGGAAAACAGGAAAAAACAAGAGAAGATGCCCTTAGTGCAAGCTAGGGCCACAAATAGTGAAAACAAGTACAAGTATGGGGAACAAGAATTGGAATCAAGAATGTAACAGAGTTATAACAAGTAGTGGAAAAACCAAGAACTAGCTAGCAAGAGGGACATCTTAGTAAACAGGTTGGATAACAACTGCTAATGGTAAAATACATGACAAGTGAACCTATAGGGGAATCTACATCAAGTGACAAGTCTCAAGTCTAGTATCATATAACAAGTGCCAAGTCTAGTGTCAAAATTTTATTTCAAATGTCAGGTCTCAAGTAACAAGTTGTCAAGTATCAGGTAACATGTCAAGTTCAAGTTCAGGTTTCAAGTCTTGTGGTGATTACTAACTAGGTAGCACTTCATGCATCCATTCTTTTACTACATGGTTGCTACAGTCAAATCAGTTACGTTTAGACCTAGTAATGGAGTCTATAGGGCGGCGTACTCAGGTATCAAGTATCAAGCAAGTCATGGTTCATGAATCAAAAAATAAATAACAAGTTCACGAAAAAAGTTCGCGAATCCACTAACAAGTTCAAGAACCGCACAATGGGTTCATGAATCAAACAAGTTCATGAGCCAAGTAACTGACTCCATGAATCAAACAAGATACAACAAGTTCATGAACCAAGTATTTGGGAAACACGGGTCCCCTTCCAAGTACACTTACCTATATTGTCCACTCTATAGTCTTTCCCATAACCTCAGCTTGTTACTTTTATTAATTCTTATCAAGCAAGCATACATATGTGAAATATTGTAAATTAATTCTAATAAAAATTGGGGATGTCCTATAGGGTGTCCAGCAACTACATATGAAATTTCATGTCCAGCGCTTGCTGTTTACATAGCTAAACTAATTCGCAAAGTAAAGGTGTGCAGCAGTTTTACGAATCTGTGCCTACCGACATAGCTGCAGTAAAACTGTAATAACTCCTAGACCGTAACTCCAAATTCAAAAATTTCGGAGTCTAACGACATCTAGACATATAGGGCTACATTTTCTATTCAGGTCTCGGGTTCAGATTCTAATGTTAAATGGGTCGAAACAGCAAAAGAAGATTCAGAATAGCAACATGTGGGAATAACTTACTAGTATAGATTTCATGGAAATTTGTTATTAGGCGTCTAAGTTATTGTGTGATATAAATACATGATATTGGTGGTCCAAACAGCAAGTAATAATTATTTTCCAAGTCAAATGGTAGCAAGTTCATCAAATACAAATATACCATGTGTCTACAAATTTAGGGCTCCTTAATCTCATGTGTTCATGTGTTCAAGGGGTAAAAGAGTCCAAGTAATTATAATTTAATACAATGAAATTTTTGTGACTCTTAGAATTATAAAATTTTGGAGGATTGATATTGATCAACAACGATAGTCAAGGAGGAGTCACAATTCTAACTATTTGTAGTATTTTTCAAGGGATGCTTGTACTTGAACAAATAAATTGTACAAGGGATACTTGCCTTAATTTGACGACGATTAGATCCACTTGTTGCAGAAAATTTGATTGAAAATCCTGGAAGAAGTCTCCAAAAAACACGTGTGAAGCACGTGCGAAGATCGACAGTAGATCGAGTTTTCCCTCACACCGAATCGGCCAGAATAGCAAACAGCGACCTTGGGATTCGCGGTGCCAAAACACGGGACAGCAAACTGCACCAATCAGATCCCTTCCGCACAGCGGATCTGGCCGAACAGCGGAACAGCGAGCGGGGATTCACTGTGGCAAAACACCAAACAGCATCAGATCAGACCCAGTGTAGCACGGATCTTGATGGATCCAAGGGCTCAGATCGATTCCCGCCCAACTCCTTTCTTCTTCTTCGTTCTCTTCTTCGACGAAACAACGGGCGAGAGAGAGGGGATGCATCGCCAGTGATGGCTTCGACTGGGCGATGCGACTGCGTGAGCGTCGCGATGAGGCAAGTGGCGGCACTGTCGTCGAGGGGCATCGACAGCAAAGGGCGGAGCAGCGTGGGAAAGAATGGCGTGCTCTGCTCTGGGTTCGATACAGGGGAGGAGAGTGGGGAAGGCTCGAGGATGTTGAAGGCGATGGACGGAGGTCGGATTGAGGAGGTCGAGGGGATGAGGGCGATGGACAATGGCGTCGAGGCGGTAGGAGGGCAAGGTGACGGAGGTATGGGTAATGGCGATGAGTATATGGATGGGGACGATGGCGGAGTTTGGTTGATGGTGGAGACGACGGTGGTGGTCGGATGCTGTGGGGGGGATGTGGACGAAGGTGATGGTGGAAGAGACGATCGGAGGTGGGGGAATTGGTTCGAAATCGAAGGAGAAGGAAACGGAGGAAGGAGAAGGATTAGCGGCGGGGTTTGTTGGATTTTAACAGTGATTAGGGTTGGGATTAGGGTTAGGGTAGGGTTATATAGTAGGGTTTCGGGTTTGTGGGTTTTAGGGTATCCGTTTCGAATAGGACCCAACAGGAGAATTGGTTAAAATGCAATAAAATGGGGAATAAAGAGATAAATGAGAAGAAATGGTCAATTCTTCATGGAGAATGACACAAAGTGCACACAAATGAATCCGGTAAAAGGACCAAAAAATTGAGTCGAGGCGAAATAATGATTTTATTTGAATGGAAACAAGATACAAGATCTCAAATAGATAAAAGAGTTCAATTGAGCAAAATACAGTATAAAAATACAAATACGGGAGAACAGGAGTTACAATCTATTCATCCATTTTCTCAGCTGACATTCAAGGAGGTGGGGATATCAAAGACTCCATCATCAAGAAAAAAACGATTGAAATTCGAGCCGCTAACATCAAGTTTGACGAATGCACAGAAAAAACCTAATCCCCACCTGAAAAGAAGTATTGAAAAAGAGGCTCGTATGTTATTGGATCTTGGCATCACATAACCATCTCACTATCAAGTCTGGCTGAAGACTTAAGACGTAGCGCTTCTTGAGAGGCAAACCATGTTTTTTTTACTGCATTTATATTTTCTTTTCATTTTTAGTTTATTTTAATTTTAATTTTTGATTTTATTTTGTAGGATTGCATAAATTTTAAAGTGGCTGGGGCAGAGCTGTTTTCTACACCTGATTGATGGCTATTTTTTAGCAGTACGAATTCAGAATCTGAAAAAGTGCTTCAAAGAGCAATTGTAGACAATTGTCTTAGCTTTCCAGTATAAAAAATCAGCCCATTTGGACACCTACAACTCCAGATATCGCTGAAACACAGAACGCCGCGCATGCAAAAATTTTAAGACGAATCAAGGGAGAACTTCTGAACTTTTTGTATTCTTTTTGTTTTTCTTTTTCCTTTTCCAATGAGGGCAATGTGATATTCAAGTTTGGGGGAAGGGTTACAAATTTAATTTTTTTATTTTATATATTTTTGAAAAGAAAAACAAACAAAAGGGATTTCAATTAGGCTTATCATTACACTTTTGAGTTCTTGATTGTGCTATGCATTGAAATAATTTTTTAGGGATAAACAATATCTTATAAAGCAAGAGTAAGTATACTTATTTACTTTAGGATTATTGAATTTCAAAATTCCATACAAAATTGTGTGAGTCATGTGATTATACATAAAGAAAAATGTGATGCTTTTTCTTGCGATTATCCGCTTTGATCTAGTCCTAAATAGAGTTTAAGTAAATAGAGTGAAAAAAAAATTATGAATAAAGTCTATCTACTCCAATGTTTTGACTTGCTTAGTAACTAGGGGTATTCATCACCAATGTTTACTTTTATGTCAAACAGCAACTTGAAATATGAATATGCAAATCACTCTATGTTTGTGACTTGATGAGTAACCAGGTGAATTCATCACAAATATTTACATTCGCGTCAGAAGGCAAGTGACAACTTAGTGAAGAGAGAGAGAGAGAGAGAGAGAGAGAGAGAGAGAGAGAGAGAGAGAGAGAGAGAAAACCCTCTAGTTTGCTACTCGGTTTGTAGTAGTGAGAACGGAAAATCACAGATGAAGTTGTTAGATACTATGATTACATTAATTGCATGACAAATATGATTTGGTAAGGAATTATGAATAAATAATTGCACTGGAAAAAGTGGGTATACTTAATTTTACTTTATTTGCTATTGTTTATATTCTAAATTGAAATTTTGATGTTTGCATGATGAGTTGAGCTTATTATTAATTATTATTCCTTTATTCACGGTTTTATTTTTTTCTCGAGGATAAGCAAAATCTTAAGTTTCGGGGTATTTGATGAGTGAAATTTTTATATATTTTTTATTACTGTTTAATGCATTAAAAATGCAAGTCTCGTCTATTTATTTAACATTTATCTTATTTCTACTTATATTTATTTGTTTGTTTGATTTTGTAGGAATGAAATGGATAAGTGCAAAAAGTTGACATTTGTTTGAAATCAAGGAAGGAACACAAGGTTGAAGATTTGACTTTGAGCACTCAAATGCGTGTGTTTACAAATTGGCTTATGGAAGAATCAATAAAAAATATTTCGGTCAAGTAAGGGGTGAAATAAAATTTTGTAATAGAATTCAAAGTTGAGTGGATTTAAATTAGAATTAGTAAATTAATTAACTAGTTTAAAATTTTAATAGATCAATTCTAATCTATGAATTTTTAAATTAATTAATTAATTAATTATCTAATTATAAAATTAACCCTAATTACATAATATAACCTACGTACTACCTAACCCTTTATACACCAGGCTAAAGTAAAAGAAGGGGGTGAGCGTGAACAGGGTTTTTGAAGGAGGCGTGAAGAAGTGGCTACAGGGTAGGTAGCGGCAGACATCAAAGAAAAAAAAAATTAAAATTAGAAGACGAGTCAGCGAAGAAGGATTACGTGGGCGGCTCGACTCTGGACACTCACGCAACAAGAAGCCGAGAGCAGGGCATGACGTTGTAAAGAAACTCCGATAGTGCTTAGCACTAGCCCAAGACCGTAATACCCGAGAAACCCGAGTGAAACCAAGAGAAGAAATCCTCTAAGTATGAAGAATGATATGGAAGAATACTTAGAAAAGAGAGAATTAGAGAACTTATGAAGAACACTCTTTATTTAACTTGCTTTTTATTTATTTGTTCAACTTGTTTACAAATGGGAGAGGAAGGAGCTATTTATAGGCTCCAAGAGTACAAAATATCTTTCTAGAACTCTCTACCATAATATCTAGATTTTATGTCTTACAATTCCTAGAATTTTCTACACAATCTTTAGATAATTATTTTATAGAATTCTCTAGAACATCTAGAGGAGGTGATAATGTTTTATGATGTTTCTAGAGACTCTCTAGAACTTGGGCTTAATTTTGGGTTTGGATTATGAACCCATAATTAATCCTAACTCAAAATCAAGTTTAATTTCAATACTCCCCCTTAAACTTGATTTTGTCAACCATACCGAGCTTCGAGCGAAGTAACTCGAATTTACTTTTTGGTAATGACTTGGTGAAGATATCTACAACGTTGTCATCGCTTCGAACTTCCAAAGCTTCAATTGTTCCATCAAGCACCTTCTCCCTTATGAAGTGATGCTCTAACTCGATATGTTTCGTCCTTGCATGAAACACCGGATTATTAGCCAACTTGATAGCACTTTGATTATCTCCATAAATTTCAACCGGCTTATTGATTGGCTCGAACAAATCTTCAAGGAGTCTTCGAAGCCATATACACTCTTGAGCTGCGAGTGTTGACGCTTTATACTCTGCTTCAGTGGTAGACAATGACACCGTTGCTTGCTTCTTGCTGCACCATGAAACACTTGTGTCTCCACATAAGAACACATAGCCTGAAGTTGATCTTCGATCATCAAGATCTCCACCAAAGTCAGCATCTGTGAAGCCATGAAGAGAGGTCTTGGCATTGTACTTATACACCAAACCCATGCCAAGAGTTGTCTTCACATACTTCAAGATCTTCTTTGCCGCTTCTAAATGTGGTTTCCTTGGTTCTTGCATAAAACGGCTTATGAGACCTACCGCGAAGGCAATGTCAAGTCTTGTAATGGTTAAATATAGAAGACTTCCCACAAGAGAGCGATAAGGTCGAGGATCAGGTAGCAAGGACCCTTCATCGCGCTTAAGCCTTATGTTCACATCCATCGGAGTAGTACGTGTCTTTCCTTCGTGTACCCTGAACTTCTCAACAATCCTTCTTGCATAGCTTTGTTGACCGATGAAGATTCCATCCTTTACCCTTTCAACCTCCAAACCAAGAAAGTTATTCAACTCACCTAACTTCTTCATCTCAAACCTCACCGACATATCCTCTTGTAGACGAGCAATTTCAGCATCATCGTTCCCGGTGATTATCATATCATCCACGTAAAGAAGAACTACCACGTGGACTCCTCCATTCTTCTTGAAGAATAGACTTGGATCCGAATTTGATGGTACATAACCGCAAAACTGAAGGAATTGAGCAAGTTTTCCATACCATGCTCGAGGAGCTTGTTTTAACCCGTACAAGGCCTTCTTAAGCTTATACACATAATCAGGATACTCTCGTGATTTGAAACCAAGTGGTTGCTCCATGAAGATACTCTTATCAAGCTCACCGTATAGAAACGCATTTTTCACATCTAGTTGCCATAACTTCCAACCAAAGCTTGCGGCTAAGGATAGAAGTAAACGTACCGTAGTCATCTTAGCCACAGGACTGAAAGTCTCATCATAATCTTCTCCATACTTCTGAGAGAACCCCCGAGCAACCAACCTTGCTTTAAATCTATCAATGCTTCCATCCGCTTTCCGCTTAATTCGATACACCCATTTACATGAAACGGGTTGAACATCCTTGGTTTTCGGAACCAAATCCCAAGTTTCATTCTTTATAAGGGCATTCATCTCCTCTTCCATTGCGGTCTCCCACTCTTGAACACCTTTAGCTTCATCATAAGATGATGGCTCTTCTTCATCTAATAGAGCGGCAAAATAACATGAGTAAGTAGTGACAAACCTTTCATCTCTGAACCGGGCAGGCTTAACAATGTTCCTTTTAGGCCTTTGATTAGCCATGGAACCATGATCTTCATCATCATCTTCCTCTTGATTAGTGCTCCCCCTTTCACCTTGCGTCTCTTTTTCAAGACTTCCGCTCTCACTTGGCATTTGAGGAACTGGTTCATCAACCTTGAAGGAATCTCCACCTTCTTGTTCGACCAAGACTTGAGGTTGTCCATAATATGAGGAAACTTCGTCAAAGACAACATCACGAGACACGACGTACCTATGTGTCTCAGGATCCATGCACCTCCACCCTTTTCTTTGTTCATCATAACCGACAAATATGCATTTCTTCACCTTTGCCTCCAACTTTGTTCTCTGAGAGTCGAACACATGGACGTAGCAGATTGATCCAAATATCCTGAGATGTTTCACCGTTGGCTTCTTCCCATGAACCATCTCATAAGGAGACTTCATGTTGTTCGGACTTAGTGGCATTCGATTGATGACATATGCTGCACATCTCATGCCTTCCGCCCATAAGGCTTTAGGCAAATTCTTGTCATGTAGCCAGCTTCTACACGTTTTGCTTAGATGTCGGATCTTCCTTTCTGCTACTCCATTTTGTTGAGGTGTATATGGGCATGTAAATTCCCTCTTGATACCATGCTCTTGACAAAAAGAGAGGAACTCCTTTGACATAAACTCTCCTCCATTGTCCGTCCTTAGGGTCTTGATCTTCCGACATAACTCGCCTTCCACGGTAACCTTGAATTCTTGAAATCTTGAAAATGCTTCTAATTTTTCCTTCACAAAGTATACCCAGGTGTACCGTGAGAAATCATCAACGAACAACAACATGTAACGAAACCCGGAATAGGAGGGTGTTCTTGTTGGACCCATCAAATCGCTATGGATCCTCTCCAACGGAGCGCTGCATCGTGAAGTGGAGTTGTCAAATGGAAGCCTATGTGATTTTCCATATTGACAACCTTCACAAAGTCTTCCTTCATCTTGAATCTTCAACCTTGGGAGCCCATTAACCAAATCCTTGTTTACCATAACTTTGAGTTTAGTCATATTTATATGACCAAGTCTAGCATGCCATATAAAGACATTATCATTGGTGCTCATCTTCTCAACATATGAGTTGGAGGCCGATAAAACATATAGATCTTTAACTCGTGCTCCGGTGTGAACCACATCCGCCTTTAACTCTTTAATATTCTTTAAAAATTTGACATCACTTGGGCCAAATAAAACGTAGTTACCTGAGTCCACCGCATTTACCACAGAGAGAAGATTCTTCCTTACTCCAGGAACATGATATACATTCTTGAGAGTTATTGGGCTTCCATCATCTCCTTTAATGATAACAGTCCCTTCCTTCTCAACGCGGTGGATTGAATTATCCGCGGTAATGATGGCTTCTTTTCCGTCATGACACTGAAGACTAGAAAATAACTTCTCGTCTCCGGTAATATGATGGCTACAACCAGAATCTACAATCCAATCATTTTCTAGATTTTTGGTTGTAGTGGTACCTGAAGATGCAGCCTCCACCGTGAAACATTTTCCCCATGCTTCGTCTTTAGTGTGACCCTTTGATTCCGCCATATTTGTTTCTTTCAACTTCACTCGGCAATCCTTTTTGAAGTGCCCAAGTTTCCCACACCGGTAGCACTTGAATCGCTTCTTGTCTCCCATAGAAGATCTTTCTCGTTCATCATTATTTTTTGTATCACTATCCTTGAACTTGGCTCTAAAACTTTGTTGCCTCCGAGCTACAAACGCGCTCCCCGAGTCATCATTGACTTTAACTCCCGCCATTTGCATGGCTAGTGATTCTTGCGAAGCTAGTAGATTTTCGAACTCCTCCATGGAAGGTTGTGTAGCCCATCCTTGAACTGAAGTAACAAACGGTGTATATTCGGGTCGTAAACCACGAATAATAGACCGCTTCATCCGAGCTTCTGAAATCGACTCCTCCGGATTAAGAGTATTAATCTCTGAGCAAAGGTTTTTTACCTTGATAAAGAACTCTGAGATTGAAGACTCCCCCTGCTTCGCATTCGCCAGCTCATTCTCTAATAGTTGTAACCGAGCCTCATTCTTCTTGTTGAACAATTGATCTAGCGCCTTCCATATGGAACTTGCGGATGTGCACCTTGAGACATGCTCAAATACTCCCGAGGATATTGACCTCTTCAAAGCAAACTCCGCCTTGGCATTCTTCCGTGTCCACTCCTTTGTCGCTTCCGCTGTTGCAGCATCTCCCCTTGGTGGTGTTGTGCTACTACCGCCGACGACATCCCATAAGTCCTCACTAACCAAGTATGACTCCATACATGACTTCCATAACCGGTAGTTAGATTGGTTTAAGATCTCCATTTCCAATCCAACGACACGACCCATTGATTCCATACTTAGAATAAACCGAGCTCTCTTAAACCCCGATCTTGATGAGCACAAGATTAGAATGGCTCTGATACCATGTAAAGAAACTCCGATAGTGCTTAGCACTAGCCCAAGACCGTAATACCCGAGAAACCCGAGTGAAACCAAGAGAAGAAATCCTCTAAGTATGAAGAATGATATGGAAGAATACTTAGAAAAGAGAGAATTAGAGAACTTATGAAGAACACTCTTTATTTAACTTGCTTTTTATTTATTTGTTCAACTTGTTTACAAATGGGAGAGGAAGGAGCTATTTATAGGCTCCAAGAGTACAAAATATCTTTCTAGAACTCTCTACCATAATATCTAGATTTTATGTCTTACAATTCCTAGAATTTTCTACACAATCTTTAGATAATTATTTTATAGAATTCTCTAGAACATCTAGAGGAGGTGATAATGTTTTATGATGTTTCTAGAGACTCTCTAGAACTTGGGCTTAATTTTGGGTTTGGATTATGAACCCATAATTAATCCTAACTCAAAATCAAGTTTAATTTCAATAGACGTGGGCTTCGGCACTGTTTTTGAGACAGACAGAGAGGAGAAAAGACTTGTTTGGGCACGCTTTTCGATACTGTTCGGTTTGCAATTTCTTTTAAAAAGCATTCTCTTTTTGTATCTCTTTTCTTTCTCTAATTTTTTATAATGCAATCGAAGACAATATTTGTTAGTAACAATTTCATTATGAACTAAATTTATTTTTCTAGGGCTGTGATGTAGCCTAATTTTGAGAACACAATTTTTTAATCCATATTATTTTTCTATTTTTACTTGGTTGTGTGTTTGATTTTTGTGTTTAATGCTTACAATTGGTTGACAGACTTTTATATGATTTATGGGATCATGGAGAGACCGAGAGTTAATTTGTGATTTAGAACTATAAAATTAAACACCATTGATTGAGCAAAATTAGAGATGATTTAGCGCGATTGATGTGACCGTTAAGAAATCCGCAGAACTTAATGAGTCTTCAATTAATTAAATTTGTGCATGAACTACGACAAACTATTAGTTGGAGACATTTTTGGTATTGTTTGAGATAAAGCATTGAATAATTTGTGTATTTTGGTCTACAACTTGAAAAAATAATCTTTTTATTCACATGGAGTTATAAATTTTGTTTGATAAAGTAGGTGAAATCAAAAGTCCTACAATTAATTTTGCCATTAACAAATTACAAAATTTCAGATTCCTCTCCCTCTTAATTAATTTAGTTTGTTTTTTTAGATTAATTTAATTTAGTCGCTTTCTTTTTTAATTTTGATTTTCCAAATAGTAGTTAATCTAGTAATTTCGGTACTCAATAAAATAATTAGTCCTTGTGGGTTCGACACTCTTTTCACTTAACTATACTACTTGTTGCGATTTTGTACACTTGAAAAAATTGAGATTACCTACAATTAGTTAAAAAAAATTATGATTAGTTGTGTTAGTATTGTTGTTAACATGGAAGATTAAATCAACTGTAACTAAAAGATGTGGAATATTACCCATCTAGTTTGTTTCGGCAATTTCTTGCACAAAAAATTAGTGAACAAGATTGTTTTTCTTTTTCTCCATAACTCAATCGGAATATATATGCGTAACAAGGCTTGCTTCCAAACCAAACACGAAAATCACCATCCTTTGCAAATTGATCACAAGCAAATTTGATATTGGATCTAAGTTGGCAATGCTTGTTGAAATTATTATTTTGAAGCATATTTGGCTGTGTGCCATGAGAATTATTTGTTGAATATATTTCGAGAATGAGCGTGAGAGAAGAAATGTAAGAAATGAATTAGTGTTGTTGATATGTCTAAAAATAGGAATAAATCGGGACCGTTCAAATCAGGTACGAATCTTAAAGCTCTCAGTGGTAAACGGTAATTTCCACCACAAACGGGTCTGAAATGGGAACTGAGTATTGCTTTAAAGCCCAATAACCCATAAACGGATCTGTTTTACTGGGTACGGGTCCCAACCCGTTACAAACCAGTTCAGAAAGATAAAGAATGATTCAAATTCGCAATTATCCCTAAGAGGTGGTTTTAACCACTTCTATCCATCCACACCGGGAAGTAGAGATTTGTTCTTATCTCGAAACGGATCCCTAAGGCGACTATTAAAACCCCTTTCCCCCCACCATAACAAGGTAATCAATATTTTTCTACATAAAGCTCTTTCATAATCTTCCTGATTATTGATAAGAGCATTGGAAGGTGCGTCGCCGAGATCCACCCCGGTGTATTGCACTTTTTGCAGGTTCGCGGCAGCAGCAAGAAACAAGTCAACACGTTGGTGAAGGTCAACAGGTTTGCCTTATTCATTTTCTCAAGAATCCACAAATTCATCTGTTTGCTCCCACACCAAAATCAACAACAATAGTTGATAAATCCAAAAAAGGCCCTCAACACTAAGATAGATCTCAGGAATTTGGGCATTTGTTCATATTGGTGAACATTTTTTCAATTCCTAATATGATGAAGTTATCTTGAAAATGAAGCTTGACTAGATGGATTTGATGGCAGCGATCTAGGGTTTCTGATGGGGGAGAGTTTGAGATCGATTTCAAAATGAGAGGAAGGAGAGGAACGAGAGAGGAAGCGGAATGAGCATGAGATGGATTTCAAAACGCCTAAAATGCCCTCAACACTTATACAGATCTATAAAGTTTGGGCGGAGACGATCTCAGCCATTGGATCTCGATCTAACGGTTGAAATCTTTTGCTTACGATAAGGGTTTCTTCTCACCATCTCATAATAGACTCACTCTATATTGGTGAACATTGATGAACATTGGTGAACATTTTTACAATTCCTAATATGATGAAGTTATCTTGAAAATGAAGCTTGACTAGATGGAATGCATTTAAACATCTACTCTAGCAGTGTTTAGCTTACATTTAATTGATCTTAGCCCAACCCAGTTCATCTGATATTTGGGCAGTGATGACAATCATCGATTGAATGTTTCACTATATTTTTGGGATGGTTGGATACTTATAATTTAGCTACTGTACCAAGATGGACACCTATTATATGTCAGGTAGTATTTGATACTCATTTAGGCATTCTGGGGTTTGATTCTCTCTGAACAAGATTGTTTTTCTTTTTCTCCATAACTCAATCTAAGTTATATCTGTAACAAGGCTTGCTTCCAAACCAAACACGAAAATCATCATCCTTTGCAAATTGATCACAAGTAAACTAGGATTTAATTCCTGAGAGTTTGGAGGGACTATCAGTTGCTCACTCTTAGTCTTCATTTATAATCAGTTGTGCACCCTCAGTTGCAAAAATAAATGAGTAAAAAGAATCATTTAAATACAAGTAAACTAGGATTCAATTCCTGAGAGTTTGGGGGGACTATCAGTTGCTCACTCTCAGTCTTCATTTATAATTAGTTGCGCACTCTCAGTTGCAAAAATAAATGAGTGAAAAGAATCATTCAGATACAAGTAAACTAGGATTCAATTCCTGAGAGTTTGGGGTGACTATCAATTTCTCACTCTTAGTCATAATTTATAATCAGTTGCGCACTCTCAGTTGCAAAAAATAAATGAGCGAAAAGAATTATTTAGATCCAGTATCAAATTATAGCAACTCACTCATCATATAAAACTACCTGTTGGTCTAGGCAGTGATGATAAGCACTGTTTTACAAGCAATATTTTCAACCTGCCCCCCTCCCCTCCCCTCCCAACCCCCTTCTATATATTTTTTATTGTGTCTTGGTCTAGGCAGTGAGGACAAGGAATATTTTCACAATGTGGGGGCTTGCTGGTAATTATTTGAATTTCCTATTTCTGATTTATGAATGCTTTCACCTGCTATCTTGGTCTTGGCCTTGGTCTAGGTTGTGTGTGTGTGTGTGTGTGTCGTGTGTCGGCGGGGGGGGGGGGGGGGGGGGGGGGGGGGGGGGCATGGTTATCCATAGTTTCCATGGCATAATAATGCATCCATACGCTAATCTTCATGCTTGATTTGAACAATCCTTATACACAAGTGTGATCTGAGCCTATGACTAATTCAATTTCATGATTTTGATGATCATACTACTTTCTTGATGCCTATGACTAATTCAATTCAAATTTTTAGATTATGGTATTAGTAGTGCAGTCTGACATTGCTAAGCTGTTTTGGTTTATTTTCTAGCAGTTTGTTGGCATCAGCAACAGCAGTAGTCTGATATTTTTTGTCAGAAGCTCTTTTTGTTTGTTTTCTAGCATCGAGTTTGTAATATGAGTAGGATGGCATTAAAAAAATTTACAAACTCGATGCATTACAAACTCATATTACAAACTCGATGCCAAAAAATAAACAAAAAGAGCTTCTGCCAAAAAACTGTCGGACTGCTGCTGCTGCTGATGCCAAAAAATTGCCAGAAAATAAAAAAAAGCTTAGCAATGTCGGACTACACTACTAACACCATAATCTAAAAAATTTAATTGAATTAGTCATAAGCATCAAGAAGGTAGTACGATCATCAAAATCATGAAATTGAATTAGTCATAGGCTCAGATCACACTTGTGTATAAGGATTGTTCAAATCAAGCATGAAGATTAGCGTAGGGCTGCATTATTATGTCATGCCAACTACAGCTACCCCCCCCCCCCCCCCAATGCACACACACACACTGCCTAGACCAAGACACATGTGCAAGCATTCATAAATCAGAATAGGAAAATTCAAATAATTACCAGCAAGCACCCACATTGTGAAAATATTCCTTGTCTTCACTGCCTAGACCAAGACACAATCAAAAATATGTGTGTGTGTGGGGGGGGGGGGGGGGGGGGGGTTGTAGGGGCAGGTTGAAAATATTGCTTGTAAAACAGTGCTTATCGTCACTGCCTACACTAACAGGTAGTTTTATATAATGAGTGAGTTGCTATAATTTGATACTGGATCTGAATATTTCTTTTCACTCATTTATTTTTTGCAACTGAGAGTGCGCAATTGATTATAAATGAAGACTGAGAGTGAGCAACTGATAGTCCCCCCAAACTTTCAGGAATTGAATCCTAGTTTACTTGTATCTAAATGATTCTTTTCACTCATTTATTTTTGCAAGTGAGAGTGCGCAACTGCTTATAAATGAAGACTGAGAGTGAGCAACTGATAGTCCCCCCAAACTCTCAGTAATTGAATCCTAGTTTACTTGTATCAAATGATTCTTTTCACTCATTTATTTTTGCAACTGAGAGTGCGCAACTGATTATAAATGAAGACTGAGAGTGAGCAACTGATAGTTCCCCCAAACTCTCAGGAATTGAATCCTAATTTACTTGTGATCAATTTGCAAAGGATGATGATTTTCGTATTTGGTTTGGAAGCAAGCCTTGTTACAGATATAGCTTAGATTGAGTTATGGAGAAAAAGAAAAACAATCTTGTTCAGAGAGAATCAAACCCCAGAATGCCTAAATGTATCAAATACTACCTGACATATAATAGGTGTCCATCTTGTTACAATTGCTAAATTTTAAGTATCCAACCATCCCAAAAATATAGTGAAACGTTCAATCGGTGATTGTCATCACTGCCCAAATATCAGATGAACTGGGCTGGGCTCAGATCACTTAAATGTAAGCTAAATACTGCTAGAGTTGCAGTTTAAATGCATTCCATCTAGTCAAGCTTCATTTTCAAGATAACTTCATCATATTAGGAATTGTAAAATTGTTCACCAATGTTCATCAATGTTCACCAATATAGAGTGAGTCTATTATGAGATGGTGAGAAGAAATCCTTATCGTGAGCAAAAGATCTCAACCGTTGGATCGAGATCCAACGGCTGAGATCATCTCCGCCCAAACTCTATAGATCTGTATAAGTGTTGAGGGAATTTTAGGAATTTCGAAATCCATCTCACGCTCATTCTGCTTCCTCTATCATTCCTCTCCTTCCTCTCATTTCGAAATCAATCTCAAACTCTCCCCCAAATCGAAAACCCTAGAGCGTCGCAATCGAATCCATCTAGTCAAGCTTCATTTTCAAGATAACTTCATCATGTTCGGAATTGAAAAAATGTTCACCAATATGAACAAATGCCCAAATTGCTGAGATCTATCATAGTGTTGAGGGCCTTTTGTGGATTTCACAACACTCATTCATTTCTTCCCTTTCTTCTTTCACGCTCATTCCCGGAATTTATTCAACAAATAATTCTCATGGCACACAACCAAATATGCTTCAAAATAATAATTTCAACAAGCATTGCCAACTTAGATCCATTATCAAATTTGCTTGTGATCAATTTGCAAAGGATAGTGATTTTCGTGTTTGGTTTGGAAGCAAGCCTTGTTACACATATATATCTCAGATTGAGTTATGGAGAAAAAGAAAAACAATTGTGTTCACTGATTTTTGGTGCAAGAAATTGCCGAAACAAACTAGATGGATAATATTCCACATCTTTTAGTCGCAGTTGATTTAATCTTCCGTGTTAACAATACTACTAACACAACTAATCTTAAAATTTTTTAACTAATTGTAGGCTCAGAACAACCTTGTATATAACAAGCATGACAAAAGCATCAGAATTATGTTGTCACTTGGGCTGCAATATTGTGCCATGCCAACAAATTCCAGCCATAATCTGATATTTCTTCTCAACCCAATGTCAAATAGTACTAAAATAAAGCTGAAAGGAGAGCTCAATATGCATATAAACAACATAAACAGAGCTCAAGATGCCTGGTAACAACATAAACATCACTCAAAAAATCTCTTAAACAACATAAATAGAGCACACAAAAAGTTTGGAACATTTGTACCATTTCATAAAGCTTGAATAAAATATTTTTATCATCACTGCCTAAAAGATTAAATCAACTGCAACTAAAAGATGTGGAATATACCCATCTCGTTTGTTTGGGCAATTTCTTGCACCAAAAATCAGTGAACAAGATTGTTTTTCTTTTTCCCCATAACTGAATCTGAGATATATATGTGTAACAAGACTTGCTTCCAAACCAAACACGAAAATCACCGTCCTTTGCAAATTGATCACAAGTAAACTAGGATTCAATTCCTAAGAGTTTGGGGAGACTCTCAGTTGCGCACTCTCAGTCTTCATTTATAATCAGTTGCGTACTCTCAGTTGCAAAAATCAATGAGTGAAAAGAATCATTTAGATCCAGTATCAAATTATAGTAACTCACTCATCTCTACAACTATAATGGGCGAAGGCCTTAGTGTAATTTGTCCATCTACCAACCCATGCCACGCACGTTTATAACTATTGTAAATGAGGTTTTAGATCAAATCCAGACTACGTCTGAATTTTACTTTTAAAAAAACTATATTTATTATAACGTGCATCGCACGTGTAAACTACTAGTCATATATAATTAACCAACTTATAGCAAAATGTGACTCATCATTGCCTACACACACAACCAAAATAAAATGCAATAAATTGAACATAAATCATAAAAGCATGTATGAGAATCAAATGCTTCCCTCGAAAATATTGTGAAGATGAAGTACCCAAGACTGAGGGCGTCAAGCTTCAGCCAAACCCGCCGCGAGATGAGGAATCTTCGATTTGGGGATTGTTCGAGCGTCGGGATTTGGGGGAATTCGATGGAGACGGGGTGGGTTTAGAACGACGGTTTAGAAGAATCGATGAGGAAGAGGGTTGGGATTCGGGGGAATTCGATGGCGACGATCTAGGGTTTTCGATTTGGGGGAGTGTTCGAGATCGATTCGAAATGAGAGGAAAAAGAGGAACGAGGGGGGAAGAGAATGAGCGTGAGATGGATTTCGAAATCCCTAAAATGCCCTCAACACTGCAGATCAGATCTCAACCGTTGGATCGAGATCCAACGACTGAGATCTTCAGCTCACGATAAGGAGCTCAGCTCACCATCTCATTATAGACTCACTATATATATATATATATATATATATATATATATATATATATATATATATATATTATACTCTTGAAATTACTGGGTGTTACAGTTTACAATGCAAAGATAAAAGAGTTTAGAAGAGTTTAAATCACACATGTGTTGATTCATTTATATGCAATCCAAGGTGGTTGTTGAGTTTATATTTCATGTATACTCAATCCAAAGTGAAGAGAAGACGGTGTTGCAAAAGAGGAATCAAAGCGACGGATTGGATGGAAGAAGAGAAGCAACAGAAGTAGCGAACAGAGAAGGGGACAATCGACTGTCACCCCCTTGGTTCTGGGCAGTTGACTGCACATCGGGGCAGTAGACTGCAGCGGCTAATGTTAGTGTTCGGGTCGCGGGTCTTGTGGGATTCATTTGAAACTGACTTCTTCTCCAAGTTAGAACGTACGACTCTCCTTGTATGGTTATATTTTCAGAAAACATCAGATAGTTAATGTATCAAGTGCATCAAACTAGGATTTTTCTAGATTTCTATATAATCAATGTAAACGGCTCAAATAACGATATGATTTTATTGAGTGCCGAATAAAAAGAGAGTATTTCATCTGAGATGTGAGAGATTCTCCATTGTAAATAGCAAGTAGTTCCAGTTAGGCTTGACAAAGAGAGAGAGAGAGAGAGAGAGAGAGAGAGAGAGAGAGAGAGAGAGAGTCGGGGTGAGAATTGTTTTTTTCTTGTGTCTTCTCTTGTTTAATAATATCTTGGTTTCTTGTCAACCAGATTAAGGCGAAAGCCCCAACTATAACAATTCTTATAAGTTGTGTGTGATTTGTGTGATCAAGTATTTTAGGGATTTCGAAATCCAACTCACGCTCATTCCGCTTCCTCTCTCTTTCCTCTCCTTTCTCTCATTTCGAAATCGATCTCAAACTCTCCCCCAAATCGAAAACCCTAGATCGTCGCCATCGAATCCATCTAGTCAAGCTTCATTTTCAAGATAACTTCATCATATTAGGAATTGATAAAATGTTCACCAATATGAACAAATGCCCAAATTGCTGAGAACTATCCTAGTGTTGAGGGCCTTCTGTGGATTTCACAACACTCATTCATTTCTTCCCTTTCTTCTCTCACGCTCTTTCCCAGAATCTATTCAACAAATAATTCTCATGGCACACAACCAAATATGCTTCAAAATAATAATTTCAACAAGCATTGCCAACTTAGATCCATTATCAAATTTGCTTGTAATCAATTTGCAAAGGATGGTGATTTTCGTGTTTGATTTGGAAGCAAGTCTTGTTATACATATATATTTTAGATTGAGTTATGGAGAAAAAGAAAAACAATCTTGTTCACTGATTTTTTGTGCAAGAAATTGCCGAAACAAACTAGATGGGTAATATTCCGCGCGTTTGGTGTAAGTCTTCCCTTGCTTCTTTGTCTTCTCCTCTTCTTCTCCAACTTCAAGTACCCCGTGCCTACGTGTATTTGAGGCCACAATTCCTAACACCTTGTGGCCTAGGAGGCATCGCTATCTGTATGACCAACGAATTTTACGAAATGAATTTAATAATGCAAATAACATATCTTGTACTCCAAACATATTTCTAACCTTTTTGGTTTAAGTCACTATCTTCTAGCTGCACCTTGGACCTAGGCTGCATCGCTATCTGTATGACCAATGAATTTTACAAAATGAATTTTAAGAATACAGATAAGTTATATATCTTGTACTCCTAACATGTTCCTAATTAACCTTATTGGTTAAGTCACTATCTTCCAGCTGCACCTTAGACTAGTATCCGTGCTTCACTATTTTATGGCTATAAATGTAAGAGAGCGCGGAGATCCAAGGGGCGAATAAGAAGAACACTTGATGGATAGCAGCATCGGTAACAACAGATGGTTGCTCAGTGGAACCACTGCTTTAGTCACTGGAGGGACCAAAGGAATTGGGTAAGTTTCTACATATTCTTCTTTATCATTTAGTAATTTTCCCATGCCATTATCAAACAGAGATGAATCCATATACAACTCCGTATGAATAATTGAAACTGTAAATATTAAATACTGATATACTATAATTAATATTAAACCTTGCACTGAATTATGTATGAAGTATTGTAATCGACATGTATTCATTAATTTAATGCAAAATAGGCGTGCCATAGTGGAAGAGTTGGCTGGCCTTGGGGTCACTGTGTACACATGTTCTCGAAATCAGGCTGAGCTCAACAAATTCTTACTGAAGTGGAAGAGTTTAAAGTTTAGTGTTATTGGATCAGTTTGTGATGTCTCTTCTCGGGTTGAACGAAAGAAACTAATGGAAAAGGTGTCTTCCACATTCCAAGGGAAGTTGAATATACTGGTAAAACTTTTCTTTCTTTTAAAACAAAGTGTTTTTTCTTAATGTATAGATTGGTAAATTGAGCATATTTTTTAATTAAATTATAACATGAGTTAAGCTTAATAATGTAAGCATTGTAATCATAATTTTAAATGAATCTTACATCAAGGTGATATTAGAATCTTATAGATGTACGTGTCTCCCAAAAGGAACTGATCAAGTTTCTTTTTCAGTTAATTTCTTGTTTATTTTGAGTGCTAACATACTGAAAGATATATAGGAACAATGCCTCTATAAGAAATTAGAGGGAGTTTGATTAGAAAATGACCGCAACCTGTTGTGATGGTTTGGGCATGTGAAATGGGGAATAATAAAGGTGCTGATTTGGAAAATGATCGAATTGTTGCTAACCGAGACAAGATCTAGGGCTAGATGTACAATCGAGTTAACAGATTGAGTATGCTAAGATATGAAGTGTCGTGATTATTTTTCATGTCCATTTTCTTACTTGTACACTGCGACTATTCTAAGAAGACTATATAATAATGAATTTTCCTCTCTCTAGATTAATAATGCAGGGACTTGTATTCAGAAGCCAACAATTGACTGTACTCTCGAAGACTACTCCTTCCTCATGGCTACTAACTTTGAATCAGTTTTCCATTTGAGCCAACTAGCTCACCCTCTGCTAAAGGCATCAAGCGCGGGCAGTATTATACATATCTCATCCGTTGCTGGGCTAGTATCTCAAAAGGAAGTTTCCATTTACGCAGCAACTAAAGGTATTATGTAATTTCCATAAGAAATGGTTGTACAAAAAAAACGAGCACGATATAAAAACTTTGAGATGGTCTTAACTAATGTCCGACTGTTTTGTTTTTTGAAGGAGCCATCAATCAGCTTACAAAAAATCTAGCTTGTGAGTGGGCGAAAGATAATATTCGAGTCAACTGCATTGCACCCGGGTTTATAAGAACACCACTTGCTGAACCGGTTAGTCCTTCACAGGTTTCTTAATTTTCAGTTCTCATCCTCTTCCGCCAGAAAAATAATGAAAACTCTACATATTAAACATGCAAAGTTTATATATCCCTAAAAAAGAATCAAATTTATCATCACAGCTGCACATGTTTTGCATTCATTGCTTCATCTTTGCGTTGAGAACAATCTTAGTTGGGATTTCGATGGTTCTAATTAATGGAGTTTTTTTTTTTTGGAAGAAAATGTGGAATATAGTCATTCTGTTTGATTAATGAAAAATAATGAAACAAACTGAGCCTAAACTGGGAGAATTAATTGAGTTTACAGTAGGCTGACATTATTTTTAAATTACAATAGATAGACAAGGATACTTTGGCAAACTTGGTCTCTCGGTTTCCTCTTGGGCGCATTGGAGAGCCAGAGGAGATAGCATCTCCAGCAGCATTCCTTTGCATGCCAGCTGCTTCTTATATTACTGGGCAAGTCATTGCTGTCGATGGAGGGTGGACAATCAACGGCTGACATAATACATACGGCAAGCTTTTATCTTTTTTTTAGGACTATATACAGAAGCTTATGTTGTTTGATCAGACTATTGGTCGTGTTCAACGTTTACAAATAAATACAAGAATTTAATGGTTTGTTTGCCTTTTCTGAATTAGCAGTCTATATATGTTTTTAATTCTTACAAATGCTTTGGTGCTGGATTCCTGACAAAATTTTGATTTGGAGAGCGTTGAGATTAATTGCATCCAGCCTTTTACATTGAGTTGTCAGCACTTGCGATATATGCACCATTTTTATTTTTTTTTGGGATTCTTCATTATTAGTTGTTGAAATATCGTAATTACTAATGTGTATATTTTGTTTCCTAATACATAGGAAACAGATTCCCCAAAATCTCTAATCTCCTCAATCTTCTCTCAATCTTCTTTCTTCTTCTCCAAGAATGTAATTCTTATATATAACTATATACGGTTGAGAAACAATATGAATAAGAAAAATATTATTTTTTCCAAATCTGATTTCAACATGGTATCAGAGCCTAACAAGATCTAAGCTAGTTGAAGAAGAAGAAGAAGAAGAAGAGACGGAGGCGATCGGATCTGACGCTTCCATCCCGACCCGATCCCGACCAACCACTAAAATCCCCAAACCCCCCTCAACTCCAAACTCCCCGATGCCCCTTCCCGTCGTCGTTGATCCTGACATTCCCGAACTACTTCTTCGTCAGATCCCAACATCCCTGACCTACTTCATCATCATCCATCCCGAACCCCCGCAACTCCGAACCCCCCACACCCCTTCCTGTCGTCGTCAAAGTGCTCAATCCCGACATTCCCGAACTCCCGCAACCCCGAACCCCTTGATGCCCCTTCCTTCCGTCGTCAAAGCCTTAGATCCCGATGCCTCTGAAGGCTCCGATCCCGACGCCCCCTTTTGAAGTTAGATCTGATGTCCCCACTTGTTTTGAAGTCAGATCAGATCTGTGTTCGAAGTCAGATCCAAGTAGCCGCCTGAAGCCATCGCCATCGACCACCTTATCATCGTCGATCTGTCCACCTGAACTCCTGATCACAGTCTCCACTCCGGCCAAGATTCGTAGTTTTACCTCTTGAAAATCTCATTTACTGACTTGGAGTTGTTCTTGGTGTTTGCTGGTATTTGCAAGCCAAGTTGTGTTGTTTGCTATTGGTAGTTGAAGATCAGATCCATTGGTTTTTATCAGATCTGTTGTTTTCTTGTGCCGCTACCACGTGACAAACTGTTGGAGCTGAGAAGAGTATTGAACTTGCATCTACATTAGTTACATCTGCAGGTAAGGATGGTAAGGTATATAATATTTCTGCCTCTGTTATGAATAATGCATGAATAATTGATTTGGACGCTACCGACCATATGACTTTTGATTTTAGACAAGTCCAAAATTTTCAACCATCCACCAAATTAACTATGTCCACTACCAATGGTGATCCTGCCACTGTTACTGGAGAGGGTTCCATACTCCTCACAAACAACCTAACCTTAGATACTGTCCTAATTGTGCCATTCTTGAATTTTAACATATTATCTGTTGTTCAAATAACCACTGTCTTACATTGTATTATAATTTTTTGGCTTTCACATTATGTATTTAAGGATATTCGGACTCGCAAGACGATTGGTTAGGGGTTAAACACGGGAAGTTCTATTACCTGGATTTAGAATCTGAAAGTTCAAGCAAGTTGACTCAAACTAAGTGTGGAAGGATCAGAATGTGAGAAGAAGAAATCAGATATTTGGCTATGGCATCGACGTCTAGGGCATGCTTCTTTTGGTTGTTTGAAGAAATTATTTCGAAGTTTATTTTTTAAGTTGGATATTTCTGCCTCTTCGGTGTGATGTGTGTGAACTCACAAAGGTCACCGTGTCTCTTTTCCTCCAAGTCCAAGTAAAAGCTCTTGTCCATTTATGATGATTCATTCTGATGTTTGGGGTTCATCCAAAAACACTACATTTGGAGGAGCCGAATGGTTTGTGACATTTATTGATGACTGTACTCGTATAACCTGGATTTGTTTGATGAAGTCGAAAAGTGAAGTTAGTGGCTTATTTCAGAAATTTCATAAGCATATTATGACTCAGTATAAATCACAAATTCAAGATCTTATGAGTGATAATGGCAGAAAGTGCCAGAGTTCGAATCTGCAACAATATTTGGTGGAACACGGAATTGTTCTCCAGAATACATGCTCATATACACCTCAACAGAATGGGGTTACAGAAAGAAAAAATAGACACTTGCTCGAGGTGGTCCGTACTTCTCTTATCCACGAAAATATGCCACTCATTTATTAGGGGAAAGCCCTTTCTTCTGCTGCATACCTAATCAACCGAGTTTCCTCTAGCATCCTAAACTTTCTCACACCATTTCAAGCATTAACTGAAGCTATGAATGCACCAAAAGTCGTCAACTTGCCACCTCGTATGTTCGGGTGTGTTGCATTTGTTTATCTTCATCAACATGAACGTAATAAGTTAACTTCTCGAGCTGTTCGATGTGTTTTTGTGAGATATGCACAGGATAAGAAAGGGTATTGGTGCTATCACCCACCAACTCAAAGAATGTTTGTGACTATAGATGTTGTGTTCCATAAAGATGAACTGTATTTTTTCTCTGAGTTTGAACTTTAGGGGGAGTACCGACGTGAAGTTCAAACTCTTGCCTATAATGAAGTGGTTACCATTTAGACTGAACAATCGGATATAAGGGGAGAAAATAAGTAGTGACGATCACTCGAATAAAGATTTGGTTGAGGAAGGAGATTTCTACGAAGAACTGCAATCAGTGTCGAACCTCCATGAAGATGAGCCATCTCTACCACCAGCACCGTCCGAACCATCTCTACCACCAGCACCATCAGATCCATCTCTATCCCCAGCTAGGGCTGCAAACGAATCGAGCTATTCGCGAGCTATTCAGCTCGAGCTTGGTCAAAGCTCGGCTCGAACCGAGCTGGAGCCGAGCTCGAGCTCAAAACTGAGCTCGTTTCGTAAACGAGCCGAGCTCGAGTATGGATTATTTTTTTAGGCTACACTCGCGAGCTATTCTGCTCGAATACAGTCAAAGCTCGGCTCGAACCGAGCTCGAGCTCAAAAATGAGCTCGTTTCGTAAACAAGCCAAGCTCGAGCCTGAATGTATTCGGCTCGGCTTGATTGCAGCCCTGCCCCCAACAGAACCCAAAACTAATCGTCATCATTTTCAGAAGCTCCAAGAAAATAACTCCCAAATCGTACTACTACAGGTATCCCAAAACTCACTTATGAGCCTGATCCCACTAGTAATATCAAGTATCCCATGAGTCATTATATGTCCACTCACCGATTGTCTGAATCAAATAAGTCATTTGAGAATCAAGTATATGTTGTATATATTCCTAATAGTGTGTAGGAAGCCTTAGCCGATCCAAGATGGAAAGCAGCTTTGGATGAGGAGATGAAGTCCTTGAAGAAGAATGAGACTTGGGAGATAGTAGAATTGTCAGCAGGAAAGAAGCCGATATGATGTAGATGGATTTATACAGTAAAATATAAGTCTGATGGTTCAACAGAACGATACAAAGTAAGGCTGGTTGCCAAAGGGTACACTCACACTTATGGAATTGATTATGATAAAACATTTGCACCAATAGCAAAGTTCAACACTGTTCGAGTTTTACTGTCACTTGCTGCAAATCTGGACTGGCCGTTGGAGCAATTTGATGTGAAGAATGTATTTTTGCATAGAGAATTGACAGAAGAGGTTTATATGGATCTTCCACCAGGGTCGAACAGACCAGTCCAACACAGCAATAAAGTATGTCGTTTCAAGAAAGCATTGTATGGATTTAAGCAGTCGTCAAGAGTTTGGTTTGAGAGATTTACAAAATCAATGAGGACATTCAGATACTATCAAAGTAATTCAGATCATACTCTGTTCCTAAAAAGGAAAGAATGTAAAATTACTGCTCTCATTATTTATGTGGATGATATGATAGTAACTGGAGATGATCCTGAAGAGAGGAAGGCATTAAAGAACTACTTGTCACAAGAGTTCAAAATGAAATATCTTGGCCCTTTGAGATACTTCCTTGGTATTGAAGTTTCTCGCTCAAGAAAAGGGATACTTTTGTCCCAAAGAAAGTATGCTCTTGATTTATTAAAGGAAACTGGAATGTCCGCTTGTCAGCCGATTAGTATACTGTTAGAAGAAGGGCTGAAACATTACAATGAATCTGATCATGTGCCTTGTGATAAGGAAAGATATCAGAGATTGGTTACCCTCTGACTTGGTTGGTTGGTGGCAACCAACCAAACAAGTCAGAGGGTATTTTTTCGACGGCTGATGTTTCTTGCACATACACATTCAGATTTTTCATATGCTTTAAGTGGGTAAGTCAGTTTATGCATGCACATCGGGAACAACATATACAGTGATGAGAATTATGAGATATATTAAGTCTGTTCCAGGAAAAGGGATCTTATTTGCAAAACATGGTCACTTGAAGGTCGAGGCATATACTGATGTTGATTGGGTAGGATCTATAATTGATAGGCGCTCCACTTCAGGATACTTCACCTTGGTCGGAGGAAATTTAGTTAAATAGGGGAGCAAGAAGCAAAATGTTATTACGCGCTCTAGTGCAGAGACTGAGTATCGCGGAGTAGCTTTAAGTATATCGGAAGCTTTATGGCTTAAACTCTTGTTGCAAGACTTAGACTATGGACCGAATGAACCTATGAAAGTATATTTTGATAGTCAAGTAGCGTGTGATATTGCTGCTATTCCGGTTCTGCATGATAGGACGAAACATGTAGCAGTGGACAGATTTTTCATTAAAGAAAAATTAGATGAGAAAGTCATTAAGATATCTAAAGTGAAGTGAGAAGATCAACTTGGAGATATCTTAACCAAGGCGGGTTCGAATCGGCTCTTCTTGAAGTTTGTTGACTAGTTTGACATGTTCAATATCTATGCACTAACTTGAGGGGGAGTGTTGAAATATAGTAATTACTAATGTGTATATTCTGCTTCCTAATCTATTTGAAACAGATTTCCCAAAATCTTTTATCTCCTCAATCTTCTCTCAATCTCCTTTCTTCTTCTCCAAGAATGTAATTTTTATATATAGATGTATGTAGTAGAGAAACAATATGAATAAGAAAAATATTATTTTTCCCAAATCTGATTTCAACATTAGTCACCATTCATGTCTTCGTTCTTGCCTTGTATGTTGAAAGATGTTATCAAGCATGTTTTGCACTTATCGTATGACTTTCTCTTCAAGGTATGTCGGATGGTGTTGGATCAAGACTACAACATAGTGTTTCTCTATATATAACAATGTAATCGCCTTCATAAAAGGTAGTACTTTATTTAAGAGTTTTATCTATTGTGAATAGTAGAGTATGTTCTAGTGAGGCTTTTGAGATAGATAGGTTCTGGGTGAGAGTGTTGTAACTCTTGTATATTATCTAGTTGAATAATATATTGGTTATTTCTCTCTTTGATTAGGTTCGCCGAACCAGGATAAAATTGTGTGCTTTGTTTCGTCTACTATTACTTGGTTGTTCATTGGATCGGTTGTCGCATAATTTAGTGTCTAATAAGTGGTACCAGAGGTTCAGGTTGTTCCTTATAGTTCCCACTCCGAGTTTTTGTAATGGAAAGCATGTTACATAATTCGTGATAACAATTTTAACTTAGTGAGGGAAAAGTTAAATTATTGTTTTGGTTTTGTAACTTTTTTTTTCCCGATGTTTCTCTCATGGAGGAACATTTTGTTGTATCTAGATTCATTATATACTTCTCAAAAAATAGTTTGCATTCTTTATATCTTATACTAGTGTTACCCTGTGTAAATTGCACGGCCTACAATAGTTTTGAGGGACTTATAAATTATATAGAGCTTCAAAAATACGTAAAAGAATTAGGAGAAACTTATGAATATCATCCCTACCGTAATTACTAAAATCTTCATTATCATCCTCATATAAGTGATGGTTTAGAGAATCACTGCCAAACCGTAATGTTATCCAATTGAATATTACTAAAGGTAAAAAAAATGCATGGAATGAAAAGATGTCGCAAACTCAATTAATTTATGTTAACATGTATATTACAACATCATTAACATTCTGTAAATAGGATATACATTATAAACCATGCATTATAGCACATGTTAGGATAAAAATAATAGACCAAGAAAATCATATAAAAATAATTTTATGAATTGTGTTTACTTGAAAACCTAATTCTAAGCTAGGAGATGGGGGTGGATTTGGGAAGAGACATAAGATTTTGTGAGATTAAGAAAGTTGGAAGGTAAGAGACTGTGTTTCAGGAATTGAGGTTTTTATTTTTGTTTTGATTTTTTAATAAAATCGTGTGTAGTGCACGTGTTATTTAAATAAGAAGTCATAAATTTTCTCTTTTTTTTCTATTTCAAAATGGAGAAAGAAGAGATGAAGTAGACTCTCTTTTCTATTAGTATAAGATATAAATATAATATGAAACATGGTGGAAAATTTCCAATTTTTTACTTTAAAAAATGGACATACAAAAGGGATAAGAGTTTAGTGCATCTATAAAAAATTATAGGTAATCTGGGATAAAATGAGAGGTACCTATAGACTCTCTTTTCTATTAGTATAAGATATAAATATAATATGAAACATGGTGGAAAATTTCCAATTTTTTACTTTAAAAAATGGACATACAAAAGGGATAAGAGTTTAGTGCATCTATAAAAAATTATAGGTAATCTGGGATAAAATGAGAGGTACCTATAGGAATGGCTTGGACTGTGCAATGGAGATCGAACATTTTTAGCGGATACAAATGTTCGATGAAGAACAATAAAAGTGTTGATAAGGAAAATGATAAAATTGTAGTTAACTTAGAAGAAAATATGACGTAAAAAGAATATGTTAAGGATGATTGGTTGTAGTTGTTTTTTTTGATGAGAACGGATAGAGTCTCTCGACTCCAGCCACACCAAAAAGCAAATTGGTTGTAGTTGTTGTCTTCTTGTATGTACAGTACCATGATTCATTTTAGAGAACCACGTGTGCTAATGGTGTTTTTTTTGGGATGACTACATATATATAATTTTTTATACCAAACATCTCTAATCTCTAATATTATAAGGGGAGAAGATCTTAGTGTCATTTGTAAATCTACCAACAAGTGTAATGTACGTGCATAATTATTATAAAGGAGGATTTAGGTTCAAGTCCATACCACGTCTAAAATTTTACTTTAAAAAACTATCTTTATTAAGACGTGTATCGCACGTGTAAATTACTAGTACATTATAAATGCAGTGAGACATACTTCTCACTAAGGGGGCATTTGGTACAAGGATTTTTTTTTTGCTCCCAAGAATCATAAATCCTGGGATTTATGATTCCTACGATTTATGATTCCTAGGAATCACAAAACATGTTTGGTAGGTCTTAAACATCTCTGGAAATGTTAGTTGGAAACTTAATTTTCTATGTTTGGTTGAGCTACTTATTTTCTGCGAATATTAATCTTATTATCCAAAATACCCCTCTCATCCTCAAAGAACTAAAATTGAAACATGACAAAATATTTCTAGGATATCATTGTAGCATAACTTCTTGATCCTCTTAAATTTTAATCAATACTGAGTTGGTCAGATCAAACTGCTCATGGTGTTGGAATGCATACATATACTTGGATTGAACTCTAGCATTTTATAACAGATACAACAGAATGGGAGTTATAAGAGATTATATGCCTTACATAGAAATCACTTGTTAATTTTTTTTTTTAATCAATTGTTGACATGGAACTCAAGTTTAGTAAATCGTGAACCCTACATTGAACCATTTTAAAAAGCAAAATTTCAAAATATGTAGAAAACCTGAAAAAAGAGACCTAGGAATCATACGAAGAGTTATTCATTTCTAGATAAAAATGCACCACAAATGAAGTTCTCTTGAACAAACGATAATCTCAATGCTGTCGATTTCAATATTGTTTCTAAATGAGGGGCGGAGCCGTCCCATTTGCTGCTGTACTTGACCTACTGTACTTTTGGTTTTTTGTATGGAGGATTCGACCCACCCCCCAGAATTTTGTTGGGGGTTTATGTTTTATTTTATGCACTGTTTTGTCTTTCATGCTATGTACTTTTGTATCCTTCCCAGTACACCAAGGTTGTTTTATTAACTGCTTATTAATGAAATATGGTGGCTTTATTCCATCTTTTACCTCAAAAAAAAAATATTGTTTCTAAATGGGTTTCCGATATCACCTCCAATAAATCTACATAGTTTGAAATAAATCCCTAAAAAGATCCCACACATGAACAATGAAATTCTGCCAATACCACATAACGATGGAGGTGGTGGGCGACAGCGTCGTCGTCGGCGAGCGCTCGGGAATGGAGGTCGACGGTGCTCGGGAAAGGAGGTCGACGGTGCTCGGGCAAAAGAGGAGTAGGGGATGATTTTTTTTGGGAGAGGTGAGTTTTTGGGGGCATACTTGTAACGCCCCGAATCCCAAATACATTGAATTCGAGATGTTCTACAGGATCTTTTCGCTTTCTTCAGTACAATTTTACAAGGAATTTAAACTTTCACTTTACATCAGAGTTACATCATATATTACATTTACATTTGCACAGCGGAAGTAAAAATATACATCATTTGAATAAATATACAACAACATGGTTATATCTTTATGCATCCATTCCTCTTTAACCTTTAACATGTCATTTATCCTGCATACAAAACTGTGGGTACGTCAGTTTATTCAACCGACGATAATTATACATGGCCATCCTCTCTATGCCAGAAACAGTATAACGATTCTCATTTCTTAACAGATCACAAACTTGTTCACATAACAATTAAAGTAAGGGGGAAAATCTTAATGATGTCGTGTCGTGATCGTGCACTTAATCCTTAATGCAATTAGTTAATTTACATGACACTAATGCGCACTTGTTCGGATTCTATGCATCCCATACTACATAGGTCCGAGGGCAAGCCTCTTAATCGTTCTTCATTTTCGTAGGGTTCAATCCCTCGCCATGACTTAATCTACTACTGTAATTACGGTGAGTATCCTAGATGGTCTATGAGTACAAGCACGTGCACTGGACCCTGGAGGGGAACCCCACGCCATGTCTTGACTCATCAAGCATGCATTCTGTGGCAATTCAGCCTCCTCCCTGAACACGATCCTCTTGCAGTCACCAAACATCCCACAAGCGTGGCTAAAGTCCGATCATTACTGAGTTGTGCCCACGCCATGTCTTGACTCATCAAGCATGCATTCTGTGGCTCACACACCCGCACCGTAAACTCTAGTTCTCATACTTATGTTTTCTCTCACTTTCATCACATCTCCACTATGTATTAATTATTAGAATCATGAATAAAAATCAAAGCTCTAGAGTTAGCCTCTCCACTAAACCGGACTTATTCATTTCATTCTCACATGACCAACCTTGGTCTTTCTTTTCAAATTTCATTCCATTTCATTTCCAATGCCGGGGGAGACTTAGCTACTCTTTTGTTCAATTTCCAATTCACAAATTCCAATTCGAGCCTTTTCAACTCATAATTCAATTTATAGTCTCACAGACTTTCTTTATCATGATCTTAGCTTTTCATATTCGGTTAATTCTCATTTCAATCTATGATCCCTTTCATGTAAATTCATGCAACAACAAATGGAATTACCAACATCAATCACAGGATTCACAACTTTTAACAGAAATCAAATGAAATCTCTGACATATCAAAATATACTCTGGACAGTCGACTTGGAGAAAGTCCAGTCAACTTGTTCAGTCAAATCAAGTTCTTCATAACCACTCGGGAGAGTCGACTGCTGCACATGGCCAGTCGGCTGTCCCGCAACTTTCTATGCTCAAAATGTCATTCACGTGACAGTCGACTGTCAACAAATCAGTCGTCTGTCCTGGTCTTAACAGTACATATCCATGTTCAGCTCAGTCGACTTGCTACTCGCATTAGGTCGACTGGACAGGTTCACATTTCAAATTAAGGATTATCTTTCCATCAGTTCTTACATGCACATGCATCATGGTGTCAAATTACAATATACATATATTCATGCTTCAAAAACACGTGGTTTCTTAACTGTTTAGTAACATCACAACATGGAATTTAAAATAACTAATATTGTCTTTTCTTCAGGGAGTGTTAAACATGCGTTTACACTCGTTCATAACTTTCTTGCAGAGATGAAATATTAATCTCAATTTATTATACTAGGAAAACACAATGGCAATATCTCATTTCGTAGAATTACTGGACTATTCATAGTTTAATCAATGCATCAGTCGGCTGTTCATAGCATCAGTCGACTGCACAGGTCATTCTTAGTTTCATTAATTATCACTAGTTCTTTCCACATGTTCATGTCTTCTCAGTCATATGCAACATGGAAGATACAAAATTAGCATTTCTTATATCTTTTTAGTCTGTACACATGTATATCATGAAACATCTTAGCAAATCATAAAACATATGTCTCGTACCAGTCGACTTGTCTACGCAGCAGTCGACTGTACAGACCCAATTCGCTTTTATTTACAGTGTCATTACTACACTATTAGTCTTTCACAATTATCATCATAAACATACTCAGGCAATTCTAATACGTTTGAGTTTACTTCTCATAAGCATAGTAGCATTCTTCATAATCATAGCATATTTTCTACACTAGAAGTCCTGAGAAACACCCACCTTATTGACGAAATAATCGAACTCCGGAAAAGTTCCTTAATGCAATGCACCACCCCTTGCTCCTTGCCGAAAATCTCCAGAAGATGATGCCCGGTCTCCACAAAATAACACACACCACTTTCTCACAATATAGTTCTCTTACAAAAATAATCTTTAGTGTAAAGGAACAATGGATGAGAGGGATATTTATACACCAAATGGAGTGAGATGGAGGGCTAGGATTCAGTAGATGGTTATTGGATCAAAGGCTAGGATACACTAGGGAGTTGTAAAAACCACCCACACCCTAAATAACTACCCATGTCTCCAACCCACTTCTCATTCCAACCGGCCAAACAAGGGGGTGTGTTCTACACGTGTATGCAACATGCACGTGTATGCTCCAATCACCCTACAAAAACTTGTACACAATGACACGTAAAAAAAAACAAGAGAAATGCTACACACTACAAATTGTAAAGAATAAAAGATTTAGTGCCATGGGCTTAAATTAATTGGGCCAAGATAAATATTCTAAAAGAAAAATATGTAAACTAACATTTGGGCTATAGGAAAATGCTTCATGGAAAACAATATTCTTATTCATCATGTTGAAAATAATAGCCAAAATATTACACGTGCACACTACGTGCAAAAATAAATAATTCTTCATATATTTGAAAAATCAGGGTATTACAACACTCCCTCCTTAGAATAGTTCCGTCCCCGGAACTACGATCAAGAGTGAGAAAAACAGAAAATACAACACAACAACATGAACAAAAGATACAAAGATACAATCAAGCAAAAAGCTCAGGATAATCCTTTAACATCCTTTCCTCAGACTCCCAAGTAACCTCTTCAACCAAGTGGTTTCTCCAGACTACTTTGACCATCGGTATCGTCTTATTCCTCAAGACTTTTTCTCGACGATCAACAATCTCGATAGGAGACTCGATGTAATTCAGATCTAACTACAAATCTTCCGGCACTTCAGGCAAATGATGACTCGGATCTGGAATATAACCTCTCAGCATAGACACATGAAAGACATTGTGCACCTGAGACAACTCTTCCGGTAATTCAAGCCGGTAAGCAGTTTTCCCGATCCTTTTCAATATCATGTACGGGCCTATAAACCTCGGGGCTAACTTCCCGCCTTTGCCAAATCGAACCACACCTTTACTGGGTGATACCTTCAGAAAGACGAAGTCACCAACCTCAAACTCAATGTCCCTTCTCCGGTTGTCTGCATAGCTTTTCTGCCTGCTCTGGGCTTCCACCAACCTTTTCCTGATCAGAACAATCTTCTCAGAGGTTTGCTGCACAAGCTCAGGACCAAACAACTGACGCTCCCCAACTTCATACCAACAAACAGGAGTCCTGCACTTCCTGCCATACAAAGCTTCGTACGGCGCCATCCCGATGCTAGCCTGAAAACTGTTGTTGTAGGCAAACTCTACCAAAGGTAAATGCCTTTCCCAACTGCCTCCAAAGTCTAGTATACAACACTGAAGCATATCCTCAAGAATACGGTTGACTCTCTCAGTCTACCCATCGGTTTGCGGATGAAAAACAGTGCTGAAATCTGTCTTGGTACCCAAAGCTGTCTGAAGACTCCTCCAGAAATGCGAAGTAAACCGCACATCTCGATCAGACACAATAGTTGAAGGAACACCATGAAGCCTGACAATCTCGCCAACATACATCTCAGCCAACTTGTCCATCGAAGCAGTGAGTTTCATTGCCAAAAAGTGAGCGGACTTGGTCAGTCGATCGACTATAACCCAAATTGCATCATTGCCTTTAAGACTCTTAGGCAATCCCGTGATGAAATCCATACTGATGTTATCCCACTTCCATTCTGGAATAGGTAACGGCTGTAATAGACCTCCGGATCTCTGTTTTTCAGCTTTGATTGCTGACAAACCTCACACTTCGCAACAAATTCAGCCACATCCCGCTTCAAACCTGACCACCAGAAATGCTGTTTGATGTCTTTGTACATCTTAGTACTCCCAGGATGTTCCGACAAAAGAGTAGCATGTGCCTCCTGAAGAATACTCTCTTTCAGGTCCGCCTGATTTGGAACACATAGTCTATCTTCGAACCACAGCACTCCATCCCTGATTTGAAATCCGAGCAACCTGCCAGCATTAGCCTGCTCCTTCATCTCCAAGATATCAGCATCAACTTCCTGGCTTGCAATGATCCTTGCATTCAGAGTAGGCTGAAGCCTCAACTGAGCCAAAGATGCTCCTAATCCTTGCAAGACCACCTCAATACCTGCCCGATCCAACACCTCAATCAGATGCTTCTGAGTTGTAATCAAACTGGCCAAACTGCTCTTGCGACTAAGTGCATCAACCACAACATTAGCTTTCCCAGGATGATACTTGATCTCAGGTCGCATGTCCTCGAGCACTTCTAACCATCTCTGCTGCCTCAGATTCAGATCCCTCTGCTGATATATGTACTTCAAGCTCTTGTGGTCCGTGTACATGTTCAATTTCTCACCGTACACGTAGTGCCTCCACTGCTTCAGGGCAAAGATAATCGCAGCCAACTCCAGATCATGAGTCGGGTAATTCTTCTCATGTGGTCGTAGTTGCCTAGACCCATAAGTGATTACTCTTCCTTCTTGCATTAAGACACAACCAAGCCCACGATGTGAAGCATCGCTATAAACATCATACTCAACACCTGCTCTAGGCAAAGCTAGGATAGGTGCAGTAGTCAGCTTCTCTTTCAACTCCTGAAAGCTCGCCTCACAATGCTTAGTCCACTTGAAGCTCACATTCTTCTTGGTCAGTCCAGTAAGCGGTACAACTATCTAAGCATAACCTTGAATGAATCTCCTGTAGTATCCAGTCATCCCAAGAAAACTTCTGACTTCCTTTACTGTAGTAGGCCTAGCCCAGTCTCTCACTGCCTCTATCTTCTGAGGGTCAGTTGCCACTCACTCCTTAGAAAGGATGTGACCTAGGAATGCCACTTCAGATTTCCAGAAATCACACTTGGATAACTTAGCATACAACTTCTGCTCTTCCAACTTCTTCAAAACTGCTGCCAGATGCTCAGTGTGCTCCTCCTCTGACTTGGAGTACACGAGAATATCGTCGATAAACACCATGACGAAAGAATCAATGAACGGCCTCAGAACTCTGTTCATCAAATCCATGAAGATTGCGGGTGCATTCGTCACTCCGAATGGCATAACTAAGAATTCGTAATGCCCATGTCGAGTTCTAAATGCAGTTTTGTGCACATCTTCGGCTTTCACTCGAACTTGGTGATATCCTGATCGAAGATCTATTTTGGAGAAAATAGCTGCTCCTTGTAGACAATCGAACAAGTCATCAATTCTAGGAATAGGATACTTATTCTGAACAGTGACCTTATTCAGCTCTCGGTAATCGATACACATTCTCATCGATCCATCCTTCTTCTTTACCAAAAGCACTGGTGCTCCCTAAGGTGACGCACTAGGTTGAATAAAGCCTTTCTCCAACAGTTCCTCAATCTGTCGTTTCACCTCATCCTGTTCCACTGGAGCTATCCTATACGGTGCCTTAGAAATGGGTGCACTTCCCGATTGAACAGTGATGCTGAACTCTACATCACGATGCGGGGGTAACCCAGGAAAATCATCCAAGAACACAGTTGGATAGTCCCGAACTACAGGAATCCCTTGCAATTCCACAGGAGTCTCTTCCTTGCGGATAGTTGCCACCAGCTTAGAACACTTCTGCTTCCCTTAGAAAGTGACTTCAGGTCCACCTGGAGCCTTCACTGTTACCGTCTTGGTCTTACACTCGATGCTTGCACTGTACACCGACATCCAATCAATGCCAATGATAACATCGACTCCCAAGATAGTCAGCTCGATCAGATCAATGCCAAAGACTCGATCTCCAATCACAATCTCGCAATCAGCATAATACCGATCAGTGGTCAAAGTTTCCTCTAATGGAGTAGCTACTGCTAAGATCTTGCCTGGAAAAATCTTCGGTTCCACTCCCAACACTTTAGCAAATTTAGGAGACACAAATGTATGAGAGGATCCAGTATCGAACAACACAACAGCTTTCATTCCATTAAGATAAAGTTCGCCTGTTACATAATACACACCATTACATAACAGTTTCACAATATGAACGGGAAGAAGAAATGACAAAAACCACTAAACATCAGCCCTCGTACCAGTGATGACATGATCAACCTCATTAGCATCAGCTTCCGTCAAGGCAAATACTCGTCCTGGCTGGTACGGCCGCTTCCCAGTCTGCTGCACTGGTGCATTGCGATTCTCCTTTCGTGGTTTGAGACATTGAGATTGGTAATGTCCCATTTCACCACAGTTGAAGCAAGTCACCGCAGGAGGTCTCACCACATTGTTCCCAGGTCCTCCAGCCACACTAACAGTGTTCGCCCCTGTCGGTTCGAACCTCTGTGCAGATGGTTGGCCCTTGAAACTCCCAGAATGTGCAGGCCTCTTTCTAGACTGCCAGTTGTTCCTCCGGTTCTGAACAATATGGAACTGCTCCATATCCACCTCCGTCGCTGCTGCCCTCTTGACCAACTTGTCAAATCGCTCTGTAACGCCCCGAATCCCAAATACACTGAATTCGAGATGTTCTACAGGATCTTTTCGCTTTCTTCAGTACAATTTTACAAGGAATTTAAACTTTCACTTTACATCAGAGTTACATCATATATTACATTTACATTTGCACAGCAGAAGTAAAAATATACAACATTTGAATAAATATACAACAACATGGTAAAATCTTTATGCATCCATTCCTCTTTAACCTTTAACATGTCATTTATCCTGCATACAAAACTGTGGGTACGTCAGTTTATTCAACCGACGATAATTATACATGGCCATCCTCTCTATGCCAGAAACAGTATAACGATTCTCATTTCTTAACAGATCACAAACTTGTTCACATAACAATTAAAGTAAGGGGGAAAATCTTAATGATGTCGTGTCGTGATCGTGCACTTAATCCTTAATGCAATTAGTTAATTTACATGACACTAATGCGCACTTATTCGGATTCTATGCATCCCATACTACATAGGTCCGAGGGCAAGCCTCTTAATCGTTCTTCATTTTCGTAGGGTTCAATCCCTCGCCATGACTTAATCTACTACTGTAATTACGGTGAGTATCCTAGATGATCTATGAGTACAAGCACGTGCACTGGACCCTGGAGGGGAACCCCACGCCATGTCTTGACTCATCAAGCATGCATTCTGTGGCAATTCAGCCTCCTCCCTGAACACGATCCTCTTGCAGTCACCAAACATCCCACAAGCGTGGCTAAAGTCCGATCATTACTGAGTTGTGCCCACGCCATGTCTTGACTCATCAAGCATGCATTCTGTGGCTCACACACCCGCACCGTAAACTCTAGTTCTCATACTTATGTTTTCTCTCACTTTCATCACATCTCCACTATGTATTAATTATTAGAATCATGAATAAAAATCAAAGCTCTAGAGTTAGCCTCTCCACTAAACCGGACTTATTCATTTCATTCTCACATGACCAACCTTGGTCTTTCTTTTCAAATTTCATTCCATTTCATTTCCAATGCCGGGGGAGACTTAGCTACTCTTTTGTTCAATTTCCAATTCACAAATTCCAATTCGAGCCTTTTCAACTCATAATTCAATTTATAGTCTCACAGACTTTCTTTATCATGATCTTAGCTTTTCATATTCGGTTAATTCTCATTTCAATCTATGATCCCTTTCATGTAAATTCATGCAACAACAAATGGAATTACCAACATCAATCACAGGATTCACAACTTTTAACAGAAATCAAATGAAATCTCTGACATATCAAAATATACTCTGGACAGTCGACTTGGAGAAAGTCCAGTCAACTTGTTCAGTCAAATCAAGTTCTTCATAACCACTCGGGAGAGTCGACTGCTGCACATGGCCAGTCGGCTGTCCCGCAACTTTCTATGCTCAAAATGTCATTCACGTGACAGTCGACTGTCAACAAATCAGTCGTCTGTCCTGGTCTTAACAGTACATATCCATGTTCAGCTCAGTCGACTTGCTACTCGCATTAGGTCGACTGGACAGGTTCACATTTCAAATTAAGGATTATCTTTCCATCAGTTCTTACATGCACATGCATCATGGTGTCAAATTACAATATACATATATTCATGCTTCAAAAACACGTGGTTTCTTAACTGTTTAGTAACATCACAACATGGAATTTAAAATAACTAATATTGTCTTTTCTTCAGGGAGTGTTAAACATGCGTTTACACTCGTTCATAACTTTCTTGCAGAGATGAAATATTAATCTCAATTTATTATACTAGGAAAACACAATGGCAATATCTCATTTCGTAGAATTACTGGATTATTCATAGTTTAATCAATGCATCAGTCGGCTGTTCATAGCATCAGTCGACTGCACAGGTCATTCTTAGTTTCATTAATTATCACTAGTTCTTTCCACATGTTCATGTCTTCTCAGTCATATGCAACATGGAAGATACAAAATTAGCATTTCTTATATCTTTTTAGTCTGTACACATGTATATCATGAAACATCTTAGCAAATCATAAAACATATGTCTCGTACCAGTCGACTTGTCTACGCAGCAGTCGACTGTACAGACCCAATTCGCTTTTATTTACAGTGTCATTACTACACTATTAGTCTTTCACAATTATCATCATAAACATACTCAGGCAATTCTAATACGTTTGAGTTTACTTCTCATAAGCATAGTAGCATTCTTCATAATCATAGCATATTTTCTACACTAGAAGTCCTGAGAAACACCCACCTTATTGACGAAATAATCGAACTCCGGAAAAGTTCCTTAATGCAATGCACCACCCCTTGCTCCTTGCCGAAAATCTCCAGAAGATGATGCCCGGTCTCCACAAAATAACACACACCACTTTCTCACAATATAGTTCTCTTACAAAAATAATCTTTAGTGTAAAGGAACAATGGATGAGAGGGATATTTATACACCAAATGGAGTGAGATGGAGGGCTAGGATTCAGTAGATGGTTATTGGATCAAAGGCTAGGATACACTAGGGAGTTGTAAAAACCACCCACACCCTAAATAACTACCCATGTCTCCAACCCACTTCTCATTCCAACCGGCCAAACAAGGGGGTGTGTTCTACACGTGTATGCAACATGCACGTGTATGCTCCAATCACCCTACAAAAACTTGTACACAATGACACGTAAAAAAAAACAAGAGAAATGCTACACACTACAAATTGTAAAGAATAAAAGATTTAGTGCCATGGGCTTAAATTAATTGGGCCAAGATAAATATTCTAAAAGAAAAATATGTAAACTAACATTTGGGCTATAGGAAAATGCTTCATGGAAAACAATATTCTTATTCATCATGTTGAAAATAATAGCCAAAATATTACACGTGCACACTACGTGCAAAAATAAATAATTCTTCATATATTTGAAAAATCAGGGTATTACAACACTCCCTCCTTAGAATAGTTCCGTCCCCGGAACTACGATCAAGAGTGAGAAAAACAGAAAATACAACACAACAACATGAACAAAAGATACAAAGATACAATCAAGCAAAAAGCTCAGGATAATCCTTTAACATCCTTTCCTCAGACTCCCAAGTAACCTCTTCAACCAAGTGGTTTCTCCAGACTACTTTGACCATCGGTATCGTCTTATTCCTCAAGACTTTTTCTCGACGATCAACAATCTCGATAGGAGACTCGATGTAATTCAGATCTAACTACAAATCTTCCGGCACTTCAGGCAAATGATGACTCGGATCTGGAATATAACCTCTCAGCATAGACACATGAAAGACATTGTGCACCTGAGACAACTCTTCCGGTAATTCAAGCCGGTAAGCAGTTTTCCCGATCCTTTTCAATATCATGTACGGGCCTATAAACCTCGGGGCTAACTTCCCGCCTTTGCCAAATCGAACCACACCTTTACTGGGTGATACCTTCAGAAAGACGAAGTCACCAACCTCAAACTCAATGTCCCTTCTCCGGTTGTCTGCATAGCTTTTCTGCCTGCTCTGGGCTTCCACCAACCTTTTCCTGATCAGAACAATCTTCTCAGAGGTTTGCTGCACAAGCTCAGGACCAAACAACTGACGCTCCCCAACTTCATACCAACAAACAGGAGTCCTGCACTTCCTGCCATACAAAGCTTCGTACGGCGCCATCCCGATGCTAGCCTGAAAACTGTTGTTGTAGGCAAACTCTACCAAAGGTAAATGCCTTTCCCAACTGCCTCCAAAGTCTAGTATACAACACTGAAGCATATCCTCAAGAATACGGTTGACTCTCTCAGTCTACCCATCGGTTTGCGGATGAAAAACAGTGCTGAAATCTGTCTTGGTACCCAAAGCTGTCTGAAGACTCCTCCAGAAATGCGAAGTAAACCGCACATCTCGATCAGACACAATAGTTGAAGGAACACCATGAAGCCTGACAATCTCGCCAACATACATCTCAGCCAACTTGTCCATCGAAGCAGTGAGTTTCATTGCCAAAAAGTGAGCGGACTTGGTCAGTCGATCGACTATAACCCAAATTGCATCATTGCCTTTAAGACTCTTAGGCAATCCCGTGATGAAATCCATACTGATGTTATCCCACTTCCATTCTGGAATAGGTAACGGCTGTAATAGACCTCCGGGTCTCTGTTTTTCAGCTTTGATTGCTGACAAACCTCACACTTCGCAACAAATTCAGCCACATCCCGCTTCAAACCTGACCACCAGAAATGCTGTTTGATGTCTTTGTACATCTTAGTACTCCCAGGATGTTCCGACAAAAGAGTAGCATGTGCCTCCTGAAGAATACTCTCTTTCAGGTCCGCCTGATTTGGAACACATAGTCTATCTTCGAACCACAGCACTCCATCCCTGATTTGAAATCCGAGCAACCTGCCAGCATTAGCCTGCTCCTTCATCTCCAAGATATCAGCATCAACTTCCTGGCTTGCAATGATCCTTGCATTCAGAGTAGGCTGAAGCCTCAACTGAGCCAAAGATGCTCCTAATCCTTGCAAGACCACCTCAATACCTGCCCGATCCAACACCTCAATCAGATGCTTCTGAGTTGTAATCAAACTGGCCAAACTGCTCTTGCGACTAAGTGCATCAACCACAACATTAGCTTTCCCAGGATGATACTTGATCTCAGGTCGCATGTCCTCGAGCACTTCTAACCATCTCTGCTGCCTCAGATTCAGATCCCTCTGCTGATATATGTACTTCAAGCTCTTGTGGTCCGTGTACATGTTCAATTTCTCACCGTACACGTAGTGCCTCCACTGCTTCAGGGCAAAGATAATCGCAGCCAACTCCAGATCATGAGTCGGGTAATTCTTCTCATGTGGTCGTAGTTGCCTAGACCCATAAGTGATTACTCTTCCTTCTTGCATTAAGACACAACCAAGCCCACGATGTGAAGCATCGCTATAAACATCATACTCAACACCTGCTCTAGGCAAAGCTAGGATAGGTGCAGTAGTCAGCTTCTCTTTCAACTCCTGAAAGCTCGCCTCACAATGCTTAGTCCACTTGAAGCTCACATTCTTCTTGGTCAGTCCAGTAAGCGGTACAACTATCTAAGCATAACCTTGAATGAATCTCCTGTAGTATCCAGTCATCCCAAGAAAACTTCTGACTTCCTTTACTGTAGTAGGCCTAGCCCAGTCTCTCACTGCCTCTATCTTCTGAGGGTCAGTTGCCACTCACTCCTTAGAAAGGATGTGACCTAGGAATGCCACTTCAGATTTCCAGAAATCACACTTGGATAACTTAGCATACAACTTCTGCTCTTCCAACTTCTTCAAAACTGCTGCCAGATGCTCAGTGTGCTCCTCCTCTGACTTGGAGTACACGAGAATATCGTCGATAAACACCATGACGAAAGAATCAATGAACGGCCTCAGAACTCTGTTCATCAAATCCATGAAGATTGCGGGTGCATTCGTCACTCCGAATGGCATAACTAAGAATTCGTAATGCCCATGTCGAGTTCTAAATGCAGTTTTGTGCACATCTTCGGCTTTCACTCGAACTTGGTGATATCCTGATCGAAGATCTATTTTGGAGAAAATAGCTGCTCCTTGTAGACAATCGAACAAGTCATCAATTCTAGGAATAGGATACTTATTCTGAACAGTGACCTTATTCAGCTCTCGGTAATCGATACACATTCTCATCGATCCATCCTTCTTCTTTACCAAAAGCACTGGTGCTCCCTAAGGTGACGCACTAGGTTGAATAAAGCCTTTCTCCAACAGTTCCTCAATCTGTCGTTTCACCTCATCCTGTTCCACTGGAGCTATCCTATACGGTGCCTTAGAAATGGGTGCACTTCCCGATTGAACAGTGATGCTGAACTCTACATCACGATGCGGGGGTAACCCAGGAAAATCATCCAAGAACACAGTTGGATAGTCCCGAACTACAGGAATCCCTTGCAATTCCACAGGAGTCTCTTCCTTGCGGATAGTTGCCACCAGCTTAGAACACTTCTGCTTCCCTTAGAAAGTGACTTCAGGTCCACCTGGAGCCTTCACTGTTACCGTCTTGGTCTTACACTCGATGCTTGCACTGTACACCGACATCCAATCAATGCCAATGATAACATCGACTCCCAAGATAGTCAGCTCGATCAGATCAATGCCAAAGACTCGATCTCCAATCACAATCTCGCAATCAGCATAATACCGATCAGTGGTCAAAGTTTCCTCTAATGGAGTAGCTACTGCTAAGATCTTGCCTGGAAAAATCTTCGGTTCCACTCCCAACACTTTAGCAAATTTAGGAGACACAAATGTATGAGAGGATCCAGTATCGAACAACACAACAGCTTTCATTCCATTAAGATAAAGTTCGCCTGTTACATAATACACACCATTACATAACAGTTTCACAATATGAACGGGAAGAAGAAATGACAAAAACCACTAAACATCAGCCCTCGTACCAGTGATGACATGATCAACCTCATTAGCATCAGCTTCCGTCAAGGCAAATACTCGTCCTGGCTGGTACGGCCGCTTCCCAGTCTGCTGCACTGGTGCATTGCGATTCTCCTTTCGTGGTTTGAGACATTGAGATTGGTAATGTCCCATTTCACCACAGTTGAAGCAAGTCACCGCAGGAGGTCTCACCACATTGTTCCCAGGTCCTCCAGCCACACTAACAGTGTTCGCCCCTGTCGGTTCGAACCTCTGTGCAGATGGTTGGCCCTTGAAACTCCCAGAATGTGCAGGCCTCTTTCTAGACTGCCAGTTGTTCCTCCGGTTCTGAACAATATGGAACTGCTCCATATCCACCTCCGTCGCTGCTGCCCTCTTGACCAACTTGTCAAATCGCTCTGTAACGCCCCGAATCCCAAATACACTGAATTCGAGATGTTCTACAGGATCTTTTCGCTTTCTTCAGTACAATTTTACAAGGAATTTAAACTTTCACTTTACATCAGAGTTACATCATATATTACATTTACATTTGCACAGCAGAAGTAAAAATATACAACATTTGAATAAATATACAACAACATGGTAAAATCTTTATGCATCCATTCCTCTTTAACCTTTAACATGTCATTTATCCTGCATACAAAACTGTGGGTACGTCAGTTTATTCAACCGACGATAATTATACATGGCCATCCTCTCTATGCCAGAAACAGTATAACGATTCTCATTTCTTAACAGATCACAAACTTGTTCACATAACAATTAAAGTAAGGGGGAAAATCTTAATGATGTCGTGTCGTGATCGTGCACTTAATCCTTAATGCAATTAGTTAATTTACATGACACTAATGCGCACTTATTCGGATTCTATGCATCCCATACTACATAGGTCCGAGGGCAAGCCTCTTAATCGTTCTTCATTTTCGTAGGGTTCAATCCCTCGCCATGACTTAATCTACTACTGTAATTACGGTGAGTATCCTAGATGATCTATGAGTACAAGCACGTGCACTGGACCCTGGAGGGGAACCCCACGCCATGTCTTGACTCATCAAGCATGCATTCTGTGGCAATTCAGCCTCCTCCCTGAACACGATCCTCTTGCAGTCACCAAACATCCCATAAGCGTGGCTAAAGTCCGATCATTACTGAGTTGTGCCAATGCCATGTCTTGACTCATCAAGCATGCATTCTGTGGCTCACACACCCGCACCGTAAACTCTAGTTCTCATACTTATGTTTTCTCTCACTTTCATCACATCTCCACTATGTATTAATTATTAGAATCATGAATAAAAATCAAAGCTCTAGAGTTAGCCTCTCCACTAAACCGGACTTATTCATTTCATTCTCACATGACCAACCTTGGTCTTTCTTTTCAAATTTCATTCCATTTCATTTCCAATACCGGGGGAGACTTAGCTACTCTTTTGTTCAATTTCCAATTCACAATTTCCAATTCGAGCCTTTTCAACTCATAATTCAATTTATAGTCTCACAGACTTTCTTTATCATGATCTTAGCTTTTCATATTCGGTTAATTCTCATTTCAATCTATGATCCCTTTCATGTAAATTCATGCAACAACAAATGGAATTACCAACATTAATCACAGGATTCACAACTTTTAACAGAAATCAAATGAAATCTCTGACATATCAAAATATACTCTGGACAGTCGACTTGGAGAAAGTCCAGTCGACTTGTTCAGTCAAATCAAGTTCTTCATAACCACTCGGGAGAGTCGACTGCTGCACATGGCCAGTTGGCTGTCCCGCAACTTTCTATGCTCAAAATGTCATTCACGTGACAGTCGACTGTCAACAAATCAGTCGTCTGTCCTGGTCTTAACAGTACATATCCATGTTCAGGTCAGTCGACTTGCTACTCGCATTAGGTCGACTGGACAGGTTCACATTTCAAATTAAGGATTATCTTTCCATCAGTTCTTACATGCACATGCATCATGGTGTCAAATTACAATATACATATATTCATGCTTCAAAAACACGTGGTTTCTTAACTGTTTAGTAACATCACAACATGGAATTTAAAATAACTAATATTGTCTTTTCTTCAGGGAGTGTTAAACATGCGTTTACACTCATTCATAACTTTCTTGCAGAGATGAAATATTAATCTCAATTTATTATACTTGGAAAACACAATGGAAATATCTCATTTCGTAGAATTACTGGACTATTCATAGTTTAATCAATGCATCAGTCGGCTGTTCATAGCATCAGTCGACTGCACAGGTCATTCTTAGTTTCATTAATTATCACTAGTTCTTTCCACATGTTCATGTCTTCACAGTCATATGCAACATGGAAGATACAAAATTAGCATTTCTTATATCTTTTTAGTCTGTACACATGTATATCATGAAACATCTTAGCAAATCATAAAACATATGTCTCGTACCAGTCGACTTGTCTACGCGGCAGTCGACTGTACAGACCCAATTCGCTTTTATTTACAGTGTCATTACTACACTATTAGTCTTTCACAATTATCATCATAAACATACTCAGGCAATTCTAATACGTTTGAGTTTACTTCTCATAAGCATAGTAGCATTCTTCATAATCATAGCATATTTCCTACACTAGAAGTCCTGAGAAACACCCACCTTATTGACGAAATAATCGAACTCCAGAAAAGTTCCTTAATGCAATGCACCACCCCTTGCTCCTTGCTCCTTGCTCCTTGCCGAAAATCTCCAGAAGATGATGCCTGGTCTCCACAAAGTAACACACACCACTTTCTCACAATATAGTTCTCTTACAAAAATAATCTTTAGTGTAAAGGAACAATGGATGAGAGGGATATTTATACACCAAATGGAGTGAGATGGAGGACTAGGATTCAGTAGATGGTTATTTGATCAAAGGCTAGGATGCACTAGGGAGTTGTAAAAACCACCCACACCCTAAATAACTACCCATATCTCCAACCCACTTCTCATTCCAACCGGCCAAACAAGGGGGTGTGTTCTACACGTGTATGCAACATGCACGTGTATGCACCAATCACCCTACAAAAACTTGTACACAATGACACGTAAAAAAAAACAAGAGAAATGCTACACACTACAAATTGTAGAGAATAAAAGATTAGTTCCAGGGCTTAAATTAATTGGGCCAAGATAAATATTCTAAAAGAAAAATAAGTAAACTAACATTTGGGCTATAGGAAAATGCTTCATGGAAAACAATATTCTTATTCATCATGTTGAAAATAATAGCCAAAATATTACACGTGCACACTACGTGCAAAAATAAATAATTCTTCATATATTTGAAAAATCAGGGTATTACAATACTGGTCTTTTCAAAGAAGTAACATTTTCCTAAGGACTTGGGAATCTAAGAATCCCACTCCCCATGGGAAAATTTTTGTGGTGGCAAAAAAATTCGTAGGAATCTTAGTTTCCTCGGAATTTGAAATTGAAAATTAGCATACCAAATATGGGAAACTAAATTCCCAAGTTAAGATTCTCAGGAAACAAAAAAAATCCTTGTACCAAGCGCCCCCTAAAAGACAAGGCTTTATTAACTTTTAAAACATTTTTTAGAGATAAAATTGTCTTTTCATGAGAAGTGGGCCCCACTATATTTATAACATAAGCCACCCATTGACTGCACTCTTGAAGACTACTTATTCCTTTTTATTTGAGCTAACTAGGTCAGCTTTTGCTAAAGGTAACAAACATGGACAACATTGTACACGTCTTTGGTATCACTAAAGTCTCATTAACTTTAGCCCACAAGATCTAGATGGATAAATGATAAATTATTCATTGCTCTATATAACCCAAAATGGATAATTCTTCGATAATCCCTCCTGGAGTCTGGGGTCTAATTTAATTTAACTATCTATCCATCTAATTGACTTTTCCAATGTGGGATTATTATTCGAGCCACAACCTCAACAATCTCCACCTTAGCTCGAATCCCGGAGAGAGAATAGTAACCATCGAGTAAGAACTTTGGAGAACTTCAGAGGTTCATAGTCTTTACCTTAAACTATATTTTATGTGCATCCGTCTCTTGTTGCTTGACACTACAATGTTGATTCACCAACCTCATGACTTGACAAAGCCTACGCCACTAATTAACTAGACACAATTACTTCGCACTCAAATAATATCCCACATCAGCCCAATATCTTAACAATGAGCTCTAATACAACTTGTTATCACTAAATGCCTATCAACTTTGGCCCACATAACCTAGATGGATAGATGATAAATTATTCATTGTCATATATATAACCCAAAATGGATAATCCCTCTTGAAGTATATGGTCTAATCTAATTTATCCATCTATCCATCTAATTGTTTTTTTTTTCAATGTGGGAATATTATTCGAGAAATGTCAATTTATTCTGCAACTAAAGGTACATCCAAAATAAATACGATATAATTTGTCTGTTTTATGTAATACTAAATGTTTGCGTGTTTTATTTTTTGAAGGTGCTATCAATCAGCTTACAAAAAAATTAGATTGTGAGTGGACAAATGATAATATCCACATATTGCATGCACCAAGACTTACAGGAAGCCGACTTGCTCAACTGGTTAGTCCATGTTGGATTTATGTCTTGCATACTCGTACGATAAAAAGAGAAGACTGTGAATGCGAGAAGAGGTCAGAGCGAAGATTGAAGAAGAAGGGAGCATCAGCAAAGCAACAGGCAGGGATAACAATTGATAGTCTAGTGTCCATTTGGACAGTCGACCGCCGTTTCTTTGCTGTCAACTACACTTTATGGTAGTCAACCGCTTTGGGGCAGCAGCAGTGAATTGGGTCGAGTCCTGGGAATTTGATTGAACTTCTTCTACAAGCACAATCGTACGGTTCTTATCACATGGTTACCTTTTCAGGAATATCGGACGATTATTGTATCAATATATTAAATTAGGTTTTCTTTAGATCTCTATATATTATTGTATTTACCTCCTTTAAGAAAGAATAGTAAATACTTTATTGAAAAGAGTTTATGAGGTTTTCCAAATATAAATACTTTATAGAAGTAAAGCAAAATAAAGTATTTCTATATGAGTGGATCCCTGTCGAATAAGGCACAAAATCATTTAGATGTCATTTCAAACATGAGGTTCTAAATGGAGCAATGTGCAACATCCATTACAAGAGGAATTGGATTTTTTTTAATATATGCCTTTTTTTAACACTATTTACAAACAGGGGACACTTGTCAAGCTAATTGTGTTTGGCAACTCAACAACTATAGTCGCCATTCCCAACAAGGAGTTTAGTTATTCCGTGCTCGCCGTTAAGAACGACAACCCTAGTTTTATCTACTTTGGAGAAACTCATTGTTCTTATCGGCAAGTGTAGTTCAAAAGTATCAAGCAAGACTCGTTGTTCCCAACAACAAGGTTCTTTATACTAGACTCGCTGTTGGGAGCAGCGAGGTAATCTGAAATTTCATAGAGAGTGAAATTCTCCGTTGGACTTAGTGAATTTTCAAAAAAAAAAAAAAAAAAAAAAAAAAACTATGTGTCACTTTGTGAAATTTCATATAACCTTTTCATTCCCCACAGTGAGTCTAGTATAAAAAATCTCGCCATTAGGAACAGCAAGTCTATACTTTTGAACCAATCTAGCTATTGGGAACGGTGAGTTTTTCCACAAAAAATAAAAGTAGGCCCGCCATTTTCAATGATGAGCACGAAATAACTAACCTCGTCATTAAGAACGGTGAGTGTAATTATTGAGTCTCAAAGAGCAACTGTCCTCTTTTGATAAATAGTTTCGAAAATTGATTTATTTAAAAAAAATCAAGAATTGGATATGTATATTCTATTATTTTCTGCAAGAAGTTGTGTGAAAATTTTGCCGTACTGCCCACTTTTTGAAAATATTTGGCGCTCTGCCCCACTTCTGAAAACAATTAGCGATCTGCCCCTGTTTAGGACACGTCAGCATAAACCGTTATTGGAAATAACGGCATAGGTTATTTACATGCCATTATTTCCAATAACGGCATCTATTTTACTTTTTTTTTCATGCCGTTATTTGGAATAACGACATCTGTATATTTCTTTTACAAGTGTGAATCTACTAACTTTAAAAAATTCTAAGTGTGAAAAAAACTTATAAATAATGCCGTTATCCTGAATAACGGCATTCGAATGTTTGATGCTGTTATTGGAGATAACGGCATCAGTTATATATAAATGAACTCTTGCCGTTGTTTGGAAACAAAGAGAATGAATAATAAGTTTAAAAAAAAATATATAACTGATGCCGTTATTTGGAATAACGGCATCAGTTATAAATTTTTTTTTATATTAACTTATTCGTCAGAGAGGATGAATAATAAGTTATTTTTTTATAAAAAAAACTTTATAACTGATGCCGTTATTCCAAATAACGGTATCAGTATTGAGAATGCCGTAATTTGAAATAATGACATCTGTTATAAGGTTTTCACACTTGCAATTTTTTCTCTAAATGAAGACTACAGGCTGTAAAAAAAACAAAATAACCTATGCCGCTACTCCAAATAACGGCATGACACTTTTTTTAAATATAGATGCCGTTATTGGAATTAACGGCACGTAAATAACCTATGCCGTTATTTTCAATAACGGTTTATGCTGACGTGTCCTAAACTGGGACAGATTGCTAATTGTTTTCGGAAGTGGGGCAAAGCGCCAAATATTTTCAAAAAGTGGGGCAGTAGCAAAATTTTCCAGTTGTGGACCTTGTGGCCTACGAAGCAAGGCTATCTGTATGACCAAACCTTGGACCAGTGTTGTGGACCTTGTGGCCTACGAAGCATAGGAAGCATGGCTATCTGTTAAGTCACAACCTTCCAGCTGCACCTTGGACCAGTGTCGGTGCTACACTATTTTTTGGCTATAAATGTAGAGAGCGCGGAGATCCAAGGGGCGAATAAGAAGAAAACTTGATGGATAGCAGCATCGGTAACAACAGATGGTCGCTCAGTGGAACCACTGCTTTAGTCACTGGAGGGACCAAAGGAATTGGGTAAGTTTCTACACGTTCTTCTTTGTCATTTAGTAATTTTCCCATGCCATTATTAAACAGAGATGAATCAGAATCCATATACAACTCCGTATGAAATGAAACTATAAATATTAAAAATACTGATATACTATAATTAATATTAAACCTTGCACTGAATTATGTATGAAGTATTGTAATCGACATGTATTCATTAATTTAATGCAAAATAGGCGTGCCATAGTGGAAGAGTTGGCTGGCCTTGGGGTCACTGTGTACACATGTTCTCGAAATCAAGCTGAGCTCGACAAATGCTTACGAAAGTGGGAGAGTTTAAAGTTTAGTGTTATCGGGTCAGTTTGTGATGTCTCTTCTCGAGTTGAACTAGAGAAACTAATGGAAAAGGTGTCTTCCACATTCCAAGGGAAATTGAATATACTGGTAAAACTTTTTTTTTTCTTTTAAAACAAAGTGTTTTTTTAAAAAAATGTATAGATTTGTAAATTGAGCATATTTTTTAATTAAAGTATAACATGAGTAGTTAAGCTTAATAATGTAAGCATTGTAATCATAATTTTAAATGAATCTGACATCAAGGTGATATTAGAATCTTATAGATGTGCGTACCTGTCTCCCAAAAGGAACTGATCAAGTTTCTTTTTAGTTAATTACTTGTGATTTTGAGTGGTAACATACTTAGTGCCGGCCCTGAGTTCCTGGGGCCCCAAGGCGAAAGACCCAAATAAGTATTTTTGGGGCCCCTAATTACAATATTACTTTTTTTACGCTCCAAATAAGTTCCTATTTTTATAAGAGGAATACAAATTTGGGATTCTTAAAATTGCCAAAAAATTAGGGGCCTGAGGCGGCCTGCCTCAATGTGGGAACCGACCCTGAACATACTAAAGAATAGGATTAATCAATACCTCTAGAAGAAATTAGAGGGAGTTTGATTACTTCCGATGGGGATAAAATGACCGCAACCTGTTGTGATGGTTTGGGCATGTGAAATGGAGAATAGTAAGGTTGCTGATTTGGAAAATGATTGAACTGTTGCAAATTAACCGAGACAAGGTCTAGAGCTAGATGTACAATCGAGTTAAACGGATTGAGTATGCTAAGATAAGCTATGTCGTGGTTAGTTTTCATGTCCATTTTCTTGTACACTGCGATTATTCTAAGAAGACTAGCTATATAATATTGAATTTTCCTCTCTCTAGATTAATAATGCAGGGACTTTTATTCTGAAGCCAACAAATGACTATACCCTTGAAGACTACTCCTTCCTCATGGCTACTAACTTTGAATCAGTTTTCCATTTGAGCCAACTAGCTCACCCTCTGTTAAAGGCATCAAGCGCGGGCAGTATTATTCACATCTCATCCATTGCTGGGCTAGTATCTCTAAAAGAATGTTCCATTTATGCAGCAACTAAAGGTGTTATGTAATTTCCAACAGAAATGGTTGTATAAAAATAAGAGCACGATATAAAAACTTGGAGATGGTCTTAACTAATGTCTGACTGTTTTGTTTTTTGAAGGAGCCATCAATCAGCTTACAAAAAATCTAGCTTGTGAGTGGGCGAAAGATAATATTCGAACCAACTGCATTGCACCCGGGGTTATAAGAACCCCCCTTGTTGAACCGGTTAGGTCTCTTAATTTTCAGTTCTCATCCTCTTAAGCCAGAAAAATAATGAAAACTCTACATACTAAACATGCATAGTTAATATCCCTAAAAAAGAATCAAATTTGTCATCACAGCTGCACATGTTTTGCATTCGTTGCTTCATCTTTGCGTTGTGAACAATCTTAGTTGGGATTTCGATGATTCTAATTAATTGAGTTTACAGTAGACTGACATTATTTTTAAATTGCAATAGATTCTTGATGACGAGGATAATTTGGCAAGTATAGTCTCTCGAGTTCCTCTTGGGCGCATTGGAGAGCCAGAGGAGATAGCATCTGTAGCAGCATTCCTTTGCATGCCAGCTGCTTCTTATATTACTGGGCAAGTCATTGCTGTCGATGGAGGGTGGACAATCAACGGCTGACAAAATAGATACGATAAGCTTTTATCTTTTTTTATTTTATTTTTTTTTAGGACTATTTACAGAAGCTTATGTTATTTGATCGAAGTACAAATAAAAATAAATATAAGAATTTAATGGTTTGTTTGCCTTTTCTGAATTACGGTCTATATATGCTTTTAATTCTTACTAATGCTTTGGTGCTGGATTCCTGACAAAATTTTGAATTGGAGTGCAGCTTTTCATAATTTGAATGACTAGCTAGTTGGTTTCTCCCCAGTTTTTTCATAAATCATTAGTTCATGATATGTAAAGGATGGAGTCTTCCCATTTTTTGTTAAAGTTAATGAGAGTGTTGAGATTAATTGCATGCAGCCTTTTACATTGAGTTGTCATCACTTGCGATATATGCACCATTTTATTTTATTTTTGGATTCTTGATTATTAGTCACCATTCATGTCTTCGTTCTTGCCTTGGTATGATCCAAGCATGTGCAGGGTGGCCAAGCACGTACAGAGTAGTCGCATTCCTCCAATTTCTAAGTGGGATGCTCAGATTCAATTCCTCCTTTTTTTTTTCTTTTTTTTTTTTCTTTTTCTTCTTTCTTTCTTTCTTTACATAATAGGATAGGATGTAGTTCTAAAGAACTGCAAGTCCTGTTAAACCGATGCTTCATGCATGTCCACCTTCAAGAGATCAAAGTTGATCTAGCCTTTGAACCGCTTGATCTTCGTGATCTGATCTGTCATCTTCTCCAGGAAACTCGAACAAATCCTTGAACCCGAAGCTCTCATACCAATTGTTAGGATTTTTTAGGAAAATTTGACTAAGGATCTTGTTGAGTTATTTGATGTAATCAACACAAACTACTAAGCACATATGAGATCATACAAAACACGCCAAAACACACACAAATTTGTCCCGGTTAGGACTTTCGCCTTAATCCGGGAGAGAAGAAACTCAAGATGTTATTCAACTAGATAAGATACAAGAATATTACAATTCTCACCACTACATTCTCTCAAGTCTCACCAGCAAGTACTAGTTGTTTACAATTGGAGAAACTTTCAAACTCCACCTTCAATGAAGTACTCTCTCTCTTGGCTCTTAATGTAGGTCAATAACAACAATATATAGAGATCTAGAGAAATCCTAGTTTGATATCTTGATACAATAACTATTGGATATACCTGACGAGATAACCCTACGATAAGAGCCGTATGATCTGACTTGAAGAGCAAGTTGGGTTTCTCACGAATCACCAAGACCCGACCCAAATAATCCATCAACGCCGCGTTCGATCAACCGCAGCCCAAGGTCGGTCGACCTTCCCCCTCTCGGGAACTCCTGCATAGTAGGGTGGTCCACCACACCTCAGGATGGTCAACCACAACCTGCTGCTGTTTTTGCTACTAACTGTTTCCCCTTGCTTCCACTTCGTCTCTGATCGTTTTGATTACTTCATCGTCTCATCGTCTTCTTATCCAACATAGTATGCAAGACATAATCCCAACAATCTCTACCTTAGATTGAATACTCATGAATCCACACCTGTGTGATTTAAAATTTTCTAGACTCTTTTCCTTCTCTTCTTACAAACAACTCGTTTGGATGGCTTCCTCTGCTAGTTGAATCTATCTCCACCTGTTTTTCTCCAGCTGTATGCCCCCTCAAGGGCACACCTTAGTAGATATAATCATGGAGGTGCCACCCTCCACACGAACTCCACCTACCTCAAGGCTCTCTCCACCTTTCGACGATATTTGAAAGTCGCAGTCTCGCTCGGATGATTCTAGTGACGGCATACTAGATGGTGCTTTAGGAACAATGGGCTTCGAAACACTTGCGTATGTTTTTCTGTTCCTCCAAAGCTGGTAGACGTTGTGTTGACCCTGCTCAATCCCCCTCTCACCCTTCATCACCTTACGATAACTTTCCCAAACTGATCGAACTCTACCTGGATCTCTGAACCTGTAGTCCCGTGCTTCTAAACTTCTCATGGATATAAGGCTCCGCTTTATCAAAGGAATGTACATGCCTTCCTCTAGTGTGTGTTCCCTTCCGTCTGTCATCTTCGACTCGTTTGTTTTCTCACCCTTACTTCAAAAGTCTTGTCAATTTTCGTTCTCACACAACGACATGATGCAAACTTGTAAGTAGAAACCATCTCTCTCTCTGAATAAACTTGAGAAGAACTAACTAAATCAAAAGAACAAACGGAATCCACATCTAAGGAACTTAAAACAAAAGCACTGTTGAAGCCATCACCTGATTCAGTGATACTGGATTTGGCGCCCTTCTGACTCAACCGCTTGCAACAGTCTCTCATATAATGCTCAATCACTTTGCACTGGTGGCCATGGACCTTACCCCTACATACATTTTTCCTTCTATTCGAAGTACATACCCACCTCCAAGCAACTCACAAAAGTTGATGCCGATTTCTGACTCTCCTTCCAAAGTGCATCCTCCTCCAACCCCTTGTTCATACATGCTGTGAAAAACTTCTCCTTGGTATATTTTTCGTCTAGCACGGTTATCATATTGGATGGATTTGGTGGTGAATATATCGAGTTGAAAACCTTTAGATCATATGCGTTGAACGTCCTCAGTTTAGATAACTTTATATTGAACTCCACTACATGATCTAGAAGAGCGGTAGTTTCCTTCATTGAGAAATCCCACAACTTTCCTTTCTGATGCATCCGACCCTGTAATGACGGTCCTAAGTAGTCAGTTCTGAATCTTGCCCAAAGACATGTCGCGCTTCTCTTATACCTGACTTCGCTCATCGAATACATACGAATTAAACCTAAGGCTTCTATATAAATATCCTCCCAATTCTCCTGCTTTGTGCCGATTAATCTCCTTCTAGGACTAGATCCAAGTCCTGTTAAACCGATGCTTCATGCATGTCCTCCTTCAAGAGATCAAAGTTGGCCTAGCCTTTGAACTGCTTGATCTTTGTGATCTGATCTGCCATCTTCTCCAAGGAACTCGAACAAATCCTTGAACCCGAAGTTCTCATACCAATTGTTAGGATTTTTTAGGAAAACCTAACTGAGGATCTTGTTGAGTTATTTGATGTAATAAACACAAACTACCAAGCACATATGAGATCATACCAAACACACCAAAGCACACACAAGTTTGTCCCGGTTGGAGCTTTTGCCTTAATCCGGGGGAGAAGAAACTCGAGATGTTATTCAACTAGAAAAGATACAAGAATATTACAATTCTCACCACGACCCTCTCAAGCCTCACCAGCAAGTACTAGTTATTTACAATTGGAGAAACTCTCAAACTCCACCTTCAATGAAGTACTATCTCTCTTGGCTCTCAATGTAGGCCAATAACAACAATATATAGAGATCTCGAGAAACCCTAGTTTGATATCTTGATACAATAACTATTGGATATTCCTGAAGAGATAACCCTACGATAAGAGTCGTATGATCTGATTGGAAGAGCAAGTTGGGCTTCTCACGAATCACCAAGACCCGACCCAAATAATCTATCAGTGCAGTGTTCGGTCGACCGCACCCCAAGGTTGTTTGCGGTCGACCGGCCCCCTCTCAGGAACTTCTACATAATAGGGTGGTCGACCGCACCTCAGGACGGTCGACCACAACCCGTTGCTCACTACAAAATAAATAGGAATATGTAGCGTAAATTCCCCGGCGCTTTAGGTTTTCGCCGGGCAAATCCCCGGCGCTTTTTAATACTGCGCCGGCCTTTCAACTAATCCCCGGCGATTGGAAACGCCGGGGAAAACCCCCCACCCACGCACTAAATTCCCCACCTCCCTCTCTCTTTTTTCGTTCGCCCCAAATTACTCGCGCCCTAAATTTCCTGATCACCCGCGCCTCTCTCCGAAAACCCTATCTCTCCGAAAACCCAGCTACTTCGTTCCTCTTTCTTTCAATTTCGTTCCTCTTTCTTTCTTTGATTTTGACGCCCCAATCTCCACTACTTCGTTCCTTTTTCTTTCTTCGATTTCGATATCGTCGATCTCGATTTCGTCGCCTGCCGCTTGCCGCCGTTGGATCTCGTCGCCGCCGCCGTTGGATCTCGTCTCTGCCGCCGTTGGATTGGTGAAGATGGTGAGTTAGTTACTATGCAATCTGCGAATATGGTGTGGATTTTTTAGTTATTGAATTTGGATTTTGTTTTGGATTTGATTTTGTTGGGGATTTGATTTGGATTTGATTTGGATTCTTCAAAATGAGATTCTAGGGTTTTCAAAAGTAAGAAGGAGATGGAGGTTTTGGATCTAGTCTCAGATATCATAAAGAGATTGATAGAAGATAGAAAAATATGGCATACTTCGTTCAATGCATCAAGTTGAATTTATTGGACATATCTTTTAATCCACCTCTAATCCAGAAGATAGATAATTTAGAATATGAAGAAGATGAAAGGTACTTTAGTGAAGAAAGTTTAATAATTTAGAATAGGGCCGGAGATGATTATATTTTTATCATGTTTGTTAAGCAAAGCAAGAAGAATGTTTTTTGCCCATATATACAAAAAGCTTTATAATATTTAGTAGTACTTTGGAAGACAATATATACTGTTTGTAGGAATTTAGATTGTATCCATTTTAGGTTCAGGAGATGAGCTTTTTAAATCCGAACTACATCACTTTGGATACTATAAATGTCATATCTGTTTGTAGCATTTATTTAGTTATAATGCTCTTGATCAGAATTCGACATCGATGAAAAGATAACTATATATGTTTTTGGTCTTTTGGAGGGCAGATATGTGATTTTTATTTTTGGTGTATTTGGTGGAGTACTTTTATGTATTGTTATTCGCTTAGTTGTTCCTGGTTTAGAAAAATTCTGAAGGGTTTTGGAGTTTCACAAAAGAACCCCTCCATTTGTCAAAAAAAAACATCTCAAATATAATGTTATATGATGCGGCCTTGTATCACCCATTGGATTGCAATTGGATGTTGATGAACAATACAAGTAGTCTACCTCTGCAATAGTTTTGCAAAGGATCCAGATCCATTCTGGATCTATTGATCTATGGGTCCTTTACTCCTTTATTTCAAATAACAAGCATCCAAACTAGACCACTTAAATTTTAAAATTTTAATCTATGTCAACCACACTTTTAAGTTGAATTTTGTTGGTTTATGGTGTGGATTTTTGTTGATTTTGGTTGAATTTTGTTGGTTTATGGTGTGGATATTGAATCTGCGTATATGGTTGATTTTGGTAGGAGTTTAGTTAGTGAATGACGACGAGACTCTGAGGGATTGTGCGCAAGGGTTCCAAACAAGCTGCAAGATTGGGCAAGGTGGATTTGGATCTGTTTATAAGGTGACTTTCTCTACCTTTATATTTTTTCATTAATTATTCTCTTCTTGGAGACTGGTGGTATATTCAGTCTGCTATTTGATTGAATTAGTAATTATATTATACATTAGGTGTAATATTTTGAGTTTAGAGTATGCACTACATTCTTTTATTAGATCAACCCGTAAAAAGTAAATAGATAGATGCAAATGAGAATCAAGGTACGTGGTCCATATTTAAGAGGATAATTAAGAAAGGAAAACCAAGAGAAAACAATAAGCCAAAGAAGAAAACAATGAGATTGTAGTTGAGTTTACACGTTGTGGGAATTGTTTGGACTTATGTATTTACTAGGTAAGTTTTGGTGATAAATTGCTCTAGTTGGAGTTCAAGTAAACATTCAATCTCTGCTGGTATTTAGATACAAACTATAGTTGCAGTCATAAATGCATATGATAAGATTGATGGAAACTGCATATTATAATTTGTTTGAAAGGAAAACATATTTCTCAACATGTACAAATTGTTCATTGTAGTGATCTTTGTCACCATTTATTATATTGTACAATCATCAAGCTTAATTAGCCCATTACAGGAGGTAGAAGGAGAAGAACAAGTAGAAGGCCCCTCCCTTTGATCACTTCCTTCAAGACAATCTTAAGTGTCGTCTTGATTTAGCTGCGTTGCACATACGACACGAGTTGCACCCCGAATATTTACAGAATGGCAGAGTGTGCCTTCCTCCAGCAATGTACTGCATGTCTAAAAAGGAGTTGGAATCGTTCTGCAAAGTTCTATAGGAGCTTAAAGTTCCCGATGGCTATTCATCTAACATAGCAAGGTGCGTCAATGATAAGGAGAAGAGGCTTCAGGGTCTAAAGTCACACGACTACCATATCTTGATGCAGGATCTCCTTCCTATGGCTTTAAGGTTCTCAATGTGCGACCAAGTCACTGCCGTCATCAAGGATTTGTGTAGCATTTATAAAGAACTTTGCTCAAGGATTCTACGTGTTGAAGAAATTAACCTCTTGGAGCAACGTGCTGCTTTGGTACTTTGTCAAATGGAGAGAATATTTCCCCCTTCGTTCTTCACTATAATGATTCACTTGATCATTCATCTAACAGGCGAAGCAAGACTTGGTGGGCCGGTACATTATCGGTGGATGTATCCCATTGAGAGGTAGTTATTCATATTTGTTAATTATATACTTCAAATTTGGATAATGTGCATCCTTTTTTTGATCTAACCATTTACATGTATAGGTATCTTTATCGACTTAAGGGATATATTAAAAATAGATCACATCCAGAAGGCTCAATTGCAGAAGGTTATCGTTCGGAAGAGTGCTCCAATTTTTGTTCCCGATATCTTCAGGGTGTCGAGACATGTCTTACTAGACCAAGGAGAAACCCAGTTGGGTCAAACCTTGGTGAGGCACATTATCCATTTCAAACTGCTGGAAATACCATGGGTAAAGTTGATGCAGTTGAGTTAGATAACTTAACATGGGAACAAGCACATCGATATGTGCTAGATCATCATGCAACAGTTGAGCCATTCCGAGAGTAAGTCATAATTGGGTTGGTTTATATTTAATTAAACTTGATTCGAACAATGTACATCTAATTATATTTCATTCTTTTAAATATTTACAGAGAATTTATCCGTGAAATGAAAAGGAATTCTAGAACAAGGAAATTAAGACCACGTGACCAAAATAAGATGATGAATGAAAGATTTCATATGTGGCTTAAAGACTATGTAAGAGTATTCCAAATTATCAAGTACTGTCTTTTTTTGTTATAATAATCTTAATTTTACTAATATGGTTTACCATCACTTCCTATAGGTTCCGAAGTTGCATGATGATTTGGTATCACCTGAAATCAAGATTCTTGCTACAGGTCCCCATAAGATGGTTAGAAGATTTAAGGGATATATATATAACGGATTCAGATTTCATACTAAGGATCGTGAACGTTATTTAAAGTCCCAAAATAGTGGAATTGTAGTGACGTCAAAGACAAGAAGTTATGCTTCTAAGAATGACACAAATCCAGTTGATGAAGATGTTGACTATTATGGGGTGCTCACGGATATCATCGAGTTAGACTATTTTGGTCATTTTCGAGTTGTCTTATTTCGCGCAGACTGGGCTGGTATGGATAAGAATTATCCCCAAAACAAGGATACTTTAGGTTTCACAATTGTAAACTTTTCAAATTTGATTCATACTGGCACACATATCAGCCATGAACCATTTGTGTTCCCATCTCAAGTACTCCAAGTGTTCTATGTTGAAGATCCAGCTTCGCCTAAATCTTACGTGACTCTTATTATGCAACCAAGAGATGTATATCAGTTGGGAGAGACATCAGATGATGAGGACGAAGATGTCACTAACATTTTTGTTGCTGCTGAATTTCCTAGGTTTGATGTAAACATATCAGATGACAACAGTAAACCTAATTGGCTACGCACGGATGGAGAGCCAGGGGATGTATTGGATAGTATTGAATAACAATAACTTTTGAAACAAATATATAGATAATGTTCTTTTCATAGGTATTATGTTTCTTTCAGATATGGAAAAGAGTTGATTGAATATGTTCCTTTTGCTATGCTAGACATTTCTGGATTTGAACATTATACACTTGTATTAAGATTCTCCCATGAAATATGAAATATACAAGTTTTGTTATAGCTCCATTACATTTATCCAGTTTTATATATATCACTGTAGAGTTTGATATCTATATCTGTATAAAGTTAATGTTGCTGTGTCCAATATACTTAAATGTTCAGCTCTGGTTGTATGCTTCTATTCAAGGACCTACTTATTGCTGACTGCAACTGAATTCATCAGCCAAAGCTTCTGATATTAGCTCAGGTTTAATTTATTGTTCTAGATATCATATTTCAGACCTGGTTTATATTTCTAGAACCTACGGTATTACTTGTCAGCAATTTTGAATTCGATATTTATTTCCCTACCAAATATCCATAAAATTTACTTGCAAGATTTTATTTTGTGTATTGAGGAAAGCTGAATATCCTGCTTCCTACTTAAATTTTTAGATGTGCATATAATGGTTGGGGCTCTTCTTCTTTAATTATAGGGGTTGGTTTTGTCCTGCAGTTCTGTTTTGTTCTAGTAAGTAATTTCTTTATTCTTCATCTTTATGTAAATAGAAATAGATAAAAAATTAAAAAGTTCGAATATCTTACATTGCTTTGAGCTGAAGTGTTTATTTTCTTATTTATATCAAAAAATGAATTACTATCAATTAAAATATATGATAATAATTATATACATTTGTCTGAATATTAGATTAATCAGTAAATATATGAAGTTTAACTTAGTTTTCCAAACATATTCTCTATAAAACTTAAAGATTGAACCACAATGAGCATATCTTAGTGAATAACTTACTTGTATTGTTTTTTCATCATAATAATCTTACTTGTATTGTTTTCACTTTACTGCCTAACATTTTCTGCCTAACATTCTAGTATTAAGTAAATTCTTGTATTCACTTTACTGCCTAACATTTTCTTTTCACTTTACTGCCTAACATTCTAGTATCAAGTAAATTCTTGTAGTCACTTTACTGCCTAACATTCTAGTATCAAGTAAATTCTTGTATTCACTTTACTGCCTAACATTTTCTTGTAACATTCTAGTATCAAAATAAGATGTAGTCTTACCTTACTGGCTTTATCTTTCAATCGTTTTCTTTTCAATGTATGCTTCATAATTCTTATTAGTAGGTGTGAATTATGCCGCGACGGAATACGGCGCTTAGAAGAAGGATTGAGGAGCCTCTAAACGAGGAGGATACCCACGTAGAGGTAGGTGAGGGGAGCACCCAGCCACCCCCCCAAAAAAAGACCCGGGGAGCGACAAAGTTAGTTGATGTATGGAAGCTACCCGCAGGTCAAAAAATAGTAGTGGAGATAAATGGGGATCATCAGCCCATAGGGAAAAATGTAGTGACTTTCGCATCATTCATTGGGTTGATTGCTCGGAATTCGGAGTATCTTCCACTATCATTCGATAGATGGACAAATATCCCCATAGCGACAAGGACTGGAGCTATTGAAGTTCTCAAGGTACCATTTATATTTACAGTATTTCTTAATTTCTTTTGCTTTCAACCACTATCATTCGATAGAATAGTCTTTATAGTTCTTTATTTTTGTTATAAGTTTGTGTGTGTTGTTTGAAATGAATTTTCAGTTCATACATCATTTTCTGATGGTATGAATGTGCACTTGAACTTGGTATGAATGTGCACTTGAACATTTTCTGATGGTATCATTTTCTGAAATGAATTTGGTATGAATGTGCACTTGAACTATTCAAAACTCACTTGCTCACTTGCTCAATTTATCTCCTATTCACAACTATTCAAAACTATTCAAAAGTCATTTTCTGATGGTCTTTTCAGTTTTGAATGTGCACTTGAACTATTCAAATTTGAGGGGCACTTAATGTGCAGTAAATTGGCCAATCTCATATATTAATCTGGATTACTATGATTTCTATGATACATGCAAGTATGCATATAAAGAAGCACAATGTAGATCATATACATAAGCTGATATCACCTTATAGTAAACCATAGTCATTATCTTGTAGTTGTAGTTTAATGCTTTGAGGTAGTTATCTTATGACGTAAATTCTTTAATATATGATATTGATTCATGACTGTTGCAGCAAAAATCTGATTACCCGGCGGTTCTTGATACTGATTGGGTGAATAAATCAATGTCCAAGAAATGGAGAGACTATAAGGTTGAGCTTAAGGCAAAATATTATGACGAGAACCGAACAATGATTGAGAACACAAGAGTAGTCCCGAGAGGTATCGTGCGTGCTGATTGGGAATTTCTATGTCATTTTTGGAATACACCTGAAGGGAAGGTAATCAAAAAATTGTGGTATATGATGCAATATATTTTGATATGATATTTGGCTTATTAAATCTTATTGTCTGTGTAATAATTTTATATTATGTGCAAAAGAGAGCTGAAAGAGGTCATGCAAGTAGGGATGCACAGGACGTGCTGCACACTGCAGGAGGTACAAGCTTTGCACGGCGACGCGCAATAATGGTATATCTAAGTGTTTTGTTCTTCACTATAAACTCTTCAACTTCCATACAGGACCTTGCATTTATGTTGACTGGCATTTAGTTCTTCAGCTAGTCAATTGCACAATTGTCACTAGCTTTTGTTCTTTCCAATTTAAGTTGGCAAATTATATTGACTTCATTCTTCATAGTCACTTGTTTAAAATTCTTCCAGTGATATGTATCAACTATTTTCTTACAAAAATAAAAAGTTTATTAAGATATTCATCTGCTCTATTTCTTCTACTAGATTTGCAGAGAATCGAACAGGATCAAGTGATATTGCTGGAACTATATGTCTTTACTCGATAGTTGTTTACTAGATAAGATTTTACTATGTAAATTGCAACCTTCCTTCTTTCTTCAGTTCATATAACGCTTATGATTGCATATCTACTAGAGCAGTGCTATTCTTAATCATGAATTACTTTTGAGTTAATCCACTATGAGCAATGCTACTTTTGTTGCATGTATGTCTAGTAGGAAAAATTCAAGTGCCTTGTATTTTAGCTATGGAGCCCCAATTTTTTTTTTTTTAAAATAAAATTATATCAGAGGAGCCCCCGAATTTTTATCTGATGCCAATTTCAAAACGAAAGTTTAAACTTTCCATAACAGTCTAGTTCTATAGTCACAGCTGTGATTACTGTATATTGCAGAAGTGGAAAAGCCATGGAAATGAGCCAACAGGAGTATCTCATGTGAATTGGATGTTTTTATTGGAAAACATTTTGAACTAGCATTATTGCATTGGTATAGAGTCCATGTGGAACCCACTCTTTAATTGCTTGCAGTCTAGTCTCGACCCATACAGTAGATCTTTAGCTAAGAAGTAAGAAGCATGGTACATAGTTCATTTGGAACCCACTCATTAATTACCTGTAGTCTCCACGCATACAGCGGATCTTTGTCTTCATTCTTTAGCTAAGAAGCATGACTAGGACAAGTTAACAAAGACAGTTCAACATATTATACCAGCAACATGTTATACCGACCGTGAAAAGTAATTAACTACTATAATTGTTGTGTCGAATATGTGCATATGATGTAAAGCGTCCAAGCAACATTAGTTTTAAATAGGAGTAATGCTTGATACATTCTTAAGTTGATTTGGGAGTCATTCAAGTGAAATTCACTTTGAACACATTTCCTTGAGAAGTTGTGCATATATTTTATTCTTGTCTAGTTTCTTTGAAGATGTTAATCTTACCTAGTTTCTTTGAAGATGTTAATGTTATATACAGAAGTATCTTTCATTTGCTTCTGTATATATGTGTGTATTCTTTTAACTATTCAAAGCATATATATGTATTCAATTTAATGAAGAAAGAAAGAAATGATTCCCTATGTATTCTAATATATGTAGGATGTGGAGCGAGGAGGTGCGGATCAGTACGGCGATTTAGATTTCTTCGACGCAACCCACATGAACTCACAAGGCGTATTTCCGTCCTCAAAGGCAGCGACGATATCAGTAATAGTTTTTCTATCTTAAATTTACTTATTTTATGTGTAATATGCCTTAACAATGAATTTGGATATTTTTTTTAAAACAGGCAACTGCTCGAAATAGGTATGCCGAACTATCATCCGCTCCCACCGCCGGCTTTCCCACAACACCGGTCGATATAGTGCAGCTTCAACACCAGGCGTTGGTCGAAAACATGGGTCCGGAGCGCAGTGGCCGTGTGCGTGGGAAGGGGTTAGGACCAACACCCTCTCGTACTCATGCTTCTTCATCATCACAGCCGGATCCTAGAGATGAGAAGATAGCTAATCTAGAGGCAACAGTCGCAGAGCTCAAGGCAACAGTTGCACATATAGCACAGATGATGAGGGAAACAAATGTTCAAAACCCATCTAACATACTGAGACAGGTTAGAAATTATATACAGTATTGTTCTTATCTAATTGTGTCTATCAATTGCTTAGCATTAGTATTTTATACGAATCTGACTAATTGTGTGTACCAATCGGACTCAAGGCATCTTTCATACTTATTTCTTATACAGCATGATGTTAGAGACCCGACATCATCCAGTCGTCCGAATGAAGAGGAAGCCGACGACCTTGGTGATCCCGTCGACGACATCGCTAGACGTACGCTGTAGGCTTGTATTTTCTCAACTTTTAGGTATTACAACCTTATTAGCTTCACTTCTTTATGTATTACAACATTTTCTATTAAAAATACATTGTCTATTATTAAAAATACATTTTCTATTAAAAATACATCTTCTGTTCTTCATCTAACTATGCCTAGTATTAAAAATACCTTACTGAGATTTTACGAATTGACAAAATCTAATCCACAATTATCTGGCCTTGATAGGTCGGATTAGGCTGTAGTTGCAAGAATTAACTTCTTTATGTATTACATCATATATATATATAATACACAGAGAAGGAAAGGGAGAGGGAATCTGTGTCTTAAAAAAATTAGTGTAGTGTTTTTCTTTTGTTTTGGAGTTGAACCCTGACTTAGGTTTTTGGATGTATATACACATGGGGAATCAATGAACTCATATTACCTGTTCCTTGTGGTTTATATCATTTCACTCACCAAATATTATGTCATATATTGTCCTTTTTTTTCTTTTTTTTCTTTTTATTTTTGTGTGTGTGGGCCCTTTTGGTTAGTACATTACACTTTTGTGAAATTTTGTATTATAAATGTAATTAATTAAATCAATTTGTGACTAATTCCTACGCTTTTTTATAATCTAGTCTAATGTATGTGTATTCTTGAATTCAATTTCTAGCAGAATAAGTTGATATTCTGCTAGAAATTGCTTTGTTAGGTTATGATAGGAAATTAGTTATCTTTGAAAAGCACTGCAATCTCTGTTGCTACAAATTTCCGATGCAAGCGCAACACGTATGACTTTAATTTAATTGATAGACCTTGATTGGAACCTTGGATCTTGATTTGGTGGCTGCAATGCTCCAGTTGCCTGAAACAGAGACCACTTTCTGTTCTTATTCTCCACCAAAGGTCCATCCTGCGATCAAATGGAAAAGTATTCAAGTTTAGGAATGATTCATCCTTTTGGATGACTAAATTTGAGTATCTATATGCTGGTGATCAGATTGGGCTGTTGTGAGAAACAGTCTATTTGTAGTATTTGAGCCGATCCCCACAAATTTGGTGGATAGTTGGTTACAGATGGATTATATAATCAAGAATGTAATGCCTAGTATAATCAAGGTGATAGTCGATGCACAGATGTAATGTTTTGAGTTTAATCAAGAATGCAGTAGGGAGGAACTTGATCAAACCATTATGATTCATGAATATCCAATTTCCCTTGTAACATTGGGGTTGCTTCTCTTATTGATGCATCACATTTGTTATCCTTGCTTTTATTTATGACCCTGAGCAATCTTGGTTGTCATGTTCTCATAGAGACATTAGCTGCAAGTATATATGTCTTAATCTTCAGATATGAAAGATGTAGAATAAGAGTACTTTTCGTTTAACAAGATTATGCTTAAAAACTAGTTGTCTTAATTTCAGCGAATTTTTCTCTAACTATAGAATTTGTTCTTGTTCGTTTTGCAGGATTACCACCCGAGAGTTCTCACTATTGTTTATCAACTTTTAGGTATTACAACCTCTCTCACTATTGTTGAATGATTGTAGAATTTTATGTGATCTATGTTTATGAAAGAACTTTATGTGATCCATCTTGTTGAATGGTTGGAGTTCTCACTATTGTTTATGAAAGAACTTTATGTGATCTATATTTTGAAGTTGAAAAAACTTTATGTGATGTATATATAGTACTATGAATGAAAGATCTTTGTTTTATAAAAGTTTGAAGGAGTCTTTGTTTGATTATTTGTGAGTTTGAAGGAGTTTGTTTGATTATTTGATTATTTGTTTGATTATTTGTGGAGTAGTGGAGTTTGTGATAATTTGTGGAGTAGTAGAGTTTGTGATAATTTGTGAGTTTCAATAATATGGTTATAATTCTATGGGTTTCATAATTTGTGGAGGAGTGGGAAGTAGGAATAAAACATTTCCCGGCGTTTACCAACGCCGGGGTATGTTTAAAAATTCAAAAGTACAACCCCGGCGTTTCTCAAACGCCGGGGATTCATCAAAACATGGCCGACGTTCATTTGCGCCGGGGATTCGAATAAGATTCCCCGGCAGCGGTAAGGACGGCGCTTGCGGCGGCGCTTCACGAAACACTATGAACAATTCCCCGGCGTTTGAAAAGCGCCGGCCATTATGGTTCAAAAGCGTCGGCCATTTGAGTACTGTTTGTAGTGGCTGCTAATGTTGCTGACTATTTTTCCTTACTTCTACTCCGTCTTTGATTGTCTCGATTTCTCTATCGTCTTATCGTTTTCTTATCCAACATAGTATGGAAGACATAAACCCAACAAAAGGTAGGTCTCAAGTTCAAGGTCACACTATATTGTGTATAGTTTTTATTATAATAACAACAACAACAACAACAACAACAATAATAATAATAATAAGGCTAAACATACATGGTGGAATAAGCAGATAGATAATTCGCACTATTCAGAATGACGAAGAGATGATTTGTTTCTATTCACAAAAATGCAATTATTAATTCAGCTAATTGCAGGGTAGAAACATAAAATTCATATACCAGTATGTTTGTGAGTATTGAACCAACCTAAAAATTTACAGGTTGAATAAAATAAGAGTAAACATCGTTTAGGCCTTTGGCTTCATACAAAATTTTACCAGGCTCCTTCACTTTTTCAACATTCTTATCAATTTCTTTGACAATATGTGAATGTGATCACCAATATCAGTACATAGGCTAAATTTTAAAAAAAACCCACGAATTTTGGGCCAGTTTAAAAAAACCGTACTAATTTTTTTAAAAAAAAACGACATAAAATTTCAAGAAACTCCATTGGGTTAGTCAGGGTTAGGGTAGGGTTTAAAAAAAATCACTTTTATCTTTCATTTGTGTTTAAAAAACCACATTCATCTTTCGTTTGTATTTAAAAAAACATCACTTAACTAATCTTATGTGTAAATAACCCCCCCCCCCCCTCCCCCCAACTAACCATAACCCTAATCCTAATTCGAACCCTAACTAACCCAATGGAGATTTTTGAAATTTTGTATCGTTTTTTAAATTAAAAAAAATTTAGTGCGGTTTTTTTTAAACTGGACCAAAAATCCGTGGAGTTTTTTAAAATTTAGCCTCAGTACATATTATGTATTGTTTTAATGCACTATTTGATGGGTTTATGAATCATAGTTGGAAAAGTAAAAGGGTATAATAGAAATTCTGTGCCAACTCAGGGTTCTCTAGGTATTTATCAATAGAGTAATGCTGCACCTACCACCTTTTCTATAATTTACCTGCCACCTTTTCTATAATTTTAGGTCACAAAATACTGTTGATGGTGTCTATAAGTTTTTTTTATGGCACTTCTTAAAGATATTTGTAGAAAGATGGCAGTTGCTAAAGTTTACAACAACGAGTTTAGTTGTTTCATGCCAACGGCGAGTTTTAGTGCTAATTTTTTGAAAAACTCGTCGTTCCCAATGGCGAGTTCAGTTCAATATTTTCAATGACGGCTCGCCGTTCCCAACGACGATGACATTTATACTAGACTCGCTGTTGGGAACAGCAATTTTAGTTCAAAATTTTGAAAGAACACTCGTCGTTCCCAATGGCGAGAACGTTTATACTAAACTCGCTGTTGGGAAAGACGAGGATGTTGGAAATTTCACAGAGAGTGAAACATTCTGTTGGACTTAGTGAATTTTCGAAAAAAAACTTCATAGAATTTTTTTTTGAACTAAACTCGTCGTTCCCAACAGTGAGTCTAGTGTAACTTTCATCGCCGTTGGGAATAACAAGTCTAAATTGAAATTTTTGAACTAAACTCGCTGTTTACAACAGCGAGTCTAGTATAATTGTCTTCGCTGTTGGGAACAACGGGTCTTCATTGAAATATTTTAAACTGAACTCGCCATTGGGAACGACGAGTTTCTTTAAAAATTAGTACTAAACTCGCCGTGTCCCAATGGCGAGCATGAAACAACTAAACTCGCCGTTGGTAATGGCGAGTTTAGTTGTTGATTCCACAAACTCAAATACTTTAGCAACTGTCCTATAAGTACAAATATTTTCAAAGAGTGACATATAAAAAAAAATTGTGTCTACAACCTATTCTACAATAACCTCAAATTGACCCAATGTTGTAAAAAGAAAGGTTGTAAAAAAAATTGTGGATGTGGCATTACCCTTACCAATAAATAAAGGACAAAATCCATGGTTCACGAGGAAATAAGGCACTGATCATAAGAAAATTCCAAAAAATGCTATACATAAATGAGATTCTATCCCAAATTTTAATGACGCTTATCTTTTAGTGATGGTTGAATCTTACCAATTTATCTTTTAGTGATTACCCTCCAATCACTAAAAGAAAAGCCTCATATAAATTTGGGGTAGAACTCATGTATATGTAGAATTTCTGGAAAATTCCAATTGTACTATCCCAATCCCTTCGAAATTGTATACCACTTCGACTGTATAATTTTCTTATAATTTTTTTCTTCTACTCCTAAAGCTCTCCTGGCCATGAAAATGAAAGTCGACCAGTTTTTTTTCACCTCTCACTCTCGCGCTCTCTCTCTATAACTGAATAAAGAATATTAAAATATAAATGTACTCCTTATAGCTAAATATGCCAACTGAGTAGAACTGTAGGAGTGACAAGAGGACTTCGTCCTTAACCATTACTAATTAGTAGAGTACTTAACATATAATGCTAATTGCAAGGATGTTTTTTTTTAAAATCAACTCATTTCCCAATTGATTAGTACTACTTTTTCTATTCTTCCCACCCTCCAATTACATTCTTTCATCATAATGCCGATGGTGTCATATTACTTCTTGAAGAGCATACAGAACTACGAAATTTTGGAGTTTCTCCCTCTAGAAGTTCTAGAGCTCTAGAAGTTCTAGAAAAAGAAACTCTCCTTCCAAAAAATCCTCCAAAACACAAACCCTAAATTGAGAAGTTGGGGGCGGCAACTAGGGTTCGTCCCCCTTCCCCCCGGGGTTGCGCTACCACCATCATCCCTTCCTCTTTTCACACCTCTGCACATTCTCTCTCTTCCCCTTCTTCCCGTTGCCCCACAGGCCACAAGTCGATGGTGGGCTGTCGAGCTCTGTGCCGCCATGGTTCGTGGTGGTAGCTCCGATGAACAAGGAGGTGCTGGTGAGCTCCTTGTGTGGAGCTCGTGGAGATGGCAGCAACGCTAAGGCATCCTCTAGTGCTCTGACGTCTTTGAGCGCCGGACCCCCCCCCCCCCCCCTTTTCCTCTCGCGACCTTGCACTGCGACCACCGTCGCCACTCTGAATGGTTCGGGAATTTATGATGGTCGGAGGGGACTGTGACAACGCCACCGTCGTCGACTTCAAGACCACTCGGGTTCGGAACCGCCGCAACCACGTCAGCCTACTGCCCTGACGGCCACAACCACCGTGACGGTGCCACTTCTTCCCCTAATCATCGACCCTGACATCGGCAATACCATCGTCCGTCGTGGCGCGGTCACCTGGTGTTGTTTATTTTTTGTTTGGGTTCATGGTTAAGAATGTGAGAATGAGAGAGAGAGAGAAAGAGTTGAGATACTCTGTTTTTGGTGTGTCGGTGTATGTGAGAAATCGTTTGAAGAGCTAGAGCGTAAGAGATGTGAAAGTATCCTCTTCACGGCTCTCTTTGGCTGTGATTTTGGTTGGGGTGTGAATGAGGGTTGTTTGTGTGCATCGACGAATAAAACCATCACAACAGTGCCATCCCCCTCATCACCAACCCGGACAACTGCAATTCCACCACCCGTCGAGGTGAGAAGAGAAGGTGAATCTTCAACAGTTGTGGTGTGGTTTGAGTTTTGGTTGTGAGAGGGAGAGTGAGTCAGTGAGGGGATGTTGCTCTTCACTAATCTTATTTGGTGCGTGTTTGTGTATTTGAGAAATAACTTGAGAGAGTACGAACGTGAGAGGCGAAGGTAACCTCCTCACGGCTATCTCTTTGGTTGTGATTTTAGTTGGTATATGTGCGAGTGTAGCAAGTTTGTGGGAGGAGAAGAGGAGAAGGCAGGGTTTGGCGGATGTAGAAATCCCACTTGACGCGCTTCAGGTGGGTGTACGCCTGTTGTGGAAGCGGAGCACGAAGCTAAGTTGATGTACAAGCAATTTTGAAGGGCCAAACTATGTGATTGGGCCCAAGATGGGGTCCATTACAGTTATAGAGGAGTTACATCGGCTGGTCCTCTCCGATAGTGTAGAAGACTATCGGTTTGTCGGCCCACCCTCCAGGGTTTGTTGGAGGAATCTCTTGTTGTCTGTACGAGTTATGTTGCTTCATATTTTATTTTATGTTGTAGATTGTACTTTAGTCCACTACTCTGGGTTTGTTTTGTTAACCTCTTATTAATGAAACATGGTGGCCATATTCCACATTTCTTCTTCTTCTTCTTCTTCAAAAAAAAAAAAAAAGAAAAAAAAAGAAAACCAACAAACAAACAAACAAAAATAAAAAATAAAATAAAAATAAAAATACCCTCCTGAAAAGCATAACCTTATGCGTTGCCACTTTCATGAAAATTCTGATATTTATTTCTTTCCAGATAAATCATATAGTAGCAGAGAATATCATCCTACCAAGGCAATAAGTCTTAAGAAATACTTTGGAAATGGTATTTGATGAATTCTAACTCCTGCACTGTTGTGTGTCCGACATAATTTGACAATCCAACCTTGAGCCAGCATAGTTCCCATATGTATCTTGAATATGTATAATAAAAAAAATTAGTGTTCTATAGTTTCAGAACCATTCTGGCATAGAACACAACTATGCGCTTGTAGAATATTTTGAGAAAATAATCTACCAGTAGTCGGTCGTCGGTAGTAGGTTATGAATAACTCGCAAAACACAACATGCCATTTTTGGAGAGTGTACGGAAACCATACCTCTTTGAACCAAGTGACTTTCGATGATGTAATTCTGAAACCCTCCCAAGCCAGTCTCAAAGAGAATTCTCAATTTGGTAGACCAAGCCATATCCGTAAATAATACTAGAGGGGATGAATAGGGTGATTGTGCGGAATTAAAATTTTTAAAAAATAAAGTTGCAAATCAAAAGAACAGAGATAGAGAGAACAAACACGGCAAGCACAAGTGACGCAGCGATATAACGTGGTTCCACCTCCAGGTCTACGTCCACACCACCTACTTGTAGCAATTCTCCGCCACAATCATTCCACTATACCGAAATCCTTGTACATTGATTCTCGGATTCAGGCCGAGAGACCTATTACACCTACAAGACTTCTAACACAAGCCCCGTCAATTTCACCGAAGTGGAAGAAAAGAAAAACTCAAGATCCTTAATGATCCTGACTGAAGAAAATAAATAATTATCACACACACTCGGATTGATTGTTGAATTGATTAGTTCAGAAGATTTTTCTCAGAGTAATAGGTGAAGAATACACAGTGGGTTCGTCCAAATATATAGACGAGAAAGTGTATCTATCAAAAATAGAAACGATACATTCCCAAAAAAAAAATAAACTGCGCGAGTTACGGTCGACCACAATAAAGGGACAGTCGACCGTTCATCTTTAAACGAAAATTCGAAAGATGAATGGTCGGCTGCTTCATTATATTGCTCTAACGTGCGGTCGACTGTGGTGCGGTCGACCGACACTGAAGTACGGTCGACCGCAATCATGTTGTTCATGACGAATCCACTTTATATTCTTACCATATACTAATCAATTCACAATCAATTAAATACATATAAAATCTCACAGATATGGAATCCCAATAACTGATTTTGCTTGCTTTCTTGGACACTAATTAACATGTGCTTCTTTTTGAATAACTTCTTCTTTTGCTTGATCTTGCAATCCTTTTTATTGCTTTCCTTCTTTGCTTATTCTTGAATCTCTTTTTAATCTTTTATTGATATTATTTAATCTTGAATATCTTTGAATGCTTGATCTTGCAATCCTTCTTTATTGCTTTACTTCTTTGCTTATTCTTGAATCTCTTTTGAATCTTTTATTGATATTATATAATCCTAAAAATCTGAACAACTCAATTTAACCTTATTAGTACTAGTAATTTGCACGTGCGATGCACGTCTTAATAAATTTAATTTTTTAAAATTAAAAATTCAGATATAGTATGAGTTTGAACCTAAAACCTTCTTTATATTAGTTATGTACGTGTGTTGCACAATTTGGTAGATTTACAAATTGGTAGATTTACAAATGACACTAAGGCCTTCTCCTGAGGTTTATAGGTATGTTTTGTGCACACCAAACTAAGAGTCAACAATCTTTCCCTTTTTGTGTGAACAAAACATACATTTGAATGTTGAATATAAAAAGTGAACAATAATGCATATAAATACTCTCCCTTAATTCAACACTTCCTGTAACACAGATTTTCATAGATAAAGAACTTTTAAGAGATATTTGTAAAGATTATATTTATTTTCAGTAACTTTCAGTTAAAAGAATTCATAAAAAGTTCTCCCCTTTTTTGGAACACACCAAGAGGGGGCAGAAGAATATCATACAAGAATATCACATACTCCCCCTAAATCCATTAAATTAACATACATTAAGCAAAATAGGAGATTAATTTGGGGAAGATAATATTTTTAAAAAAACGTAAGGAAAATCTACTTACATGATATCGTTGATCGCGAGACACTCTGATATACAATGAGAGCTCTTCATGGTATCATAGATTTGAGATTTTTCCAATACAGACGCGTGGCATAGAACAAAGAAAGAAGAAGATTGAATTTCTAGAAATCAAAATCATAGAATAATGTAAATAGATTTCTTTCAGCACAAATAAAAAACGAGCAATCAGTGAAAGAATCGGTCGACCGAAAACCAATTTAGCTTAAAAAATGAAGAACCAACCTGAGAGCAAACCGGTCGACCGCACGATTGACTACAAATACTGAAACTTAGTTTTAGAAAAACAAGCGAAAAACAAACTGAAGATTTGTAGAGGCCAGAAGTGTGACCGGTCGACCGAAATACTGATACAGAATAAAAATGAACAACCGGATATGTAAATGTTTTGTAAGCAAGATAAAAGTGATTCTTGCATAACATGTTAAGAGTGATTACATATCATCAGGGAGCATACATGAAAAAATTGGTTCATATTACAATTATCCATTACAATCTCTGCATCAATGATCTATTCTTCATCATCACCACCATCATCTTCGTCGTCATTGTCTTCATCATCTTCATCATCATTTTCCTCATCATTAGGAGGATGAAGAAGTTCCTAATCGTCTTTACCTTGCAAGTACTCAATAGTGTTTACATAGTAACCATATACTTGCATTTGATGAGCAGCAAATTGCTCATGAGTCATGAACGAAGATGAAGAAGAGGAGGTAGTGTTCTTGTGACGAGAGGAGGAAGAGGCTTGTGGAGGCTGTTCGGCTTGGCGCTCTTGTTGAGCTTGACGACGACAGGCCCGTTGAGGAAACGGAACATCGATGCCCATTTGTTGAGGAAGGATGGACATAGGATTTTTGCTCAAAAGAAAATTCCCAACATCAATACGGGAGTCAGTAGAAAGATTGTAAATGAGAGAACTGTAGGGAATGCCACGATTTCTAGAATTAGCATAATTCATTATGCGAATGATGAATGTGGTTAGGTCAAATTTATATTCGCCAAGAATAAGAAAGATGATGAACGATTGACCGACCCAAATTTCTATCTTATCGTTCTTTTTAGGCCAAATATTGGCGTTAACAATTTTATTAAGAACACGGGCACTATCGATGAAGTTAGTGGGAGTAGGACGGGGAGTATGAGAAAATTTGGGTTTAACGATCATGGATTTGACGGTTGATTTATCATGGCCTTCTTTGTAATCAATTTTCTTGAAGTCAAGATGGTAGGCATCAAAATCCCTTACGGGCAACTTATATCTCCTACGAAGATATTCGGGGGTAATTTTGACTCTTTTACCAAGAATAATGGATGAGAAGGTGAGATCATTGTCTTGAATACCCTCTAGATTTGCAAAGAATTGGCAGGTTAGGAATTCGGAGTGTGTGCTAGGTGTATTAAGGTAATTTGCCCACCCAAAATCACGAAGAATTCTAACCATCTCACCAAATTGCCCACCTAAGTTTTCAAGGTGAATTTCTCGATTGGCAACCACCGGAGTGGAAAAGAGTGTAGAAAAGTAGAGATCAGCACAATTAGAATTTCTAAAAGTAATACCATCTCTAGTGACAAATTTTGAGGCTATAGCTTTCTTACCCTTTGATTTGTGAGAGGAGGAAGCCATGGATCAAGGAGGAAGACAACGCTAAAGAAATTTGAAGAAAATAGAAAGAGATATGAAGTTTATTTGATCGGTTTGAGTGTGGAGGCTAGGGTTTATCGTGAGGCTTGAGAGAGAGGGGATGACGGAGTAGTTATACTAGATGTGTAACCCCCATTCCCACAAATACGTATTTTCTGAATATTTTCTGTATTTCGATATTATAAATTCATTATTTGTTAAAATCGTTTTGATTTTTATATTAAAGTGTTTTTCTAATCGAAAATTATTCATTTCAAATAATGATGTGTTTTGGTCTTATTTTCTACATCTTATTGATCAACTATTTGTATTTGAGTCCAAATTATATATATATATATATATATATATATATATATATATATATATATATATATATATTAGGTCATTTTAGTAAATTGTTAAACCCGAATAATTATTTTATTATATGATTTTATCATTTTATTTATAATTATAACTATTAATCGTTATTCCTTGATTATTTAATTAAAGTACATTTAACGAATCATTTTGTTTTCGTACTTGATCTGATTTTTGTGGTGAATTCTAATTTAATTTCAAGCCAACTTGTATTGTTTTCATCTGTATTATTATGTATTTATATAGATTTCAATTTTTGTTCATGAAGTTCTTTGTTCTTTTGATTGAAATTTTATTGTCGATCCCATTGTCCTCTTATTTATTGTTGGTGTTTTATTTGAACTCTATTAATTTTGATCTATCTCTTAATTGAACCCTAAAATCCAATTTTATTTGTTCTTGACCCAAATCTGCTTTTACTGGATCCTAAACCACTAACCCAGTACCCTAATTGTACCTTATAAATACAACTCTAATGCAAACCCTAATTTTTGCACAAATTGGAACCCTAGCCGTCTAATCTCTCTCCTTTCTCCTCTTTCTCTCTCCTCTGTGTTTCTCTCTCCCTGTTTTCCTGCCCAAAATCCTCTGAACCCATCTTCTGTTCTCTCCTCCGACGTCAAATCCGGCGACCCCCCTTGCTCCATCCTCTGTCGACGACTCCCCTAGCCGGCGCCGCCTCCTAGCGCCACCGCAGATCTCATCCCGACCTCTTCCCTGTCCTCGACATTAGTGCCGCCAGTCAAAACCCATTAAATTCCGATCCCTCTTCCTCCTGTCACCATCGACCCACCTCGTAGTCCTTGCCATCGACGCTCCTCCTGAGCGTCGCCCACCTCGTCGACACCCAACACGATAACCCCAGTCTCCTCCTCTGTCATCGGCATTAGCACAGCCAAACCCAATCACCCCTTTGCTCCTCTGTCCTGTCGACCAACTCAGCCAGCGCCGCTCGCCTACGATGCCGCCTGTCCTACCAGTCAGATCCCCTTGCTCCTTTGCTGCCTTTGCCCTCTCTCTCTCCTGTGCCAATACTGTTGCAGTTTCTTTCTCTCTTGTGTATTTGTTGTTTTGCTGTCTCTTCATTTACACGTATATTGCACGTGTTAAATTTGTGTGTTCGTGTGTTCGTTGCTTCGGGACTCTCATCCCGTTATTCTTGGTATTCGTTCTCACCATATATCAGACAAGTAACTTGTATTAAATTCCTTTACATATACAAGTAACAAATACCGCTTGTAGTGTAGTTGGGTTCTAGAGACAATTTGTGTGTGAAAACCCTTGTTGATATTGTTTCTATTGTGATGATTTGACCATAGTTGCCTCACGACTTATATGACATGAATTAACCTAGGGTTGACCACTTTTGATGTATATGTGCATGCTATCTTGAGATATCTGTGTTTGATGTGTTATTCGTGTTATACTTGTCGAATACTTATAAAATACCCTATACCATATTGCTTGGACATCTAGTACACCATATTCCATGTTATCATTCTATTGTTTCCCTATTATTATTATCGTTCATCTCATGTCTCTAGATTGCATATTGTATTGTTTCATTAATGAAATAATTAATAATCCGGGGTTTAAGGGAAAGACTTGAGTAGTTAATAATATAGTGACTGTGTCGGCCAGTGTTTATCGATTGATTGTAGAGCGCTGACTACGACACCCCAATCTTTCGTGTATTGCACCAATGAATCATATCAATGTATCAATATACTAATGTATTAATATATCAATGTACCAATGTACCAATGTATCAATGAATCAGTGAAACACCGTAATGTATCGAGCAACAATATTGTACCGTATCAGTGATTACCGTACCGACACATGATATATAGAATTTGCCACTCAGTCTAAACAAAATTGATTGTATGCATCGAACCTGTGGTACAAAACACATGAGACACAGTAGTACATGCATTAATTAGGATTAAAATGAATAATAGATTTAAGTATTAACACAACATCGACATTGCATATTGTGCGTCATTGTTCCTAATGACATCAAATATTACATGATACTTGTTCACTCGACACTTATTACATGCTACTTATACTTGTTTATCTTGCCATGCTAGTTTTTATATTTTGTTATCATTCCTATTCCATGCTATTTGTTTATCCTTCCCATGTATTTGTATCCTGCACTACAAGCGGTCCGTAACTTGCATTGACGGGCGTTTTGTTTTCTTTTCCTCTTCCTACAATTTATTAAATTGCAGATTTTGGAGAACAGTTGCCTGCTGGAGTCGGAGAACAAACAGTCTGAAAACTACTGCTTTCTAATTACTTATTGCTTTAATAAACTTAATGTATTGTGACTTATTATTTTTTGGATTGTATTTATTATTGTATTGAAATTTATGTCCCGAATATTGTTATTTGTTTCCAGACGTTGGATTATTATTGTACTTGGATATTTTATATTGCTTCAATTCAAGTATTATTGTTCATGAGATTATTGTTATTGCCTGTACAATTGTTCTGTATTGTTTATATTGTTGAGTTGATCGGATAAACAGCTTATGGGTGATGTTAGTCATTCGCTGGGCCAATATTACGTGCTCGTATTCTGTATTTTTGGGAAGCGGGGCGTGACAAGATGGGAGGGACCCGACTGTCATAAAAAGAAAAAGACCAAAGCAGCTGAACGAGTTGGTCGACCGGTTCAAAGAAACGGCCGACCACCACATGAGAGGAAGAGTTTTGGTTAAGTAATTTTTGGCAGTGAGGTGGATGGTCGACTGTACGGTCGACCGGTCCATCTTCGACAGATCAAGTTCCTACGTATAGCACAGTCGACCGGTCGGTTGACCAAATATGCAACTGACTTTGCAAAGACTTTTTTCCACAAATCAACATATTCCATTTAGATCAGGATATGACATATTTATATGTTGTAAAATTCACACAGTGCATATATTTCTTAGATAAATAACAGATTCTTTAGAAATTTTCTTACCATACAAAGAATTAAACTAAAATTGTTTTACCTTAACATATATGTTCTTCCCTTTTCTTTGCTTGATAGTGATGCGAAAGTGTTATTTTCATCCGTCATGAGCCTTAGGCATCCAATATCAAGGTGCTACCGATCTTTAGGTGAAGTGCATTGATGTACCTACATTAAGATTAGTAGGTATCCAAGTAGCAACTGTTCCTGCACTTGTATTCTTCTTTATCCAAACGAAGTTAGTATTCATTTTTAAAGCATAATTATAAGAAATATGTCTTAGTCTACAACAGTAATGACATGTGATACGATTATGCCTTGGGTCATGCACACTTGCATAGTTTTGAGTTGGTTTGTGATTATGTTAGTGACTGTGCAAGTGTGTATGACATGATGATTTAGATTTTTGATGGTCTATTAGCTCTTCGTAACCAAGCCCTCGATTATCAAGATAAGATCTTGAATTCTTTGTAATAAGGTAACTGAGCCCTTCATATTTTCAACAATTTTCTCGAGCCGAATTACTCTTTTACAGGGTCTTTTCCTAGTCATCTCATCGTCTTTTATGTTCCAACGAAGAGTGTCTAGTGTGGCATCAAGTATTCTATTTTGCTCAAGGGCTTCATTACAATCTTCCATTACCTCATCAAATTTTCTTTTACATTCTTTTAAATCATCAGTGAGTTTAGCAATATAAACAGATTTCTCATGAATTTCTATTAAGTTTTCATTATGTGTTGCTAAGGATTCTTAAATTTGTTGTTTTAAAAGTTCATTTTCCTCTAGCAATACATCATGATCTTTACTAAATGACTCGAATTTTTCCATGACTAAAGAATTTTTATTTTTCAATTTTTTATTTTTAGCAATGCAAGAGTCATGAGATTCATTAAAAAATTTATTTGTATTGTCTCAATTCACAACTCAATTTCTTAGCAGAATCTTTTAGTCCATTACACATGTCTACAAACTCATCATAAGTGGGTTCTTTGATTACCTCTTCTTGAGATGGTGATTGCACATCACCATTCCCAAGAGACATGAAGCCAACATTGTTGTGATTTTGCTCATCCTCACTTGAATCTGAGTCTAGCTATGTTGCCTTCAGCGTCTTCTTTTTCAATCCCAGATTAGAGTGATAGTAGTCCCTATTCCTGTCATGTGAGATGGGACAATTTGCCCGAATGTGTCCAGGCTTCTTGTATTTGTAGCATATGTCTTCTTTATCCTTTTCTCTTTTTCCTTGGTACCTGCCATATTTTATGTTTAAGGTACTTACGAAATTGCTTAGTCAATAAGGTGATATCTTCGTCTGACTCCTCACGGTCTGATTCTGTTTTTGATGGTCGAGATTTTTCTGCTTTTAGGGCGATGGTCCTCTCTTCGGTTTTTGGTTCAATCCCGATGTTCTACCTGTATCTTTTGGTTTCTGTCATTTCCATCTCGTATGTCTTCAGCTTTCCTTGGAAGGTGTAGTAATCGAATCCCTTTTCCTCAAGGGTCTCTTCATTACAGCAACTTTTACATCCCATTCAGGCGTGAGACAACTTATGAGTTTTCCGACCTTTCGGTCATCATCCAACCCCTTACCTAAGCTCTCAAGCTAGTGTGCAATGATATCGAAATGGGCAAGCATTTGATCTACATTTTCTCCTGCCAACATACGAAAAATATCAAACTTATAAAAACATAAATTTACTTTAGCTTTTATCGTGAGAAGCGGTTCCCTCATGCCGTTTCAGCATATTGTTCCAAATTTCGTATACTGTCTTACAATTTCGTCCGCATCGCATTAATTCTTCATTGTTCAGTCCTGCATACAGAGCCGTCATAGCTTTGGAATTTGAAGTTTTTAGTACTAGCTCTGCTTTTGAAAAGGCTATCTTTCCATCGCTGACCGGAATATCTATTTTGTTTATGCAAACATTCCAAACTTCTTCTCCAAGCATCTATAAGAAATGAGACATACGAACTTTCCAAACCTCATAGTATTTTCCATCAAAATATGGTGAGCATGTAAGACTTGTCCCATTGAAAACGAATGGCTCCGATGAGTACAAGTTTTCGGGAGGAGGGATTTCAGCCATTAAACCTTTTGCTTAAGCTTTTAAGCTTTTGATAAGTACCTCGCTCTGATACCACTGTAAATCACCCTAGAGGGGGGGTGAATAGGGTGATTGTGCGGAATTAAAATTTTTAACAAATAAAGTTACAAATTAAAAGAAAATAGATAGAGAGAGCAAACACAGCAAGCACAAGTGACACAGCGATATAACGTTTTCGATCCCAGGTCTATGTCCACACCACCTACTTGTAGTAATTCTCCGTCACAAGCGTTTCACTATACTCAAACCCTTGTACAGTGATTCTCGGATTCAGGATGAGAGACCGATTACACCCACATGACTTCTAACACAAGCTCTGTCAATCTCATTGAAGTAGAAGAAAAGAAAAACTCAAGATCCTTAATGATCCTGACTAAAGAAAATAAATAATTATCACACACACTCGGATTGATGTTGGTGAATTGATTAGTTCAGAAAATTTTTCTCAGAGTAATAGGTGAAGAATACACAGTGGTTTTGTCCAAATATATAGACGGAAAAATATATCTATCAAAAATAGAAACAATACATTCCAAAAAAAATAAACTGTGCGAGTTACGATCGACCACAATAAAGGGACAGTCGACCGTTCATCTTTAAACGAAAAGTCGAAAGATGAATAGTCGACTGCTTCATTATATTGCTATAACGTGCAGTCGACTGTGGTACGGTCGACCGCAATCGTGCTGTTCATGACGAATCCACTTTATATTCTTACCATATACTAATCAATTCACAATCAGTTAAATACATATAATATCTCACATATGTGGAATCCCAATAACTGATTTTACTAGCTTTTTTGGGTACTAATTAACATGTGTTTTTTTTTGAATAACTTCTTCTTTTGCTTGATCTTGCAATCCTTCTTTATTGCTTTCTTTCTTTGCTTATTCTTGAATCTGTTTTGAATCTTTTATTAATAATATTTAATTCTAAAAATCTTTGAATGCTTGATCTTGCAATCCTTTTTTATTGCTTACCTTTTTTGCTTATTCTTGAATCTCTTTTGAATCTTTTATTGATATTATTTAATCCTAAAAAATTGAACAACTCAATTTAAACTTATTATTATTTATTGGTACGTTTTGTGCACACCAAACTAAGAGTCAACAATATCCACTTATCATCCTTATCTACGGAGAGGTGAAGGAACCCAGAGAATTTGTTGTCTAAAGACCTTGCAATGAACTATTGTGAAGTGTCAGGCTGCCATTCTTGTAATCCTAGTAACTTTCCAATTGTCGCCACCATTTACAGCCAAATAACCTGGACCAATTTGATTAATGATGCTTCCATGAGCCAACCAAAGGTGGTACCAAATGGATGTGTGGTTCACATTTCCAATAATCTTCCTAACATTCGGAAGCACTAATTCCCTAGTCATCAACATCATCTGCTAGATATGGGAGTCCGAGTTGGATGTAGAAAGACTCCCAAAACTAATATCTTGCATACATCTTGATATCATGAAACTGGCCCATATGGAGTTGTCTTTTAGCAGTTGCCAAACATGTTTTATAAGAGCATCCACAGTGGTTTACTAAAATTCTCATTTTGCCAATTTTTTTAGCAAACGAGCGCTACAGTGGTTTGCTAAATTTCTCATATTTGCCATTTTTTAGCAAATGTATCAATTCTGTTTCTCAAATATGAGAAACGATTTGAGAATTCTCAAATTATAGAGGACGGGGAATGATTCCCCGTCTCACAAATTTTAATATAGTTTATTGTATACAGACAGGGAATGATATCCCGTCTGTAATAGTATATTATTATTTTTTTTTTTTAGAAAGGGTCAGACGGGGAATGATATCCCGTTTGTAGCCTTTATTTATTTATTTATTTATTTATTTTAAATGAACGTCCCTGATTGGCCGAAGAAAAAAAAAAGTACCAAATGGTCAGACGGGGAATGTTTCCCGTCCAACCAAAAAGTCAAATAGTCAAAGGGTTTAGTAGTTAATTAGGTGGGTTAGGTATAATAATTAGGTTTAGTTATTTGTTTAATTAGGTTTAGTTATTATTATATTATTTAATTTAGTTAATTCATTAGGTTTAATAGTTAATAAGTAATTAACTTTTTTTAATTAATTCCGAAAAGTTGAGACGGTATATCATATACCATCTCACTCAATTTTTGAAATTTTTGGCAAATTTTTTAGCAAACGACCACTGCAGCGCATACCCCTATTTGCTATTACTGTTGTTGCCATTTTTTGGCAATTGAGAAACACCACTGTGGATGCTCTAACACTAGCTTTGCAAAGATCCTCTTACTCAGACCAGTGGTTTTTTTGGTAGGCTTTTTTGTTAGGTTCTTTTGTATCTTACATAAATCAAATCAATGTAAGGAAACTTAATAGCATTCCATGATACCATACACAAAACAAGTCATAAAAACAAGACAAAATTAGAAAGAAATAAATTAGAGTAATAGATCAAAGGAAAATAAGCACGTCACCATGGAAAAGGCTTATTTTAAAATTGTTTGCAAGCCAAGTAACTCGAACTAAGCAATAAGGCTATGTTTAGTATTGTTTTTGGAGTGTTTTGGAATATAGGAGCGTTTAGTCTCATAATAGATACTTGATAAACTTAATTAAAAATATGTTTAGCAAAAAATACTTTTTTTAAACTACTATTTTTTGTCTGCTTTTTTTTCCCTCAAAGCACTTAAAGCAGTGTGTTTTGCTTTATAAAAAGTGCATTTACTTACTAGGAAAAATTTTAAGTTAAATATTATTCTTTCTAACAATACTTTTTGTACCGTCACTTTTTGTCTACAGAAGTTCCTAACAAAGCCTAAGCGCTGTGTCACTCTAGTGACCATGGCGATTCCTACATAGTGACACCAACTATTCAAGATTAAGTGAAACTAAAACTAAATCAAATATGTTTAATAGAATATAAGTGTAAAGTTCTCAATTCTTACGGTGTCTCTGGAACTTTGATTTATTATGGGTTTTTCATAAGTTATCAGTGTTGAGTTCTAATTGCAGAATAACTCACCAACGAGATGCAAAACAAAAGAATTGAAAGCAAAAAAACAAAAGCAATAAAAAACAATCATACAAGAACACACGAGATTTTTTCGAGGCTTACCTAATGCAATGGTTACTTTCTCGCGTAGAGACACTCTTGCGATTTTTACTGAAAATATGAAGAACAAGTTTACAAATCTCTCAAGAACTCACCTCCAAGGTGTAGGGTTTCTCTCTATCTCCCCCTCTCTCTCTGACGGCTGATGGAACTTTATTTTCTCTTTTCTTAACCGTAAAATCGTACACAATACAATATATATTGGTTTACACAATATCTAATCTAAGCCGCTCATCAATCAGCACCGCGACGGTCGACTGTTCATGCCTTCGACTATATAGGGATCCAATAGAGAGCGGGTCGATTGACTGCGTGGTTGACCGGTTGTTCCTTCAGGACTACAAGGATGTAACAGCGAGCGGAACGGTCGACCGTTCGGTCGACTGTGCGGTCGGTCGGTCGGGCAGTCGGTCGGGTGGTCGATCGACTACACTCTACCTGTAGCTGCTTGCTCCATCTTTGACCCTTCTTTTCATTTGTCTTATTCAACCCCATTATCGTCTATTTAAATTCACAAACCCTAACAATCTCCCACTTGGAGACATATACATGAAGTCTCTAACTTGTTCTTCGTTATTCCATTGGCCTAGTCTAGGCCAGTGCCTCTGCGAGTTTCCTCATCAATTAACCTGGAGACAATCAAATAGCAGTATAGCAGAACTGATGCTTCCTGCTATCCACTACCTTTATGAGCATGTCCGTCGGATTCTTAGTGCCAAAAATCTTAGATAGCTTCAACCATTTCTTCTCAACTGATATTCTAATAAAATGATACCTCATTTGAATGTGTCGAGTCCTAGAGTGATATGACGAGTTTTTCACCACTTTGACTATCACACCATAGCTCACCTATGGGTTGCTTTCTGCCCAGATGTTTCATATGCTCAGAAATGCACAACATGTCTTTCATCGCCTCTGTAAGTGTCATATACTCTGACTCTGTGGTTGACTGTGCTATAACCTTTTGTAACTTTGAAGCCCAACTAACAGATGTACCTCTAACTGTAAATACATACCCTGTAGTACATCTGCAACCATTATGTTCGCCCAAAAAATCTGCATCCACATAACCATGAATATGCAAAGAATCTTCCCCAAAACAAAGAGAATAATATGAAGTACCTGCAAGATACCAGAGAATCCACTTTACTGCAGGCCAATGTTTTTTACCTGAATTCTTCATGTAACGGTTGACAACTCTCATTGCTTGTGCGATATCTGGTCTTGTAGACACCATCACGTACATCAAACTCCCAAAAGCTGAGGAAAAAGGAATAGCAACCATTTCCTCTATCTTTTCCTCTGTTTTAGGACAAAAGCCCATCGATAACTTGAAGTGTGCGGGCAAGGAACAAGTGACTGGCTTCGCGCCATCCATATTGAACCGCTTCAACAACTTCTTCACGTAGTCTTCTTAAGATAACCAAAGCTTCTTACTGTTCCTGTCTCTAGTGATGTTCATTCCGATGATTTGCTTTGCTTCACCCAAGTCCTTCATTGGAAACTCCAAAGCTAGCACCTTTTTCACTTCCTTGATCTTCTCCATATATAAACCTGCAAACAACATATCATCCACATACAATGCCAATGTAACTATATCATTGTCTTCATATCTACGAACATATACACAATGATCTGTATCGCATCTGTAGAAATATTTTACTTTCATAAAGCAATTAAACTTCAAGTACCATTGCCGTGGTGCTTGTTTGAGCCCATAAAGACTCTTCTTTAGTCAACACACCATGTCTTCTTTTGCTTTAGCTTCAAAACCTAAGAGTTGGCTCATGTATAGCTCTTCTTCGACATCACCATGGAGAAATACTGTTTTCACATCAAATTGGTCTAAGTGCAAGTCTTTAACTGCCACAATACTAAGCAGAACTTTGATTGAAGTCATCTTCACAACCGGTGCAAAGATCTAACTGTAATCAACACATTTTCTTTGAGAGAACCCTTTCATAACAAGCCTCGCCTTATACCTCTTACTGCCATCTGCCTCATTTTTTACTATGAATATCCATTTGTTTATAAAAGCGCGTTTCTATTTAGGTAACTTGGTCAACTCCCAAGTTTGGTTCTGTTCCAAAGAGTTCATCTTGTCCCTCATGGATAACTCCCACTGAATTTGAGCTTCTCCTCATTAGTCTCTGGCTCACCTAAATCCATGTACAGAACATACTTGTGAACAATACTGGCTGATAGATCAAATATCTTTGTTCGTTTTCTCTCTCGTGTCGATCTACTCAATGTGGGTACCGGTTCACCGACCAGTTTAGGTTTCCTGAACTGCTCTGACTGTACCTATTTGTCTTGGATAACCTGCTCATTCTTAATAGGCTCATCATGAGCCTCCTGTGCTGCCTTTAGTACCTGTACCTGCTGCTGCATTGTAGGGCCTCCACCACTAGGGCCACCTTCAGAATCTGAATCTGAACCAAAATTTGACCCTGAATTAGTTGTACTGTCTTGACCTGTGTGCCTGTCCTTGTATAAGAACTCTTCATTAAACATTATATTATTGTTGTGAATGGCCTTGTTATCCACAAAATTCCAATGTCTGTAACCATACTAATCACCGCCGTAGCCAATGAATATACACTTTCTGGATTTCGAATCCATCTTCTTTCTTTCTTCCCTGTCAATTAGTAAATATGCAATACAAACCAAAACATTCAAATGCGAATAATAGATAGTTTTACATGACCATAGATCTTGTGAAATGGCCCCGTCAAGGGCATTAAATAGGCAACAGTTAATTAAGTAAACTGTTGTATCTACTGTAGTGGCACAAAGATGGACTAGAATACCTGCATGAAGTCTCATGCATCTCGCCCTTTCGATTATTGTGCGGTTCATTGTTTCTGCTACTTCATTCTCTTGTGGAGTCCTAGGAACTGTGATTCCTTGGATATCTTTATTTGCCAGATAGTCAACGAACTCTTTACCTGTGTACTCACCGCCATTGTCTGACTTTACTATTTTCACCATGCAACCCGTCTCATTCTCAACCCTGACTTTCCAAGCTTTGAATGCCTCAAACACTTCTAATTTCTCGTGAATTGCATGAACCCAAACTTTTCTTGTAGTATCGTTGATGAATGTGAAGAAGTATATCTTACCACCATAAGAGAATTCCTGAATTGGAACCCACACATCTGTATATACCAACTCTAGATTCCTAAGCGTCTTCTTACACCCACTCAAATGAAAACAAACTGTCTTCTATTAGCCCATCACGCAATTCTCACAGAAATATATCTCAACCTTCTTAAGCTCTGACAAAAGATCCCTAGAACAAAGCTGCTTGACACTCTTTTTACCAAGGTGTCCCAACCTGACATGCCAAATAATTGAAGAAGAACTGCCTGCTAATGCTGTAGCAATGATATCACCTGAATCACCTCCTCTGAGTAAGTACAACGTGTCACCACGCATTCCTTTTGCCACCAACCTGGAACCTGTAGTCACTTTCTATTCTCCATGTTCAAAAGTTGTTATGAATCCTTCTTTGTCTAGTTTACTAATCGAGATCAAATTCTTCCTCAAGCTCGGAATGTGTCATGTGTCATTCAAATTTAATTGTCCACCATTGTGAGCCTTCACTCTCACTGTGCATTTTCCTATAACTGGACATATTTTCCCATTGCCAACTGAAACTGTACCAAAGTCACATGTCTTGTACTCCTCAAAAACATTATAAATGGGTGTAAAATAGTAAGAAGCACCTGAGTCTATACACCAATCATCTTGCATAATATCATATCTAGTAGATAAACATAATTCATTTAAATGGCGTTCGATACTTACCACATTGGCTACGTGTGCCCCTACTTGCGCTTTCTTATACTCCTTGCATTGGTCTCTCCTGTGTCTCACCTTCTTGCAGTGTCAACACTCACCTTTGCGTTGTCCTGCTCTTGACTTGGACCTATAATTCCTGCTTTTCAACCTTTCTCTGTTGTTACTTCTACCATGATTATCAACTGACACCATGGCATTGCTAGGATATGACGCTGAAGGCTCTCCATGACTCTTCTTTCTTGCATCCTCATTCATGATGCTGCTTATAATATCCTTCAGAGTTTTCGCATCGGTCTGGATGCTTGTAATGGTCTGCTCGACTATGCTGTAACTATCGGAAAGACTGAATAACAACAACAACGATTGTGCCATTTCTTCAAAATTAAACCCCAACGATTCCATATGATTGTAAACCATACATAAATTGTTGATGTGCTCTGGCACCGAACCCCTTTCCTGACACTTCATGTTGACCAACTTCTTTAGGTAAAGAATATGGTTCACTACATTCTGTTTCTCAAACATATCTATCAAAATCTCCATTGCCTCCTTCGCGGTCTTGTCTTCTCAATGTGAAATAGCAACTTCCTATTCAGCGATAACTGAATCTGTCCAAGTACTTTATGATCCAATATGTTCCAAGCTACCAATGTAATTGCATCTACCTCTGCCACTTTTGGCTTCACACCAAACAATGGATCATAAAGATCCTTCTGTCGGAGATACAATATCATCTGCATCTTCCATATTGTGAAATCTGTTCCATTGAACTCCTTGACTCTGCTCTTGTCTCCCATCTCAATCAATGCTACCAACCTGGTGCTCTGATACCACTTTGTTGAGTTCTAACTGCAAAATAACTCATCAACGAGATGCAAAATAATAGAATCAAAAGTAAGAGAACAAAGCAATAAAAAAATCACACAAGAACACACGAGACATTTTTGAGGTTCACCCAATGCAATGGCTACTTCCCTGCCCATAGGCACTCCTGTGATTTCCACTAGAAATATGAAGAGCAAGTTTACAAATCTCTCAAGAACTCACCCCCAAGGTGCAGGGTTTCTCTCTATTTACCTCTCCCCCCCTGACGGCTGATAGAATTTTCTTTTCTCTTTTCTTAAGACCTAAAATCGTACACAATACAATATATATAGGTTTACACAAGATCTAATCTCATCCGCTCATCAATCAGCTTCTTTACGGTTGACCACAACTTAGGTCAATGACCGTTCATGCCTTTGACTGTACATGGACCCAACAGAGAGCGGGTTGGTCGACTGCGCCTTCGACTGATCGTTCCTTCAGGGGTACAGGGCTGTAACAGCTAGTGGGACGGTCGATCATTCGGTTGACTGTGTGGTCGGTCGGGTGGCTGGTCGACTGCATTCTACCTGCAGCTGCTTGCTGCTTTGAGTTGCTTCCTCCATCTTCGACTCTTCTTATTGTCTGTCTTCTTCAACCACATTATCATGTATTTGGATCCACAAACCCCAACAATCAGGAGTAGGGTTCTTCAGATTATATCCTATTTAAATAGATCAAATCTAATTCTATCTTGCTTAGATGATCGACATGCAAACGTTATTCCTCTCTACAAATGTGGCATTTAATCCAACCTGAACCACGTCTGTTCCAGATCGTATTTCGCCGCCAAAGAATCGAAGGACATTTTTATCAAAAGCAATTTCCTCTATCATCCCCCCCCCCCTTTTGAAATTACGTCAACAGTGGAACTCATGAATTGAAAATGAGAACATATTCCATTTCACCAGTCATCGACAAAGCACAAATCCAGACACCCCACACTTATTTCTTGCACACACGTACATATCGTAATGATGAAATATGTTCCACTAGTTTTACGGCATGGGTAAAGGCATTGTATTTTAGGTTTAAAGCTATTAACGTGGGTTCACAATAAACGAAAAAATTGCTTAAAGTTGTTCAACAAAGTGAAAAATTATTTACAATGTCGGCTATTTGGCCTATGTAGCTTATAACAAAGAGGGCCTTAATCATGTTCATGCATGCATGTGTCAATATGACCATGAAGAGAATCAAGGCAAGTTCTAGAGAAATAAATCCATGGAAGAATATCTCACATGAAAGAAAGTAGTGAGGCTGATATGGATGTGTCAGTGTAAAGGTTCAAAATCTCACCGGCTTTTGTCTACCAAATTTAGTCACTACCATTCTCAAGGAAAATAACTAGAATAATTCATTATAAGTTGGAAGATTGCTTATTCAATCATGTTATGAATTTTCAAGCTTAATTGAATCTTTCTCATGACACAACTAAAAATCGTTGAAAATCACAAAAATAGAAAGCAAATTTTTTTTTTGAACAAATTAAAACACAACCTAAATCCCCTCCCCCACACTTAAAATCTTACATTGTCCCCAATGTAAGGTGAAATGTAAAGGAAAGGCAAAAATAACCAAAATATAAATGCAAGAATAAGAAAACAAACTCCCCTTGGGTTGCCTTCCAAACAATGCTTTTGTTTATTGTCGTTGGCTCGACCCAAGGCTTTCTTCTTCAATCAGTATAAATCAGATCCTCAAGGTCCAATTTTTCCACATTCTCTACTTGGAAACCTTCATAGAAAGTCTTAAGTCTATGGTCATTCGCCTTGAACACTTTAGAAGTTGCTAAACTTTGAATTTCAACTGCACAATGAGGAAAAATATTAGTAACAACAAAAGGTCCAATCCAACGAGAAAGCAACTAACCCGAAAATAAACTAAGCTGTAAATGGTATAGAAGGACTTTTTGACCAACTTTAAACTTCTTCATATATATCATCTTGTCGTGAAAGCCTTCGTCTTTTCCTTATAAATCCTTGCATTCTCATAGGCATCATTGCAAATTTCCTCTAACTCTTATAGTTGCAACTACATGTGTTCTCCACTTTCATCCATCTTCATGTTAAAACTCTTGATAGCCCAATAAACCTTATGTTCTAACTCAACTGGAAGGTGGCATGTTTTCCCATACACCAACCTATAAGGTGACATACCAATGGGTGTCTTATATGCAGCCCTATATGCCCACAAGACATCATCCAAGTGCAAACTCCAATCTTCTCTACTTTGATTGACCGTCTTTTCATTGATGGATTTGATCTTTTGAAATGACACTCTGCTTGTCCACTAGTTTGCAGGTGATAGGCAGTTGACACCATGTGGGTTACATGGTACTTTCTCAGTAAGGTCTCTACAGTGCGATCGCAAAAGTGAGTACCTTTCACTTATTAGAGCTCTTGGAATTCAAAATCTGGAGAATATGTTAGACTTGATAAAATTTGTAACAACTTTAGAATCATTAGTCCTGGTAGCTTTAGCTGCCACCCATTTTGAGACATAATCAACAACAATCAAAATATAAACATAACTGAAAGATACAGGGAGCTATATCAAGAAATTGATGCCCCAAACATAAAAAAGTTTACAAAATAGTATGGGGGTATGTGGCATCTCATTCCTTTAGGATATATTACCTGTCTTTTGACAATGATCGCATGACTTACAAAAAAAATATGAATCTCAGAATAAAGACAACCAATAGAGACCACGCTCTAGCCCTTTTCTCATCGTCCTCTTAGCTCCAAAGTGACCTACACAAGCATAAGAATGACAAAAGGTGAGAATATCAATATTTCATTTTCAGGAACGCACCTTCTTATCACTTGATCTGCATAATGCTTCCATAAGTGTAGGTCATCCCACACATATTATTCAGCATCACTCTTGATCTTATCTCTTTGATACATAGAAAAACCAGGAGGTAACATATTAGTAACCAAATAATTTACAATATTCGCATACCAAGGTAATGTCACACTCGCGGAGAATAATTGCTCGTCGGGCAATGTTTCTTGCAGACGAAGTTCATCCTTCACGTGAACTAAAAGACTCAAATGATCTGCGATAGAGTTTTATGAGCCTATTTTGTCTTTGATCTCCAAATAAAATTCAATCAAGAGAAGTATCCATCTTATTAATCTTGGTTTTGCCTCTTTCTTTTTCATCAAATAACGAAGAGCTACATGATCGGAGTTGATATGGCTAAAAATGGGGTTAAATCGGAACCATTCAAAGTGGGCACGAATCTTAAAGTGACAGGGGCAAGATAGTAATTTCACCTACAGATGGGTCCGAATTGGGAACCGGGTCTTTCCTCTTGGACCCGCTAACCCATGAATGGATATGTTCAGCTGAGAATGGGTCTCAACCCGTTAGGGACCAGTTCAACAGGATAGGAAGATATCCTGGCTCGTCCTTATCCTGAGGAGGTGGTTCCAACCACCCCTATCCAGCCACATCGGGAAGTAGGGATTCATTCTGATCCTAAAACAGATCCCCATTGTGACAATAAATACCCCCTACCTCCTACTGTCACAGGGGATTACTCTTTGTCCACTTGAGCTCTTTCCCTTTACTTTTTCTGGTATTGACAAGAGCGTCTGAGGGTTCATCACCGGGATCCATCCCGGTGTTTCGAACATTTGTGCAGGTCCGCGGGAGTACCAAGGAGTCAACTTGCCAACAAGGAAGAAGTAAGATTCAGCTCTTCGAGTTCCTACGAACCTACAAATTCTGTCTATTGCCCCCACACCAGGTTCAGCGGCAACAGATTAGCACCGTCTGTGGGAACTACACGACAAGCAACCCAACCTTCCTCCTTCGACCAAAGCTACTCCTAGCCATGCCTCCCAAGAGGAAGTCTGCACACTCCAACCGCAGAACAACCTCTTCTCATCCTCCTCCTCCTCCTCCTCCGGAGGATCTCCCTCCACCTGTCCAATAGGCCCTACAGCTCGAACAGTAGGCTCCTCAGTCCATTCTGCAGCCTATATGGCCCCAAGCAACAGTGGGGGAACCCTCTCGGCAAAGCCGCCACAAGCAACCTATACATCAGGTTCGGGTGTCCATTCACAATGCCTCTATAGATTCTATGGCCTCCCATAGTCCTCCTACGCCGAAAGACCTGCGGGATGTGCTCAACAATCGGCAGAACGAGCTAGGGCCCGATCTTCAGATCCATCTAGATGAGAGGCGGACCTGCGAGGTGAACCCTTGATGGGAGCACCCGAAGGATCGATCACCACGCCGGTCAGACCGCAGGGGGTCCAACTCTCCCCGGAGACAGAGAGAGTCACCCCAGCATCACCCAAGACGAAGCCATTCCCGGGTGGCCATCCTACTGCTCGAGTCAATCGCGAGCAGGAGACCCACGTCACGAGGGCGAAATTTTAACAATTCCAGGAGGCAGTCCTCCGGGCACTTAACACCGCCCCCAACAACAGCCATCGGGCTCCCAGCCCTTAGCCAGCTCCTCACCATCATTGCCGCTCCCGCAGTCCTCGGCCGGTTCCTCGCCATCACTGCCGTTCCCTAAGTCCTAGGCCGGCTCAGAGCCATCGCCGCCCTTCTCCTGGTCACCACCGCCGCTCCCGAAGTCTGTGGCCTACTCCAAGTCACCCCGTCATTCTATCGCTCCACCACCTACACAGAGTCATTGCCGTCGCAACCCCAGCCCTCCTCAACATGAGGACGAGTCTCGGGGCTCAGCAAGGTACGACCGAAGGGAGGACTCGGTCTACCACCGTCTCTACGAGAAGGAGAGGTGCCTGGGCTAGCTAGACAGAGACGAGGAGCAACGAGCGAGGAACCTTCGCCCAAGCAGGCCCCCATTTTCCCGCACCATCATGGAGCCCCCTGTCCCAGACAACTTCAAGCCTCCACATTTCAAGACTTACACCGGGGAGTTGGACCCCGCAGATCACATCGAGAGTTTCAAAACTCTCATGATGATCCATCATGCATCCGATGCCCTCTTCTGCAAGACCTTCCCGGCCATACTCAAGGGGCCAGCTCGGGAGTGGTATTCTTGTCTTGCACCGGCATCTATCTTCTCCTTCGACTAGTTCGAAGGCCTCTTCCTCACGCATTTCATGAGCAGTCGCCGCTCCGAGAAGACAAGCACCTCGCTGCTCTACCTCAGCCAAAAGAAGGGCGAACGGCTGAGGGATTATGTCAAGAGGTTCACTGCAGAGGCCAGGTCCATCGCCTCATTGGATCAGTCGGTAGCTTCTGCTGCCTTCCAATCCAATGTCACCAACCCCGACCTCAGGGCTTCCTTGGCCAAGAAGCCTCCTCGGGACTTCTCCGAGCTCCTCCTTAGGAGTGAGAAGTACATTCGAGCTGAAGAGGCTTTCCATCACCCCACTCTGGAGGGGTCGTCTTCTGAGAACAAATGGAAGACTGCAGAGGAAGAAGGAGCTAAGAAGCTCTAAAAAGATAACGGGGGTCAGCAGAGCCCTCTCCCCCGCTTCGAGAAGTTTACCCCACTCAATGCGAGTGTCTCTGCCATCCTGATGATGATTGGGAATGAAGGTCTCCTACCGCCACTTCCGAAGATTAACACCCCTGGAAGAAGAGAAACTGGGACAAGTGGTGTCATTTCCACCGGTGCCACGGGCACGACACCGATGATTGTCAGGCCCTGAAGGATGAGATCGAGGCCCTTATCCAGAGGGGGCAGCTCACTCGGTTTGTGAGGAGGGACAAAGCCGAACTGCCTCCACCGCCAAGGGGGCTAACAAGCGAACAGAGCAGCGCACGGAGACTCCGAAGGCCGAAGTAGAGGCCATCTTGCACTTGATACATGGAGGCCCAATGGGGGGAGATTCTAACTCCTCTCGAAAAGCCTTTGTTAGGGAAGTCAACTTCGTGCAGAGCTATCCATGTCCCTGTGACGTTCTCCGATAGGGATTTCGAAGGCATCCGCACGCCCCACTGCGATGCCCTCGTCATCAACCTCAAAATGGTCAACTTTGACGTTCGCTGGGTGCTTGTGGACAATGGAAGTTCGGTCAACATCCTCTTCTTGGAGGCATTCAGGGGCCTCCAGCTATCAAGAGACTGGCTCAAGCCGGCTGGCTACAACCTTCATGGGTTCACTGGGGTTCCGATGATGATCGAGGGAGTTATAACTCTCAACGTCATCGACGCCCAACTGAAGTTCTTAGTTGTAGCAATAGACTACTTCTCAAAATGGATCGAGGCCGAACCTCTTTCGACAATCACCGAGCATAAGGTCCAGAAGTTCTTTTGGAAGAACATCATTTGCCAGTTCGGGGTACCTCGCATCCTTGTAACCGACAATGGGACCCAATTCGCGGGAGCAATCTTTTGCAACTTTTGCGCCGACCTGGGCATTCAGCAGCGATTCTCCTCGATATCTCACCCTCAGTCCAATGGCCAAGCGGAGAATGCAAATCAACAAATCCTCTCCGGCTTGAAGAAGAGGCTTGACAAATCCACTACGGGGCTGTGGGTCGAACAACTCCTCAGCGTGCTTTGGAACTATCGCACCACCAAGCGAACTCCGATGGGGGAGTCCCTCTTCAACCTCACATACGGTTCCGAAGCTCTCATCCCCTTAGAAGTGGGCCTACCTTCACCCCAACTGATACCCTACAGTGAAGCACAGAATGCAAACCAGCTTCGCAACTGTCTAGACATCATAGACGAGGTCCGCAAGAGAGCTGCAATTTGAAAAGAGACCTACCGCCGTAGGATCACTCAATCTTACAAAAAGAGGGTACGACCAGCCAACCTTAAAGAGGGAGACCTAGTGCTCCGAAAGTTGTCGATCTCCAACCCAAGCAAAAAGGGCAAGTTGGCACCCAATTGGGAAGGACTGTATAGAGTCTCCAAAGTTGTTCACCCGGGTGCGTATCAACTCGAAGACCCGGGAGGCAGGAGAATACCGAGGACATGGAATGCGGAGCACTTGATGAAGTACCAAGCAGGTGTCTAAGCACCGCTCCAAGCAACTTCCCCAAGAGTGCTTTATAAGACATGTCTGAAGTTCTTGTATTTTCTTTTAATCAAAATGTAAGAGTGGCTCACAACTCAGAGGCAGCCACCTAATTGTTTTCATTAAAAGTAATTGTTCCCCGCAAGTTCTCTATTTATTAGTAGCCTAACTCTACTTACAAAAAAAATCGTATTAAAACGGCACGCTTGGAGTCCAACACTTGGTCCGACTCTGCATCAAATACTTGCTTCTAAGCGAGTACGAAGCGGAACACCATTCGGAATTGCTCCTACAACTGTTAATATTTTCTACACGACACGCTTGGAGTCCAACACTTGGTTCGACTCTGCTTCAACTACTTGCTTCTAAGCGAGTACAAAGCGGACTGCCATTCGAAATTGCTTCTATAGCTGTTGATATTTTCTAAATGACATGCTTGGAGTCCAACACTTGGTTCGACTCTGCTTTAACTACTTGCTTCTAAGCGAGTACGAAGTGGATTTCCATTCGGAATTGCTCCTACAACATTTGATATTTTCTAAACAACAAGTTCGGAGTCCAACACTTGGTTCGACTCCGCTTCAACTACTTGCTTCTAAGCGAGTGCGAAGCGGATTGCCATTCGGAATTGCTCCTACAACTATTGATATTTTCTAAATGACAATTTCGGAGTCCAACACTTCAACTACTTGCTTATAAGTGAGTATGAAGTGGTTCACCGTTCGTGATTACTCCCACAACTGTTGACAACTGCAAATGCTAGCAAAGCACACAAGTTCACAAAATAAGTATTATTTCATTAAAGTCTGAGAGACAAGTCTAATTACAGACAACCGACTCAACTTTATATCGAGATACAAACTTGTAAAACCAAAATTACAAGATTGTAGAAAACTACTTTAGCGCCTCCTAGATGTGGGGATACTTCGGTTAAGAAACACACGGGGGCGACGAATGTTGTGCTGTCGATGCCCTGCTTCGACAGACGTCCCTAGGCCGCTGAGCCGAGATGCATCGTCCGCACCTGATCTAACGGTGGCCCCAACAGAGGCTTCGCTCGGCGAAGCTGCCACCCTACTTTGCACATCTTCGGGGTCCCGATGTATAGGGGGCAAGCGAAGCACAAGCTCACGGAACGTCATCCCCCTATTATACTCCTCACGAGTGCAAGACATTGTTCTGACGGTGCTTCCCTCAGATCGCAGTCGAAGACGAGCGATCTCCATCTCAAGCTCGACAATTCGCTCCTTAAGCGAGTCTTCCATCACATTAATCTTCAAGCGCGGCAGTCGCACCAAGCCTGCACCACGAGAGCTATCGGTGATTGTCCGCCGAAGATAAGCAACCTTTATGCTCTTGTTGACGGTTACCTTCTTCAGCTCGTCCCTCTCTGCCGTCACCTTAGTCAGAGAATGACGAAGGCGCCTAAGTCTCAACCCGAGGTTGGCAGCCACCGACGAGCCCACATCATCGCCTTCGGGAGTCGTCTCGCTAATCCTCTCTTCTAATCGTCTGATCTCAAGGTCTTGACAAACTAAGACCAATCTCAGATGATTCTGCTCAAGTTCCGCCTTGCAGAGCTCCCACTCCAATTTGTGAAGCCACTCTCGGTTCCTAGCAAGGCCCAACCTTGTCACCCCTAGACCAACCTCAGGACGAGCCACCTTGATCACCAGAGGCACTTTGGCGAGTGGCAGCACTTCGACAATCTGAAAAGGCCAAGTCAAACTGCTAAGTTCAAACACAGCCACTATGAAACTCGAGAGCAAGCCAAACAAACCACAGTGAACACTTAGCCAAAAATTTTAAAAACGTTTTTCATTCTATTGGAATTTAAATAGATACAAGCGGTGGCCAGTCCGCGATTAGGCGACACATTGCTTATCAAAAATTTAAAAGTTACAAGTCAAGGCCCAACCCTTTTGCCGTGGCTGCCGGTCGCTGCAAGATCCGACTGCTCAGGAGCAGCGACGATCGGTAAGGACGTAACCTCAGAGCCGGGCTCGTTGTCGGCACCCTCGACCTCGGCTTCCGTGTTGTCATCCCCTTCCTTACCTTCGTCTGATTCTTCGTCGAAGCCCGGGACATGGTCGGGGAAAAGGCGCTACCCAGAGCAGTCAACCTCAGGGAAACTTTCCTTCACCTGCTTGATGGCGCGGGCGTAAGCCTTAGCCATATTGGCCGCAAGGAACCCTTGAACCTTCTCCATGGTCGCAGCCTCAGCCTCTTTTACAGCAGCGATCTTGGCAGCTTCAACGGCCTCCTCCTTTTCCTTCGCCGCCGAATCCTTCTGTCGGAGCAGAGTGGCGACATCGGCCTCCAGCTTCGTCATGAGGCCGTCGAGGTACTCCATCCTCATCGTCTTCCCGTCCGCCTCGACCCTCAGTTTTTCGAGCTTATTGGCAATCCGAGCTTTTTCTATCCAAGCCCTGTCCACCTCCTGCTTTAGCTCCTTTTCGAGTTTGGTTATCTTCTCCATAAGATGATCGAAGTGATAGCTCCTTTTCGAGTTTGGTTATCTTCTCCATAAGATGACCGAAGTGACAGGTTATCTGCGAAAGAAAAATAAGTTAGCATGGAAACCAAGAAAATACAAGTATGCAACTAGCAAAACTACACTACTTACCGACACTATTGCTCGGGCGATCTCGAGGGCATCGTCCCCAACTCCACTGGGGTCCATGGCGGCACGGTCCTTCGGCATCGCAAGGTGCTTGACAGCCTTCATGCTGGACGTTGAGTTGCCGAGGAACCCATCGAGCTTCCGGACCTGCCAGTCCAGGACAAAAATCTTTTTGTGTTCCTCGGCCAAGAACACTTCGGCCTCGACCGTCAGGGGGGGCCTCCATTCCTAAAGCGGTTTCCATTGGGAACTCGTCTGCATCAACTTACCCGAAGTGGCTGCCATCGTCGTCGCCCTCGGGACCACAGTGGTCGACGTCGTTGCTTCTTCGACGGCGGTGGCGACCGTTTTTGTCCTCGGGGAGGTCACCTTTGTGATAACCCTCTTCCTCTTCCTCGGAGCCTTACTGCCAAGGGCCGCATGATGAGCCATCACGGCGTCGTAGTCCATGGTTTCTGCACCAGAAGAAGAGGTGTTTAAACGCAAGTAAAAACCGAACAAAAATGAAAAAAAAAACAAGAACAAAAGGGGAAAACCACACACTAGGGTTTATGCGGCTGAGCCCCCTCCTGAAGAGCACCTCCTCGGTCAGGTCCCTCTAGTCGAGCTTCGATCAGTCGAGGAGAACCCGAACCATGTCTTCTTCTTTGGGGTAGAGCACCGGAAGCTCCTTAACCCTCTTCGACACTTCTTCGACCCAGTCCGACGGAATGCACCACGGCTCTTAACTCCGGATGATGAAATACTTGTCTCGCTAATGCTTTATTAAGTCGGGATAGCTAATGAGTTGAGCCCCATGCCTCGGAGCCAGATAGAACCTGAACTCCGACTTCTGCTACTGGTGAAGTCGGTATAACGTCCGAAACACCCTTAGATCCAGCTCGATCTCCGCTGCTTGACAATGAAGGGTGAACCCGTTGATCACCCTCCACCCGTCCGGCATGAGCTGAATTGGGCTGATCCCGAACCACCACATAACTTGGATAGCAAAGGGGTGGAGTGGCAGTCGCGTCCCGGCAATGAAGGCGTCGACTGGCTAGAAGCACATATCCACCGGCATCGGTGAATTAGCCCTCACTCTGGGTCCGAGCAGCATCAGCTCGAACTCCTCGGGGACCAGTAAACATCCCCGAACAGCTACCAGGTCGGCCTCATTGAGGATTGAGATGGTATCATCAACTTTCAAAGTCTCCCTCGCGGCATTCTCTTCAAAACTCCGCCCCCTTCCGTACATTATTTGTTCAGCGTGCTCCTCCAGAAGTTCCCGAACCCTCTGGAGTCCGGTCAAAACACCCGGCAATCTCCCGAACTCCCCCATCCTACATGGGTTCTCGACTACGGTCTCCACGATTACCGAAGTAAGTGCTTTGATGCCTTTGCCCTTGTCGACGAGAGGAACCTAGCTCGGAGACAGCTCATCGGCAACGGGGGAGGGGGGGCTCTGAACTCGGGGGAAAGCTAGACATTTGCTAAAAAAATAAGCTAAGTGTTGAGTTACCTTGAAGTGACAGCTACGGTCGGAAAGATCACCGGAGATCGATTAGCTATTGCCTGAAGCTCCCATTGGTGAAAACTTGTTGCCTGAGTAAAAACTTGAGAAATGAACAAGTGAAAGGGGGGAGTGAAGTTTTATAGAGGCTGCACACAAATCGAGACTAATGTGCTTCAAGAACTCAAGAGGCAGGCCCATTTACCACAAAATGACAAGAAACTCGACAGGCTCTTAATTGGTCAATGGTCAAATGGTCGACGTGCCACGTGTCTTTGACTAGTCATCGGTGAATTGTCAACAAGCCACATGCATCTCTCTTGGACTTTGACAGACCTTGTCAAGCGTTCTTGCCACCGACGCCCAAACGTGAGAAAAAATATCTCTCTTGGGCTTCGGCAGACCTCGCCGAGCGTTCTTGCCACTGACGCCCAAACTTGACAAAAATATCTCTCTTGGGCTTCGGTAGACCTCGCCAAGCATTCTTGCCACCGACGCCCAAATGTGAGAAAAAACATCTCTTTTGGGCTTCGACATACCTCGCCAAGCGTTCTTGCCACCGATGCCCAAACATGAGAAAAACATCTCTCTTGAGCTTCGGCAGACCTTGCCGAGCATTCTTGCCACTGACGCCCAAATGTGAGAAAAAATATCTCATTTGGACTTTGGCACACCTCGCCGAGCGTTCTTGCCACCGACGCTCAAATGTGAGAAAAAATATCTCACTTGGACTTCGGCACACCTCGCCGAGCATTTTTGCTACCGACGCCCAAACGTGAGAAAAAACATCTCACTTGGACTTCGGCACACCTCGCCGAGCGTTCTTGCCACCGACGTCCAAACGTGGAAAAAAACATCTTACTTGGACTTCGCCACACCTCGCCGAGCGTTCTTTCCACTGATGTCCAAATATGAGAAAAACATCTAACTTGGACTTCGGCACACCTCGCCGAGCGTTCCTGCCACTGATGTCCAAACGTGAGAAAAAACATCTCACTTGGACTTCGAAAAACCTCGTCGAACCCCTTCGACACGTGTCACCATCTCGAAGCACTGCTAGACCTCGACAATGAATGTCGAACCCCCTCGACTTTGGTTTCCACCCTGACACGTGTCAGCCAGTCGAGGTGTCTGATGGGGGTCGGCAACCATTGCCGAGAGTTCTTGCCACCGACCCCCAAACAAGAGAAAGTTTGCCTTCATACCACTCGAACCGTCGGATCACCACGAAACTCGCGCGACATTATGATCAGCGTCTCAGATTGATCCACGTCATCGAGTATTGATTCACCATTCGATCATCCAGATTTTCGTGCCCAAGGCTTATGGACGATCCTGATCGTGCCACGCCATAAATTGGTGGTTAAAATTATTTTTTTAATTATTAATTCGAATTATTAATTTAAAAATCGCAAAAAAAAAGATTAAAATTTGGGAAAATTAATTAAAAATTCTAAAAAATAATTATAAATTCAGGGAAATATTTTTGAGCCCCTGGGTGAATAATTATTGGTTAGAATGATTAATTGCTGCTTGTATTGGAATCTCAAACTGTTTATCTGTAACACCCTATATTTTTAAATAATATTTTTGAGGTTAATAAATGAGTTAAAATGATTTTGTGATTTAATCAACTTTTTTCTGAAATTTATCTTTTACATGTGTAAATATTTTTTGGGAAATTCAAAGTCAGAAACTATTTTGGGGAAAACTAATATTTATTAGTAGGTATTATTTATGAATTTTCTAGATTTTTTTGATATTTATTTGGCATATTTGCAAATATTACAAAAATGGGCTTTTGTACAAAATTACCGCTTGGAGTAGAAACTCCAGAATTTCATTTTTCTGGGCTGAGCATGATGGCTAGCCAATTCAGAGGTAAAGATTTTACTTTTTATTCTAATATATTTGGTTTATTTTGCAAATTTGTTAAAGAAGGGTTTTTTGCAAAATTGTCACTTAGAGGCAAAGATTACAAAATTCGTTTTCAGGGTTTGAAACCAGTGCCGGCCAGAACCAGGATGGTTATTTTTTATTTTAAATCTAAATTAAATTGGTTAATCTAATTTCCATGTATAAGGATTTATATATGTAAAGATAGATTCTAAGGGATAATTTACAAAATTTCCTCAAAACCCTCATACCTAAATTTCGGCCTATTAAAAGAGAAGTTGCAGCCGTCTCTTTGCTGCACAAAACAAAGGGTTTTCTTTATTATTGATTTCTTGGAGTTTCGAGGCGAGGATCTTGGATTTCTTGCAAAAGGAAAGACTTTTCTTATTCTCTTTATTATTTCGGTTCATCTTCAATAAGGTGAGTGACATATGTTTGTTTTCTTACTGTTCTATGCATATTGTATGTGATTATTTGTCTATTAGAATATATGATAGATGATGGTATGATGATATAATGAATTTATTGATGGATGAATGAATAAAAATAGAACTTTTCATGAAACTATGCGATTGATGAATAGAAATTCTATATAGATGACTTAAGAATGTCAAGAACCACATAGAAATCATGGGTGTGATATTTTCTTTCCTATCCTTGTTGTTTTGATTGTATGTGATGAGATTACATGATTGACATGCACAAAAATTGAATGAAGATGAACACTTTACTATTAATGATATGCATGATCTGTTTGAAGGGTTTTAATGAAAAAAATTTGATGAATGAATGTTGTAGATACTTATAATCATGGACAAACTAACATAACTAGTTGTAGTTGTGTTTAATCAAGTACAAGAAGAATTTTAGAATTTAAAGATCAAGCTTTAATGAGATGAAGTGGATTTTATATTACGGGTCTGACATGGATCAGCCGAAACTTGACTTTTAGTGTTCTTGTGAAATTTTTGATTGAATCTTGCCTCATATTGTTAATGAGACTTGAATTGAAGATTATAATACTCAAACACACCGAATTTTGATGGTTTAATATATATATATACCCATATATACATATAAATTCATGAGATCCTAATTTGAAGAAATTTCGATGAAAAATTGCTCTTTTATGAATTCAATAAGAATTTGATTTTGATCTTTTATAAACTCCATTATATTAGACAAGTGGTAATTGATCATCTCAGGAATTTTATTTTGCAAATTTATGCTTATAAAGAGATTTAACGATGTATCAGTGACAAGTGCACGAATATTAAAGAGCTATGGTTTTGGACATGACAGTCGACCGCCCAAGAACAATACACAAATTGTCGGTCGAATGCCATGTTGTGGATTTTCGGATTTTGCTTGACATTTGACCACTGTCTTTTTGAACTGTTTTGACAGTCGACTGTCAGCTGTTTGGCTAAGTGTTTTGTTGAGTTTTTCGTCATTTTCCTTGAATGGTTATTTCTTCGAACTTATGGATTATTGACCTACTATTTTAATTGAAGTTTTTACTACAAATTACCATAATTTATAGAGAGTTATACTTCGACTATAATAGTGTTTAACTTGTATTTCTATAACTTTAAGAAGCGAAATATATATAAATTTCAAGATATGGGTGTTTTGTGATTTTTCTACGACGTCAAATATGAAACTCAGTTATTTAGTGGATTTAATATCTCATTTTAGTTCTGGAAATTGTGAGTATTCAGATGGATTTTGATTTGTTGATTTTTAAGAAGTACATTTTCTTAATATGAGCGAATTGATAATGGAATTGAGAGTTTTAATGAAAGATTTGGTGTTGATAGTTGAGTTGTGAGTCTCTAAAGGGTGAGTGGGACCCTAGTTACCAACAGTTGAGATTTTTTGGTTTGGCCAGTTGTGGCCTTGTTGTTGATTAGTTAAGTCTGGTAGGGTATACCAACTCTAGGAGATTTGTAATTAATTAATTGACTTAATAAGATAAGGACATGCACTAGATGGTGATATGATGAAAAGAGTGCAAACATGGGTTATGGACCTCAGTATGATCTGCGGTGTGAGAAAATCACTGGAATTATCGTGTGAGTGAAAGTCTCCGGAATTACCTGTGGTGTGGGATTGATCTCCAGAATTATCGGGGTCGAGGCGACGCTCATGGGGTATTCGTGTAATGAGGCGCCATAGCTTGCGGTGTGGGGTATTCTCAAAAATTCCCAGGTGTGAAGGAAATAGTCTCCGGAATTATCTGTGGATAGAGATTGACCTCCGGAATTATCGAGGCATGGGCCAGATACTCACAGTTTATCTAAATATCATAGTAGTCATCATAGTAGGACTAGTTGCATAACGATGGATCTAACCCTATTTAGTGGAGAACGATAATGGCTTGCACCGGACCTATGTAGTATGGAATGCATAGAATCCGACAAGTATGCATTAGAGAGTCATTATACTACACTGTGTTTTCTTGACTTGGTTTTATGCATGTTTGTTTCTTATTTTCCTACACTTGATACTTAGTCTAGTTTCACTAAAGGTTTTCGTGCTTTTTTTTCACTTCCATTCATTACTACTGTTGGTATATGTGGATTACGACTTTATTCTTTATGTTTTATTTATATTGTATTTCTTTTGATGTCACTCACACCGTTATGGCTGACCCCTGTAGTTTTTGGGGTTAGGGTTATCTCTAGCCTCATGTTTTACGGGTAAGTACCAATAGCTAGGGATTTGGATGCATGTGGTAGAATGATAATGTGCCTTATCCAATTTGTAAAAGAATGTGTTGTAAAAGAAAGAAATTGTAATTCAAGGTGTTTATTTTCTGCTGTGCATTGTAAAGAAATGTTGTAATAAAAGTTGAAATTTTTTATGTGTTTGACTATGTTTACTATTACATTGAGGTAGATGCTGGGAATTGTGCCACGTGTTTCTGAGATATCATATTAGAAATTTGGGGCGCTACATTATCACTTCTCAAAACTACTGCACTTGCATTTTCTCTTGGATTTACTACCATTTGAGAGTGTAATTTTCTGAAACTTTGTGCATCTAGCTAACTAATTGCGGTTGTCATCTAGCCCATCTGATTTTCTAAACATTGAATATTGGCCCTCATCTCCTATTGAAATTGAAAAGTATTAGTGGCAAGTGACTTAACAATATCTTCTGTAGACATATCCGAATTAGAAGTTTGGCCCAGTTGTTGTCTAGGGGGTATGGTTGCTTATATTGCTGGTAACTTGGGTGGTTTTGAGCTACAGACTAATTTATTTGTGGGATCCCATAGATAAGATTGGGGTGATCCCTCCATCTCAGGTAATACGTGCTCAAATAGGGATCATACTTTCTTTGTGGTTTCCCAGGAAAACCACCCGCCACATTCACTTGCTCATTGGGCTTCTCTAGAAGAGTTGGGCACATATCGGTTGGATACCCTACTACTAAATAAATCCCCCAAGCCTTCACTGTTTGCATAACACCTATAGCCATTTGATGAACAAGAGAAGTTAGACTCACAATTTGTTTTTCAAGGGAGGAAATATTCACCGTATTAATATGCTTAGATGGAATGTCAAGCCTAAACTGTTGGGAATTGGACGCCATATTTGCAATCAAGTTTCTCGCGGCCTCGAGAGATTTATCCACAAAAGCTCCTCCACTAGCAGGATCAATCATACTCCTATCAGTGGGTAGAAGGCCCTCATAGAAATATTGGATACGTAGCTGCTCACTAATTTGATGATGGGGAAGCTTGCACGTAATTCCTTAAAACGTTCCCATTATTCATGTAGGGACTTTTTGTTGTGCTGCCTTACACCATAAATTTCTTTTCGAATGTTGGCCGCCCTTGAAGCTGAGAAATATTTGTCCAAAACCAACATCTTCATCTCGTTTCATGTGTCAATACTCCTAGATGGTAGAAAACAGAGTCAATCCTTAGCTGAATCCTTCAAAAAAGAAGGAAAGGTTCTTAATTTAATTTGTTCTTCAGTCACCTTCGTGGTTTTCATCCTCGTGCATACCACATGAAGCTCCTTTAAATGCTTGTGAGGATCTTCACCTACAAGGCCATGAAAAGAGGGAAAGAGATGTATTAGTCCATATTTTAAAGCATTTAATGTGCATAAAGGTTATTGGTTCAAACCTGAGGCGGCAAGCTCTTTCAAAGTTTGATATTCAGCCATGAATTCCCCCTCTTCAAAATTAGAATTGCTAGCAAATAGGGAATCAAGAGTCAGATTGTTCCCTTTAGAATTTCTCCGAGATTCCCTCCTTAACTTGCGCAAAGTTCTCTCTATTTCTGGATTGCACTAAAAATCACCTTGATTAGAAAATCGAGTTACATTCATAAAAAATCAAGAAAATTCTAATAAACTATGCAAAACAAATAAGGAAAAGTCTAGAGTAATACAAATAAATAAATAAATAAATAAAAATATTGATAACTCAAAAAATAAAAACTCAAAGGAGAAGTTGGAGAAGAGAGCAGGAAGATGTGCGCCTGAGTCTCCTGATTTCTACCCTTTTGATAGACATTCAATTCAGCTTTCCCCAACTCCTCCTCAAAGTCTTCTAAGTATTTTCCTCCAATAAAAATCTCTAACCTCCCAAATCTCCACAAAATATTCCAAGTATTATCCTCTAATAACAATCTCCAAATCGGACTAATTAAGGTAAATAATATAAAATTCTAATATAAATAGGAAATTGGTGTTTCCAGCTGGAACTTTCGTGCATCAGATCTTAAAACGTCCGCAGTGCAAGTGCGTCAATTTCAATGTCAATTTCGACCTTTATCCAGCCATTATCTCTCAAAACTCAAAACATGAAAGTTGTAGAGATTTTTCTTGTTGTTTCATAGCATTTTAAATTATCTCAATCGGAGCTCGGATGATAGAGTTATGCCCAAATTATGAAGCAATGTTGAAACTGTCCAAAATCTCTCAATTAGCTTCGTTTTGCATTTAACGACTCCATTTGCATCCTAAATAAAAATATAAGAATAATGAGTACATTTAGGCACCAAATAAATATAAAAGACTAAACATTAAGGGAGAAAAAAAAACATTTTGCATTCTCATCAATAGCCCTCATCTTCTTCCACCTCCATGAGGATAAAAGAGACACTCGCGTTAAGCGGAGTGAACTTCTCGAACCGGGGCACTGGGGGAGGACGACTCTTTTTAGAGGCTTCCTTCTGAGACTTCTTCGAAACCTCAGAGCTATCCATTTTCCTTTTCCCCTTGGTAGGGGATTCTTTCTGCTCCCGTGGATGCAATGCTCATCGGCCCACATGTATTTCTCACTTCAGAGTAGGAGGTCAGAAAAGTTTGAGGGCGGCTTTTTAGCCAGTAACGTTTTCAAGAGGTCGTGTCGAAAGTTGTGCCTAAAGGAAACAGAGGCGACCCCGACATCTAGGGAAGAGATGGACATGGCCTCCGTAGTGAACCTCTGAACAAAGTCTCGGAGGGACTCCCCATCCTTCTGTTTTAAATCAAGCAGGGAGGCGCTCTTCTTTTTGGCCTTACGGCTTGTCACAAAATGGGCGAGAAAGCTGTCCTTGAGCTAATCTTTCACGGAGCCCCATAGCATGGTGGGGAATGTGCGGCAGAGCAGGGCATCCGTGGTGCTGTGAATCATCATGTGGGTTTGAACCCCTCAATGTTATCAGCTGGGTCTGACTCCCCGTTGTACGTCTTGAATGCTGGGGGCTTGAAGCTACTTGGGACCGTCGCTTCGAGGATGTAGGGGGAGAAAGGAGGCTAGACTGGACAGTACCCCCTATTTGACTGCCTCTTGTCTTCTCCTATTCGGGCGAGCCAGTCTTCCATATCCTGCAGTCGCTAGAGGCCCGCATCTTCTCGTCCCTCGGATCGGGTCGGCACCTATAGGACTCCTCTTTCTCGGTCTTTTCGATGCGAGGATTGTCTGAGTAGTGGCATTCTGTGGCTCCCTTCAGAGAGATTGGAGGACCTCTTTCCGAAACTCCTTGAACTTGGCTCTAGTCACGTGGCCCCCTTCTTCTCTGAGACCATTTGGGATCTGCCAGTTTCTAAGAGAGAGGCTTCACTCCCCCTCTAGCCTGCGAGGGAAGTGATGACTGCGGCTTGGGGGATGACCCCATCGACCTTCACCGTTTCTGGAGCGATTAATGTGATGGCGAAGATCTGCCTCATCCTGACGGTTGTTGATGAGATTTCAGAGTTCCGAATTTGCTGGGTGATTTGCCCTTCGTGCGACCAAACGAGAGGCACTCAGAGCCGTCCCCTGCTGACATTCGGCTCGAGGCCGTTGCGACCCTTGAGTGGCTGCTCAGCTACGGGACGGATGAATTGGAGGAGGAGGAGGCGAGGATCAACTTGACACCCCGCGGTAGTTTTCTTCTTGGTTATGAGTGCCATGGTAGGAGAAGGCTCCTAGGATCAAGGTTCTGAGAAGGAGGCTAGATCTGTGCTTTCCCACAGACGGTGCCAATTTGATGTTGTTGATCTCTGGTGTGGGAGCAGCAGGTAAAGAGTTCTTTTATTTAGTGAAAATCTTAGATCTCAGCCATATATCCGATCTTGATAAGAGGCTAGCATTTATTCGAATATTTGGACCTGTTGGTGGTTGCGTTGGTTGTTGCCCACCAAAAACCTACAAAAGCCTGAAACACCTGATTTTCCTGGGGACCGGCCTCCAACTATCAAGTAAGCAACCAGGGATGTAAATTAGGGTTTAGTGGCAAAAAGATTGATTACCTGGTAAAAGAGGAGGGGGCTGTATTTATAGACCTGGAGAGAGTCAGTTAAGGAATGATTTCCCAACTTTCTAACCAAATCCTGGGGATTAAGGATGTGACTGGATAATTGATCCCCTGATTTTAAGGGATTTGATCATTAACCATAAATGGCTAGTCAACCTTTGCCTAGTGGGTTGATCCATGGTAATGGGCCCATAGACGGCCCGTGAGATAGTCCTAAGCCGGTAACTGCTAAGAGATTATTGCTTGACCTCAGGTGCCTCGAGATTTGTACAAGAATCATGTGGTGTTGATTAGCTGCGGTTTTCACCCTCATCAGGAAGCGAGAGCAACTCTTGCTTCAGATTGTCCGGATGTTAACAATTGACTGCAATTATAGTAGTCAACTGCAACCAGGAGATTGAAGGCTAGACTTCAGGTACAATCAACTGCTCTTTTAAGCAATCGTCCAACAGCGACGATAACAGCTATTGGGCCCGATTCTTGGGGATTTGTTTTAGCCCATGTTTGCTCTCAAAGGTAGATCATATGGCTCTTATCATATGACTTGCTCTTCATGGTATATCAGATGGTGTTGGATCAATACTATCACCTAGGGTTTCTCTAAATCTCTATATAACAATGTAATGACCTCCATAAAAGGTAGTACTTCATCTAAGAGTTTCTCTATTTTACAGCAGTGTATGGCTCGAGAGATAAATAGTCTCTTGATGAGGGTGTTGTAACTCTTGTATTTTTTCTAGTTGAATAATATTTCGGTTATTTCTCCGCCGGATTAGGTTTGCCAAACCAGGATAAATTGTGTGCTTAGTGCGTTTGGTTTGGTCTATTATTGCTTTGTTCTTCATTGGATCGGTTATCTCACAATTTGGCGTCAAACAAGTGGTATCAAAGTTTCAGGTTGTTCCTTACAAAGCATGTGACATATTTCGTGATAACAATTTCAACTGAGAGAGGAAAAAGTTAAATTATTGTTTCGTTTTTGTAACTTCTGATTTTCGATGTTCCTCTTCAAGACTATTTTGATGTAATTAGAATCATTATATTTCTCAAAAAAAAATTAAATTCTTCATATCTTATATATGAAACAGGGTGTAAAGTTTTCACTTTTTTTTACTAAAATAAAAAGGACATAGAAAAGGGATAAGAATTTATTACATCTATAAAAAATTAGAGGTACCTATAGAAATGGAGTGGACATGTGAAACAGAGAACATTTGTAGCAGATTAAAATTTGTGACGAAGAACTGTAAAGGTGCTGATTAGGAAATTGATAAAATTGCAGTTAACTGAGAAAATGTGACGTAAAAAGAATGAGTTAACTGAGAAAATGTGACGTAAAAAGAATGAGTACGTTAAGGGTGATATGTTGTTTTGGTTTTAGTTGTTTGTCTTCTTGTTTATTTTCTTACCATGACTAATTTTAGAGAACTACGAGTACAAATGGTGTTTTTTCTCTCTCCCTCTAGATTAATAATGCGAGGGACATTCATTCAGAAGCCAACCATTAAGTGCACACTTGAAAACTACGCATTCCTTACGGATTCTGACTTCTAATCACTTTCCCATTTGAGCCAACTAGGTCTTCCTTTGCGGAAGGCAACAAACATGGACACGTCTCATTTATTGATGAGCAAATAGCAGTTAGGGAAATGTCCATTTATTCGGCAACTAAAGGTAAATCCAAAAGAAATACGATATAATTTGCTTGTTTTATGTAATCATTTCGATAAATGTTTGCCTGTTTTATTTTTTGAAGGTGCCATCAATCAGCTTACAAAAAAATCAGATTGTGAGTGGATGAATGATAATATTCGCATAAATTGCATGCACTAAGACTTGCTCAACCGGTTTGTCCATAGATTCTAATTCTCAGCAAAAGATAAAGACCTCATCCTTCTTGTATTCTTCTTCTTCTTCTTCTTCAACAGAAAAAAAAGAAAAGAAGAAAAGAATAGGAAGAACGAAAATTTTTATTTAATACAAAAAAAACTATTGACCTATCCCTTGAAGAATCAAATTGTAGTTGCAGGTGCAATATGTTTAATATTCATAGCCTCCTCAGATTTAGAATGTTGGAATTGAGTATACATTCAAAACACTTCTTTTGTTGACAACAATGTCTTATGGCCCAACAGTTAAAGTTTTGAGTTCACATGAGATAGTTGGGGGTTTAATTCCTACATTTCACATATATATATATATATATATATATATATATATATATATATATATATATATATATATATATATATATATATATATATATATATATATATATATATATATATATAGGTGGCCCTTCGGTTGAGAACTAATTTGGTGAGAACTCCGTGAGAACTCACGAAGTAGACCCCCCATAAAAAATCCGAACCGACCATCTCGTTCTACACGCCTTAGATAGCATAACATAAAGAAATCACATAATTTGAAGTTTATTTTTCCATGATTTACATCATCGCAAAATTATATGGCGGAAAATTCTACTCCATTTGATGGATGAGCAAACGAACTTCAAATTATTTGAATTCTTTATGTTATGTTGTCTAAGGCATGTAGAACGAGATGGTCGGTTCGGATTTTTCATGGGGGGTTTACTTCGTGAGTTCTCTCGGAGTTCTCACCAAAATTAGTTCTCAACCGAAAGGCTCCCTATATATATATATATAACCGGGTCGGGCCTTAGGGGTCTCTTGAAAGAAAAAAAAGATTTTCTGTTTTTAATTTTTGAAGAATGCCAATTTTAAATGTAGAAACTTTATCTTGATTGCCATTCACAAGTAGCTGTGGTGATTGACAAGTTACCACCTGGTTGGAAAGACTACCAAAATATCCTGCGACATAAATCCAAGGAACTAACCAGGGAGAATTTGATAGCTAGGCTTAAAGTTGAGGAGGAATCCAAAAAACAAGACTAGAAAGAAAAAGTCATGCTTGTTCAATAGAACAAAACGAAGGTCCATTTGAAACCAAAGAACAAGCCTTTCAAGAAGAATGCTAGTCGGAAGTTCAATTCGAACTTTCGTCAGAATGGTCAGAATGGACGTCAGAATCTGAATAAGGAAAATAACCGGCACGCCCAAACCAATAACAATGGAACAGATCCTATCGAGTGTTGGAACTGTCATCGCTTCCGACATATCGCTAGGAACTGCCAATCGCGTATGCCTGCACCACAGGCAAATGCAATCGAAGGGCCTTTAGTGGCTATGATCACTAAGATCAACATGGTCGGTGTAACCAATGGGTGGTGGGTTGATACGAGCGTTACTAGGCATGTTTTCTATGAGCGCAGCTGGTTCAAAACTTATAAGGAGGCTGAAGGTCAGAAAGTGCAACTTGGTGATTCACACTGTATCAATGTGATGGGCACTGAAGAGGTGGGTTTGGAGTTTACCTCTGGCAGGACTGTAACCCGCTAGGATTTCTTGCACACTCCTGATATGAGGAAGAACTTGATTTCTGGATACCTTCTCAACAGGGCTAGGTTTCATCAGAGCATTGGATCCGACCAGTATGATATAACTAAAAATGGGATTTTTGTGGGAAAGGGATTTTCTTGTAATGGGATGTTTAAACTCAGTATTGAAATGAATAAGAATAATGCTTCTGTTTACTCCTTGTCTTCTTTTAATTTATGGTACTTTAGACTATGTCATGTTAACAAGAAATTGGTAAATAATATGAGCAAACTTGGCATGATACCAAAAGTTAACTTAAATAAATTTGAGAAATGCACCTCCTGTAGTCAATCTAAGATAATTAAAACTTCACATAAAAGTGTAGCTAGAGAAACAAAAATTCTAGACTTGGTACATTTTGATATATGTGAGATGGATGGAACTTTAACTAGAAATGGTAAAAGATATTTCATTACGTTTATTGATGATCATTCAAATTATACTCATGTTTATCTTATGACACATGAGAGTAAAGCAATTGACATGTTTAGAACTTATGTAATTGAAGTGCAAAATCAATTTGAAAGAAATATTAAGAGATTTCGTAGTGATGGATGTACTGAATATGATTCCAATGAATTCAAATAATTATATGTATCATTAAGAATTCTTAATGAGACTATTGCACCTTATTCACCTGAATCTAATGGAAAAGCTGAAAGAAAGAATAGAACTCTTACTGAATTGGTAGTTGCTTCGCTTATTAGTTCAGGTGCACCCAAATCTCTATGGGGTGAAGCTCTTTTATCTGTATGTCATATTTTAAATAGAATTCTGAATCTATCTTCTGATACTTTACCATACGAATTATGGAGAAGTAGAAAGCCTAATATTGATTATTTTATAGTTTGGGGTTGTTTAGCATATGTTAGAAAACTTGACCCTAAAAGAATCAAACTTGCAAGTAGAGCATATGAATGTGTTTTGATTGGTTATGCAGATAAATGTAAGGCTTCCAAATTTTTAGACTTGAATAATAATGTGATTGTTGAATCTTTAGATGTTGATTTTTATGATGATAAATTTCCTTACTTATTGAGGAACAGTGGGGGTAGTAGTGGGGGTTCACAACCCTCTACTTCCTCTAGCATACCTCAAACTAGTACACATTTTAATGTTGATATAGATTCTGAGCCTCGTAGAAGTAAACGTGCTAGAACTGCTAAAGATTTTGGTGATGACTATGTTGTATATGCTTTAGAATCTGACCCTAGTTCTATCAATGAGGCCTTAACCTCAGCCAATGCCGATTTGTGGCAAGAAGCCATAAATGACGAGATAGATTCACTAACCTATAATGGTACTTGGGAGTTAGTGGACTTACCTCGCAGTAGTCATACTATAGGATGCAAATGGATTCTTAAGAGAAAACCAAAACCAGATGGTTTTATTGAAAAATTTAAAGCTAGACTAGTAGCTAAAGGATATGTACAAAAGGCAAATATAGATTTCTTTGACACTTACTCTCTTGTGACTCGTGTGACTACCATTAAAGTTTTATTAGCTATTTCTGTTGTGCATAATTTGTTGATTCACCAGATGGATGTTAAAACAGCTTTCCTTAATGGGAAACTTGAAGAGGAACTTTATATGGATCAGCCTGAAGGTTTTGTGATTCTAGGACAGGAACGCAAAGTCTTCATGCTGAATAAGACTTTATTTGGTCTTAAGCAAGCTCCTAAATAGTGGCATGACAGAATTGATCAATTATTACTCTCAAATGGTTTTTCTATTAATAATGTTGATAAATGCCTTTATTATAAAGCATCCAGTGATAGTTGCATTATGCTTTGTCTATATGTAGATGATTTACTCATTTGTGGTTCTTCGCTTGAATTGATTTCAGAGACTAAAACTATGCTTAGTCAAAATTTTGATATGAAGGACCTAGGTGAGGCCAATGTTATTTTAGGGATGAAAATCACACGTTCTGAGACTGGTATTACTCTTGATCAATCTCATTACATTGAGAAGATCTTGAAGAAATACAATTACTTTGACCGTAGACCTGCATGTACACCCAGTGACCCTCATGTTATACTTTTGAAATTTCTGGTGCTGCAGTTAGATAAAAAGAATATGCTAGTATTATTGGTAGCCTTCGCTATGCTACTGACTGCACTAGACCTGACATTGCATATGCTGTAGGGGTATTATGTAAATTTACGAGTTGTCCTAGTTCTGAGCATTGGAATGCTATTGACAGAGTCATGAGGTACTTGAAAAAGACCATAAACTTAGGACTACATTATGAGAGGTTTCCCGCTATCCTTGAGGGATTCAGTGATTCAGATTGGAATTCAGTTTCAGATGATTCCAAGGCCACTAGTGGATACATTTTTAGTATCACTGGTGGTGTTGTTTCTTGGAGGTCTAAGAAACAGATTATTTTAACTTACTCTACTATGGAGACTGAGTTAGTTACTCTAGCTGCGGCTAGTGAGGAGGCAAGCTAGTTGAGGAACCTCTTGTCTTACATTCCTTCATGGAGTAGGCCTATACCTCCGATCTTAATCCACTCAGATAATACTGTCATAGCTAAAGTACAAAATGCTTACAATAATGGTAAGAGATTAGCAATTCGTCGCAAGCACAGTACAGTGAGAGAGCTCCTCAAATATGGTGCTGTTACTATGAATTTTGTGAGATCGGAAAGTAACCTCGCAAATCCTTTGACGAAAGGATTGTCTCGAGACAAAGTTTGGAACACATCGATAAGGATGAGACTAAAGCCCATTTAGGATCATAATTGGTGGGAACCCAACCTATACGACTGGAGATCCCAAGACATAGGTTCAATGGTAAAAACAAGTCATATTGTGATTGAAATCATGCAACCTAGGAGTTTACCACTCCTTAGTCCATCCTGATGTGTATGTGCATGATGTCTTGTAGCGTTAGTAAAGATGAGCTTGGCTCTTAATGACCTCTATATCTCTGAATGAGAGGAGTGCCTAGCTACAAGAGCACTCTTGATAGACTCACCGGGGTGATTGTTAAGTGTGGCCGCTTTTATGAGAATGAGGCTGATTCTCTAAAACATTCACTTATACTGGATAAGCACAAGGCCAGAATGTGCTAGCATTTAGAACTTGCACCTGGTAGAATCACGTGTGGTTTTCCTTCACTATGTAAAAACAGTAATGAGTTCAGGACTTAAGATCACTCATTATTCTTGCATTTTGGGGATTGTCCACTATGTAAGGTTCAAGTCATCGGACACCTTACTTATGCATGGTTCTATACTTTTAAAAAACTGCCTCTTTTCAAATAAGTGTTTTAAATATATAAGTGGGAGATTGTTGGAATTGAATATACATTCAAAACACTTCTTTTGTTGACAACAATGTCTTATGGCCCAATGGTTAAAGTTTTGAGTTCGCAGGAGGTTGGGGGTTCAATTTCTACATTCCACACACACACTAACACACACACACACACACACACACACATATATATATGACCTGGCCGGGCCTTAGGGCCTTAGGATCTTGGGGTCTCTTGAAAAAAAAAGATTTTCTATTTTTAATTTTTGAAATTTCGAATTTTAAACAGATCAAAAATGTTTTTTCAATTAATAATATATCTGTTTCAAGAATTAAAGGAGCTTTTTGTTATAGCCGTTACAAGAATTAAAGGATCTTTATGATATATTGATATAGCCATTTTTGATTAAATGCATATACAGTTTTATTCCTACTTGGTTACAAGTTATAAAAAGGACTCATTTTTAGAAAAAAGAGTACAGAAAAACAATCAGCCATTCTTTTCTTCAAATCCATTTTGAGCGGTTTTTGCCTTGGTTTTGGTGGTGCAAGTTGGAACGTGTGGCTATTGGAGCATTGACAGCACTGTAGACAAAAGCTCGTTGTATCTCGAGAGAAGTATTTGGTGATCAACGATTCATCTCCAGAATCGGCTAAATAGCTTCTTAAAGAAAGTGCAACCCACGCCTTGAGACACTCTTCACTTTCTTCCTGTAGCAGATCAACTCCAGAGTCTTTCTTATAAGGTTCATTTGGTGCACTCAAGTTTAACCCATCTTTTTTTTAACAGAGAACAATCATTGTTGGGATTTCCATGATGCTGAGTATATAATTGACTGACATTATTTTTAAATTACAATAGCTTATTGGACAAAGATAATTTGGTAGTACTCCTCTCTCGCATTCCTATATCGGGGCAGTCGGGGGTCTTGGGTGCATTGGAGAGCCAGAGGAGATAGCATCTGTAGTTGCTTTCTTTTCATTTTATACATCAATATCAATTTATTTATTGCTTAGATTGTACGATTTTGGAAAAGGGAAAATTTTGTCGCAATTACAAATGAGTTTTCTCTCTACTTCTTGCTTAGAGTATCCACAGTCGTGGTTTGCTAAAAAATAGCTAAATGCATATTATACATATAGCAAAGCGAGTTTGCTGCAGTGGTAAAATACTATAATATAGCAAAAAAAATAAAAATATGATCGAATGGATCTTCGAGATCTGTCCCACGAATTTTAAATAAAATCTGTTGTTTTTTTAATAATTAAAAAGAATATTTTAGTGAATTTTTTTTTTTGAAATGGGCCCCCTTTCACGGACGGATCTTCAAGATCCGTCCAAGGGGTTTTTCGTTTTTTTGGGCAATTTTTTTTTTTTGCGAAAAATGATTAAATTTCGTGGGACGCACTTTCGAGTTCCGTCCGAAAAAAAAAATTAATTTTATAATTGGGACGGATCTTCAAGATCCGTCCTTTATATTATGCATTTTCTCAAATCTTCTCTCATATATAGCAATCTTCTCGGTCGAATATGCCAGGATATGAATAAATAGCCAACG